>CM038681.1:66026692-66501290 GCA_021605205.1 Aegilops longissima
CTTGTGAAAGTGTTCGGACTTATCACACCATAATTGTGGGGTACTTAAGCCCGTGGTGTATTGGTCGTACCAAAGTGTACGGGTGCAACATGTCATGATATGAACATATATATAGATAAAAAGGAGTGCAATAATAGGCAAAAAGCTATGCATTGTTTATTCAAAAAGGTACTGCAATGAAGGCAGAACGATACAAATAGTGCGATAAGCAAGGGATGGGACTATCTAACATGTCTCCCTCCAGGGGTAAGCTGCGGGATGGTATGTAAAACATGTATAGTGCTCTTAATAGGGACCACCTGAACATTTGACGTAGCTTTCTGCTTTCCTTGTTGTTGCATCGTGAGTTCGGCGATTCTAGTGCCGGACAGGACTTCTGAAAAACGGAGTCCTGAAAAAAAAGAAAAGGAAGAAGAAAAAGAATGACACAATCGGGAGCCCCTGGTGCGGTCGAGCCGCATTCTTGGCGTGTCGTGGTCGTGCCCCTCCCCTTATGCCCATGGTATCTCCAGAGCATAGTTATGTACGCCTAGTACTGTATTCTCAACTTCGCGAGGGCTGGGGTTGGGGCCGGATTGCTACGCGTGCTTGAATCGTGCCAGGCGGTCTTGTTGTAGGTTACTCCGGGCGCGCTTGGCGGTGTCCGGACGCTTAGTGGCTGGACTCGAGAATTGCCGTGAGAGGCTGCTTTGCACCTCCGCCGCGAGGGCCGCCGTGTGCTCCTCCGTTCGGAGAGAGCGTTCGGTGTTTCCATTGACCGTGATTACTCCTCGAGGGCCTGGCATCTTGAGCTTGAGGTATGCTTAGTGCGGCACCGCATTGAACTTTGCAAATGCGGTTCGTCCAAGCAGTGAGTGATAGCCGCTATGGAACGGGACTATGTCGAAGATTAACTCTTCGCTTCGGAAGTTATCCGGGGATCCGAAGACCACTTCGAGTGTAACTGAGCCTGTACAATTGGCCTCTACACCCAGTATGACGCCTTTAAAGGTCGTCTTTGTATGTTTAATCCTTGAGGGTTCTATGCCCATTTTGCGCACTGTATCCTGATAAAGCAGGTTCAGGCTGCTGCCGCCGTCCATCAGGACTCTGGTGAGGTGGAATACGTCGATAATTGGGTCAAGAACCAATGCGGCGAAACCGCCGTGACGGATGCTAGTAGGGTGCTCCCTTCGATCAAAGGTGATCGGGCAGGCAGACCATGGGTTGAACTTCGGGGCGACTGGCTCCATCGCATATACGTCCCTTAGTGCTCGCTTCCGCTCCCTTTTGAGTATATGGGTTGCGTATATCATGTTCACCGTCCGCACTTGTGTGGGAAAACCCTTCTTTCCTCTATTGTTCGGCGGCCGGGGCTCTTCCTCGTCATCGCTATGCAGCCCCTTGTCATTGAGTTCGGCACTTAACTTGCCTGCTTGCTTGAACACCCAACAATCCCTGTTTGTGTGATTGGCTGGTTTTTCGGGGGTGCCATGTATCTGGCACAAGCGGTCGAGTATTCAGTCCAAGTTGGACGGGCCCTGAGTATTTCTTTTGAATGGCTTCTTCCGCTGACCGGGTTTAGAGCCTCTAAATCCGGCATTGACGGCCGTATCTTCAACATTATCGCCGTTAATGCGGCGCTTGTTCTTGTTGCGACGCGACCTGCCATTGCTGTCCTTGGTATCCGAACTATCAGTGTGTTTGGCCAAGTTGTTGCTTCGAGCGAGCCAGCCGTCCTCTCCCGCGCAAAAGCGAGTCATGAGGGTTGTGAGGGCTGCCATAGATTTCAGCTTTTCCTGTCCAAGGTGCCGGGCAAGCCACTCGTCGCGGATGTTATGTTTGAAGGCTGCAAGGGCCTCTGCATCCGGACGATCAACGATTTGATTTTTCTTTGTTAGGAACCGTGTCCGAACTGTCGGCCGATTCTTCCGCTGCTGAATTATGTGGCTAAGGTCATCGGCGTCGGTGGTCGCACATATGTGCCTGGAAGTTATCAAGAAATGCGGCTTCCAGGTCCTCCCAACAATCAATTGATTCTGCTGGCAAGCTGTTAAGCCAATGCCGAGCTGGTCCTTTAAGCTTGAGGGGGAGGTATTTGATGGCATGCAGATCATCACCGCGGGCCATGTGGATATGGAGGAGATAATCCTCAATCCAAACCGCAGGATCTGTGGTGCCATCGTATGATTCGATGTTTACGGGTTTAAAGCCCTCAGGGATTTGATGATCCATTACTTCATCTGTGAAGCATAGTGGGTGTGCGGCGCCTCTGTATTGGGCTATATCACGACGCAGCTCAAATGAGCTTTGTCTATTGTGTTCGGCCCTGCTGGGGTTTCTGTATCCGGCGTGACGGTGATCATCCCGCATCGTTGGGCACCCACGCGATCCGTAGATCGATCTTGTATGTTTCGCCTTATCCTCCAATATATCTCGCAAGTCCGGCGTGTTTTCCCGTGCCTTGGTACTTTTTGAACGGCGTCGGGGTACGGCTTGAACGGAGGGTCTAGAGGCCTCTCTATCGCGGCCACGAGGTGGCCGGTCTGCCATGTCGTACGCTGGTGACTTGGGTGCTTCCTCTGATCGAGGCAACGACCTGCATTTGGGGTAGCTTTTGGAGGGCTGTTCGAGTTCATACTCTTCGGCTGCGAGGACTTCAGTCCATCTGTCAGCTAGCAGGTCTTGATCAGCTCTAAGTTGTTGCTGCTTTTTCTTGAGGCTGCTTGCCGTGGCTATAAGCCTGCGTTTGAAACGCCCTATTCGGCGGGATCCTCGTGCACGACAAATTAAGTGTCGTCGAGGCTTGCCTCATCTTCGGAGGAGGCACATAATTATCGTCCTCGACCTCTCTTTCTGCCGCACTGTCGTGCGGACTTGCTTCTCCCTCCTCCTGCGCTGAGTTCTGCTGGAGGGGGTTTTCTTCGGCACTGTCCGGGGTGTTATTATCTCCCGTGCCGGAATCACCGTTTTTGCTGTGGCGGGATTTAGAGCGGCGCCGCTAACGTCGGCGCTTCGGTTGCTTCTTGGAGGGGTCATCCTCCGTTGTTCCATCGCCGTTCCCATCTTCGCGGAGGGTTCGGAGTCCGGAGAGGAGTCCGGCACCTTGGAGTCACGGTATTCGCAGGGGACAGGGATAGAGTTCGGCTCAATCGCCATAGAGATCCTAGCCCCCGAGGCGGTGTCCAACCACTCGTCCTCGATCGGGGAATCCAGCTCCGGATTGAGGGTCGGAGCGGATGCTGGTGCGGCCTCCAGGGCACTGTTCGGCTGCAGAGCTAGATCATGCCCATCGAGACAGTGCGACACGCTTGGCTGCGGCTCGAATCCGTCGAAGATCAAGTCTCCGCGGATATCGCCATATAGTTCAAACTTCCAAATCTGACCGATGGCGGGCGTAGCTTCGATCTGCTCCGGATGGCCTGCGAAATTGCCCGCAGTGCAAAGCCGCCAAATACGAAGATCTGTCCGGGGAGAAAGGTCTCACCCTGGACTGCATCATTGTTGATGATCGAAGGAGCCATCGGGCCTATCGGTGACGACACAGAGGAACTCTCAATGAAAGCACCAATGTCGGTGTCAAAACCGGCGGATCTCGGGTAGGGGGTCCCGAACTGTGCGTCTAGGCGGATGGTAACAGGAGACAAGGGACACGATGTTTTTACCTGTGTTCAGCCCTCTCGATGGAGGTAATACCCTACTCCTGCTTGATTAATATTGATGATATGGGTAGTACAAGAGTAGATCTACCACGAGATCGTAGAGGCTAAACCCTAGAAGCTAGCCTATGGTATGATTATTGTTCGTCCTATGAACTAAAAACCTCCGGTTTATATAGACACTGAATAGGTTAGGGTTACACAAAGTCGGTTACAATGGTAGGAGATCTACATATCCGTATCGCCAAGCTTGCCTTCCACGCCAAGGAAAGTCCCATCCGGACACGGGACAAAGTCTTCAATCTTGTATCTTCATAGTCTTGGAGTTCGGCCACGATGATAGTCAGGCTGTCCGGACACCCCCTAGTCCAGGACACCCTCAGTATGATTTCTGGATCAATCACCTTCTGAGAGATTGCATTGAGGAATGCACAGAGCTTCACAATGGCTAATCGAACGTTTTCCGTTAGAAGCCCCCTCAATGCAACCGGAAGCAGTTGCGTCATAATCACGTGGCAGTCATGAGACTTTAGGTTCTGGAACTTTTTCTCTGGCATATTTATTATTCACTTTATATTCGACGAGAAGCCAATCGGGACCTTCATACTAAGCACGCATTCAAAGAAGATATCCTTCTCTTCTTTGGTAAGAGCATAGCTGGTAGGACCTTCATACTGCTTTGCAGGCATGCCGTCTTTTTCGTGCAAACGTTGCAGGTCCTCTCATGCCTCAGCTGTATCTTTTGTCTTCCCATACATGCCCAAGAAGCCTAGCAGGTTCACGCAAAGGTTCTTCGTCACGTGCATCACGTCGATCGAAGAGCGGACCTCTAGGTCTTTCCAGTAGGGTAGGTCCCAAAATATAGATTTCTTCTTCCACATGGGTGCGCGTCCCTCGGCTTCATTCAGAACAGCTAGTCCGCCGGGACCCTTTCCAAAGATTACGTGTAAATATTGACCATAGCAAGTACGTGATCACCGGTACGCATGGCAGGCTTCTTCCGGTGATCTACCTCGCCTTTGAAATGCTTGCCTTTTTTCGACATTGATGGTTGGTCGGAAGAAATCAACGATGGCCCAGGTACACATTCTTCCTGCATTTGTCCGGGTATATACTTTTGGTGTCAGCTAAACAGTGCGCGCGTGCGTGGTATCCCTTATTTGTCTGTCCTGAAAGGTTATTGAGAGCGGTCCAATCATTGATGGTTACAAACAGCAGCGCGTGTAGGTTAAATTCCTCATGTCTGTGCTCATCCCACGCACGTACACCGTTTCCATTCCACAGCTGTAAAAGTTCTTCAACTAATGGCCTTAGGTACACATCAATGTCGTTGCCGGGTTGCTTAGGGCCTTGGATGAGAACTGGCATCATAATGAACTTCCGCTTCATGCACATCCAAGGAGGAAGGTTATACATACATAGAGTCACGGGCCAGGTGCTGTGATTGTTGCGCTGCTCCCCGAAAGGATTAATACCATCCGCGCTTAAAGCAAACCATACGTTCCTTGGGTCACCTTCAAACTCAGCCCAGTACTTTCTCTCGATTTTTCTCCACTGCGACCCGTCAGCGGGTGCTCTCAACTTCCCGTCTTCCTTACGGTCCTCACTGTGCCATCGCATCAACTTGGCATGCTCTTTGTTTCTGAACAGTCGTTTCAACGTGGTATTATAGGAGCATACCACATCACCTTCGCAGGAACCCTCTTCTTGCGGGGCTCGCCGTCAACATCACCAGGTCATCTCGTCGATCTTATACGCAATGCACCGATACCGGCATGCGTTCAAATCCTTGTATGCACCGCGGTAGAGGATGCAGTCATTAGGGCATGCATGTATCTTCTATCCTAGAGGGCATACGACCTTCTTTGCTGCGTACGTACTGTCGGGCAGTTCGTTATCCTTTGTAAGCTTCTTCTTTAATATTTTCAGTAGCTTCTCAAATCCTTTGTCAGGCACAGCATTCTCCGCCTTCCACTGTAGCAATTCCAGTATGGTACCGAGCTTTGTGTTGCCATCTTCGCAATTGGGGTACAACCCTTTTTTGTGATCCTCTAACATGTGATCGAACTTCAGCTTCTCCTTTTGACTTTCGCATTGCGTCCTTGTATCGACAATGACCCGGCGGAGATCATCATCATCAGGCACGTCGTCTGGTTCCTCTTGATCTTCAGCAGCTTCCCCCGTTGCAGCATCATCTGGCACATCGTCTGGTTCCTCTTAATCTTCAGCAGCTTCCCCCGTTGCAGCATCACCGTATTCAGGGGGCAGATAGTTGTCATTGCCCTCTTCTTCTTCGCCGTCTTCCATCATAACCCCTATTTCTCCGTGCCTTGTCCAAACATTGTAGTGTGGCATGAAACCCTTGTAAAGCAGGTGGGTGTGAAGGATTTTCCGGTCAGAGTAAGACTTCATATTCCCACATTTAGGCATGGACAACACATAAAACCATTCTGCTTGTTTGCCTCAGCCACTTCGATAAAATCATGCACGACCTTAATGTACTCGGAGGTGTGTCTGTCACCGTACATCCATTGCCGGTTCCTCTGCGTGCATTATATATAATTATGTGTGTCAAAAGTAAGAAAATTAGACAAGTATCTATGTAAAGTAAGAATTTTTTTCTTTCAGAATAAAGATAAGAACAAGAGGCTCACCACGGCGGTGCCATCGATGAGATCAGCGCGGGCGATCGACGGCGGTGAAGACGGGGACAGGGGGTGAAGGACCGCTAATATAAACCTAGACAAATCTCGGGAATAATGGAGCTCGGAGGTCGAGCTTTGAGAGGAGAAAGCTTAACTAGTGTGGCTCGGGCATTTCATCGAACACCTCATGTGCATAGGAGGTGAGCTAGAGCAACCAATGCCCTCCCCCTCGTCGGCCAGCAAAAAATAGAGCACTATGGAGTGCTCTGCTGCGGCGATGGGGTATATATAGGCAACTCATTTGTCCCGGTTCGTGGCTGGAACCGGGACTAAAGCTCCCCCTTCTGTCCCGGTTCGAGCCACGAACCGGGACAAATGGCTGTGGGCCAGGAGCGAGGCCCATTGGTGCCTGTTCGTGCCTAGAACCGGGACAAATGGGTCCACATGAACCGGGACCAACGCCCACGAGGTCCCGGCCAGCCCCCTGGGCTCACGAACCGGGACTAATGCCCTCCATGGGTCCCGGTTCGTGTAGAACCATGACTAGTGGGCTGGCCAGGCCCGAACGAAAGCCCTGTTTTCTACTAGTGGCTGCTCCATAGTTCATTTTGGCATCTCTCCTCTTGAATGCCCGGGTCCTTGGTTTTCGGTGATGTTCTGCTCTAGGTGAGAAGTCGATGGCAGGTCGGGTCTGCCTGGCCCCAACAATGTGGATGCCATCGGTGCCACTCATCCAGGTTCTAGGGTGAACGTGTCCATTGTCGACGGTTTGGCGCCTTTCGAGCCAGGCGAGGAGGCAGGGGCCTTCTTCGACGATGGATCTGGATGGTGGTGTTTCCCGTCTGGTCGCAGGTGTTGTGGCAACGGCTGCCTCTCTCGGTCATCTGATCTTCCTCTCCTTCGCCGGCATCTCCCTTCTCCTAGGCTTCGTGCGTGCAAGAGGCCTTGTCATCTTCAAGGTTGGTGCTTCATGTAGATATTTTTTCAGTTTGTTGTATGTCTGGCATTGAGCTGCTCCCAGCACCATTGTATCTTGCCGTGTTTTCTTTTTTTTGTTTATGTCGAGGTTGTAATCCAGAGTGTGTAATCATGGCCGGTTGATGGCTTTGTTAATACAAAGCCGGGGTCTTCGCGAGCCTTCGATCCAAAAAAAGTAGTGGACGCCCGCCGGTGGGACGCCGAGCGCATCCTGGGTCGTCTAGTGATCGTGGTCCACGCCGCCTTCCTCAACGCGGGCTTCATCGTGCCTCGCCGCCACTGCCGGGATTGGGATCTGTCGTCTACCTGCCAGCTTCCGACAGAGGTGGGCGCGACGGCCTCGACCCTGTCGCTGGAGTACACCGCGCAGCAGCAGCTGCCTCGGCACGATATGGACGCCGCTGCGCTGAGGGTGTGCACCAACGGGCGACACGTCATCTTCTACCTGCAGATCTCCTCTGTTCGGATCAGCCGCACTTGGTGTGCCTTGATGCGCTCTCCGTCGTGCCGCTCCTGTCGGGCGAGCTGAATGGCACAGCGCGCAGGCTGCTGGGGAACGATGCCTCCCCGACGGTCACGCTCTGGAGGACGGTCAGCGGCGGGTTCTGCCGGCGCATCTTCTCGGATCTATGCCTTGTGCATGCTGTGGTGCCGGGACCCACGTTTTGGGTACCGAGCGAAATTCCGAGATCGCGCGCGGTTACTGAGTTTACCGCCCCCCCTCAAGAAACATGCATACCGAACCAAAAATCTCTAATAATTGGAAAATTTTGAATTCAAACGCTCACAGTATAGTTAAATACAGGCTATCTCCTACTCAACCACGGAGCTGTTGGCGGCCAAGTGGTAAAGCCGACCTTTCATAAGCATGTACACGCAGGTTCGAACCTGAGCAGCTCTTTCTATGGATGCAAAATTAATATCCATCTATATCTACCTCAAAATTATTTAAATTTTAATTTTTGATCCAAAACCTTGGCCGGGACGAGCCCCCATCTTCATTTCCCAGCGATCCTGGAGAGGCTCGCCGACGGGAGGGAAGGATCTCCTGAGGGTGGAGAGCACCTGCACCAAGCTGAGGTGCTTCGTGGCCGAGCCCGACCGGGACCGCCAGCTCTGGATGCCCAGGTACAAGGCGCTACGGTTGAACTGGCTGTGGTGGTGGTGCTGGTCGCTCGGCGGCGACAGCGATTCCCACTACGACCTGCCAGAGACGAGCTGGAAGGAGATGTTTGTGAGGGCCACGCGACGGTGGGAAGATAGGCTTCTTGATCGTCCTACTTCTATCCTCGTCATACGGCGGTTTTCTATCCTCGATGAGTTGAAATGGTATTTTCGATCCGCAAGATACTCATTTGAGGAGCTGCCGGTGGATGCCGCCGCCTGCTTTGGAGAGATGATGATGGAGGACGATGGGGCCAAGAGTATCACCGGTCGTCGCCGCCATGGCCATGGTAAGGCGCCGGCGATAGGCGGCCACGAGAAGCAGAAGCAGCAGGGTCGTCGCACCCGCACCCACACCGGCGCTATCCACTCCCCGTCTTCTAGGTACCGATGGAAGCACAGGTGACCGGCCGGTCATCCTTGCTCTGTTTGTTCACTTTCGCTTCCAGTTCTTCGGATTTTCAGAAGCATCTGCCTTTGAATGGTACACTGAACTGAACTGTCTGTTCAATCGATCACAAGAGTTGACAAAAAAGGCAATGTTCTCATTTGCACTTCACCGTGCTACTATATATACATTGCATATACAAGATCCATGTTGCTGATCCACTTTATTAGAACATTCGTGCAATGTATTTGTGCATAACAGTTAGAGTAGACGGAATACTTTTTTTGTAACCTGTACTCATCTTCCTAAGATCCTTCACCAAGTATGTTTCATACTCGACTTCATTTAATTTCCCTGTAGTGTGAAAAGGCAACGGAGGGCGATCGCCCACCTGAACTTAATTGCTTAATTGTCATGCACAATCAATCCCCTTTAGCGTATTTTATATCTTTATTTCCATCTTATTGCACCGTTTCTTCATAGATGTGTTGACTTTCGGCTATGTTGACCGATGACAAATTCTGAAAATTTGATATAAAACTACAACCTGCTCCGTCAACGAAATGAAGTTAGGCCAATAATCCTAAACCTACGGACAAAGTGGTTAAAGACAGGGTTATGACTAAACTCCACCAATTCCACTAACCTTTCCTCTTGACTTTCGCTATGGTTCTGTCACTAACCCATAGAGATGGCGCCACACCAGCCCGTAAATCTCCTCTACAACTAAAATGTTCGTATCTGTAGCATTACTCTTTCTACAGTATGCATGATTGATGTGAATAGTACTTGACACTTTCCTTTTCCTTTTTGAGAATGCTGCCTCTTATTAATTAGTATACATCAATACATAGAGTTTGCCTGATACATTCTGAAGTAGAATAGTACACAACTTTTGAACTAGCAAACCCACAGTACCTAGCTAGTATGTGAGCAGCAACATTCAACGACCGCTTGACATGGTAGAAGGAAACTGAAGAAAAACAAGGCTTAATATCTGACACTACTACACTCACTTCAGACCTGTCTATGGATGAAGAGTTCACTCGTTGTACTAAGGAGAGGCAATCAGAAGCGAAAATGACAGAGGTCAGTCCCTCATCATGGGCGAGAATCACAGCTTGATGGAGCGCCCAGCTTTCAGCAAGTTCTGTCTGTACCATCCCTTTAAGTGGCTCGGTGCAAGTGACCAAGCATTAGCCTTTGTGGTTCTGAATCAGGATACCAATTCCTAGTTTGTGCAGGTTTGAGAAGATAGCTGCGTCGACGTTAATAAGGACTGATCCGGGCGGCGGCGGAGACCATTTAACCGATGATTTTGACGGTGTCTCACGACTGTGTGATAACCCACAAGTATAGGGGATCGCAACAGTTTTTAAGGGTAGAGTATTCAACCCAAATTTATTGATTCGACACAAGGGGAGCCAAAAAATATTCTCAAGTATTAACAGTTGAGTTGTCAATCCAACCACACAGGAAAGACTTAATATCTGCAGCAAAGTATTTAGTAGCAAAGTAGTATGGAAATAACGGTAACGGTGGCCAAAGTAACAGTAGTAGTTTTTGTAGTAATTGTAACAGTGGCAACAGAAAAGTAACTAAGCAAAGATCAACATGTGAAAAACTCGTAGGCAATGGATCAATGATGGATAATTATGTCGGATGCGATTCCTTATGCAACAGTTATAACATAGGGTGACACAGAACTAGCTCCAGTTCATCAATGTAATGTAGGCATGTATTCCGAATATAGTCATACGTGCTTATGGAAAAGAACTTAAATGACATCTTTTGTCCTACCATCCCATGGCAGCGGGGTCCTATTGGAAACTAAGGGATATTAAGGCCTCCTTTTAATAGAGTACTGGACCAAAGCATTAGCACTTAGTCAATACATGAACTCCTCAAACTACGATCCTCACCGGGAGTGGTCCCGATTGTTGTCACTTCGGGTTTACCCGATCATAACACATAATAGGTGACTATTGACTTGCAAAATAGGATCAAGAAATCACATATATTCATGAAAACATAATAGGTTCAGATCTGAAATCATGGCACTCTGGCCCTAGTGACAAGCATTAAGCATAGCAAAGTCATAGCAACATCAATCTTAGAACATAATGGATACTAGGGATCAAACCCTAACAAAACTAACTCGATTACATGGTAAATGTCATCCAACCCATCACCATCGAGCAAGCCTACGATGGAATTACTCAAGAACATCGGTGAGCATTATGAAATTGGTGATGGAGGAAGGTTGATGATGACGATGGCGACAGATTTCCCTCTCCGGAGCCCCGAACGGACTCCAGATCAGCCCTCCCGATGAAGATTAGGGCTTGGCGGCGGCTCCGTATCGTAAAACACGATGAATCCTTCTCTCTGATTTTTTTCTCCCCGAATGTGAATATATAGAGTTGGAGTTGACGTCGGTGGAGCCTCAGGGGGCCCACGAGGCAGGGGGCGCGCCCCAAAGGCAGGGGGGGGGGCGCCCTACACCCTCGTCGACAGGGAGTGGGCCCCCTAACGCTGATTCTTTCGCCAGTATTTTTTATATATTCCAAAACGTGTCTCTGTGAATTTTCGGGTCTTTCCGAGAAATTTTATTTCTGCACAAAAATAACACCATGGTAATTCTGCTGAAAACAGCGTCAAACAGGGTTAGTTACATTCAAATCATGCAAGTTAGAGTCCAAAACAAGGGCAAAGTGTTTGAAAAAGTAGATACGTTGGAGACGTATCAACTCCCCCAGGCTTAAACCTTTGCCTGTCCTCAAGCAATTCAGTTCAGGGGCGGAGACAGGGGGCGAGCAGGGGCTAGACCCCTGCCAATCGTTCCCCCCCCCCCCCCAAACGATTTCTAGTAGGTAGTAGTATACGGCCGGAAATAATCACATTATTAGCCCATATAAGATTATTTTAGAGAAATTATCCATATGAGTACTAATATAATAACTATTCTAGACCGAAAGCCCAATAGCCCATGTCATTGACTCATTGTCGATCCATCCATGCGGCCATGCAATCAATCCATCCATTGATCGTGTCCTGCACTAGGGCATTGTTTGCCGCTGTCGCCCAGCCGCCGGCTGCCCGGCTCCCGCTCCCGCTCAGGTAAGGCGCTCACCAGTCACCACACCACGGCCGCCCCTACCCTATCGCCTGCGCTGATCTGTCGTCTTTGTCTGTTGTGTGTCCAGTGTGTAAGGACTAAGGAGGGAGTACTGGAGGAGAGAAGGGGGCTTCATTACATCAGAGTTTTGCAGTGAGAAAGGAAGATCAGATAGAGGAAGGTACCACCACGTAGTTATTATGAATTAAAATCCTACTATCCTAATCTGGTGTGTTAGTGTTGTCCACAGAATAGTGAATTAATCTATTAATCATGGTTTTCCTTTATATAGTAGTCAATGAGGAAGCGAAAAGCACCAACAACTAGGGGGATAAATTCCTTTTTCACGCTAGTTGGGTCAACTTGAAGCTCCAACACTACTGGTGCCGAAAATGTGATTCCATCTGAGGAGCAACCTGTTGCAGATAACCAAACAAATGATATTCCTGTTGATATGCAAACTGATGAGCAACAGGTTGTGGCACCGGAAGAAGTTGCAGCAGGAGAAGGTACAATTGAAAGCACAAAATATGTAAGGGACCCCGGTATGCGCCAGCAAATTTGGGAACTCTCTCATGATGAGCAAGAAGAAGCACGCCGCTTCTATATTTTGAAGGGAGCTTATCAACCATACATGAGAAAAATATCCATATAATAAACCAGGAAAAAATCGTCATCGATTTCAATACAGTTATTTCAATTCTTTTCCTTGGCTTGAGTATTCGATGGAAACACATCGTGCGTACTGCCTACCTTGTTTTCTCTTCACAAAAAGGCCAAGTGGAAGGTGTGGCTCTGATGCATTCACAGTCAAGGGATTTAATAATTGGAAGAAGGTGAATGATGGAAACGAATGTGCTTTCTTAACTCACATGGGAAAAGATTCCAACTCCGCTCATAACTTTTCTCAGCGGTGTCATGATAATATGAAAAATAGTTTGACTCACATCGACAAGGCAATGGTGAAAGTGTGTGCAAAAAAGGTCGCAGATGCTAGGCTTAGGCTTAAAGTTACAATTGATTGCATCAAGTAAGCAAACTTTTCTGTTTTGAGAATTCAAATATTTTATAATGTACAATAAAGCAAGTTATGACCTTTTTTCTTGTTAATTTCATCAGATGGTTAACATTCCAAGCTTGTGCTTATAGAGGCCCTGACGAATCTCCGGGATCAAGTAATCAGGGTAATTTTGTTCATCTGGTGAGGTTCTTGGCTTCTTATAGCAAAGAGGTGAATGCGGTTTTTTTAGAAAATGCTCCAAGGAATGCGAAGTACACCTCCCATACAGTGCAACTAGAAATCCTCACATTACTTTCTAGTAGAGTTAAGGAAATAATTATAGATGAAATTGGTACTAGCAAGTTCTGCATAATGGTAGACGAAGCACGAGATGAATCAAAGAAAGAGCAAATGGCATTGGTTCTTCGATTCCCGAGCACCGAGGGGTTCATACAGGAGCGTTTTCTTGATGTAATTCATGTCACTGACACTACTGCTTTGACTCTCAAGAAGGCGATTTGCAAAGTCCTTTCTGATAATAATTTGAATGTCCAAGACATTAGAGGACAAGGCTATGACGGGGCAAGTAATATGAGAGGTGAATGGAATGCATTGAAGGCTCTAATTCTGAATGACTGCCCTTATGCATATTATGTGCATTGCATGGCTCATCGATTCTGATTAGCGCTTGTTGCCGCGTCAAGGAGGTACATGATGTGCATAACTTTTTCCAAAATGCAAATTTCATTATAAATGTTGTTGGCGCATCGACTAAACGTAATGATGAGTTGTTGGCAAATAAAGCTGCGGAGATTGCACGCGAAATTGAATTGGGAGAACTCGATACAGGAAAAGGGCAAAATCAGATAGGAACTTTACAAAGAGCTGGTGACACTAGATGGAGTTCCCACTTCAAGTCAATTTAGAGTTTACGGAAGATGTTTGGCGCTACAGTTGAGGTCCTAAGGAGTATAGCAAATGACCGTGCAGCCTCGAAATATTCTAGAGGAGATGCCGTAGGAGCCATAAAAATAATTATGTCATTCGATTTTTTGTTCATTTTACATCTAATGGAGAAAATCATGAAAACCACTGATGTTTTATGTCAAACACTCCAAAAGAAGTCACTAGATATTCTGAATGCATTAGATTTGTTCTCAACCACAAAGGTGCTACTTGGTAAGCTGAGAGAAGATGGTTGGGATCCCCTTCTTCAGGAGGTTTAATCTTTTTGTTTGAAGCATGAGATTGACATCCCTGATCTGAATAGCAGGTAACATATATTTTCTTGTTCATATAATATAGAATATTATTTATCATATTTACTAATATATGATGTGATTTGTAGGTATGTAGATGTAACAAAGTCTCGCAACAAACATGATAACACTACTACATTACATCACTACAAAGCAGATGTGTTCAATGTTGCCATAGATCATCAATTGGTTGAGCTAAATGATCGTTTCAGTGTTCAAAACATAGAGCTTTTGACACTTTGTGCATCTTTGGATCCACGGAATGACTCATTTGACGTGTCTAATATATGCACATTAGTGGAAATTTTCTATCCTGCTGACTTTTCTAGTCAAGAACGAGCTCATTTGGAGTCTCAACTTCCCCATTTCCAGCTTGATGTTTGCAACCATCCGGAGCTAAAGAGTTCGCCCTCACTTGCTGATTTGACTATTGGATTATTTAAAATAGGTAAAGGTGCTACATACTCAATGGTTGAATGATTGATAGACTACTGCAGTTGTTCATAACTTTTGCTTATTTGACTGCTTGATTATTAAATACAGGTAAAGCTGCTACGTACTCAATGGTTGATAGATTACTATGGTTGGTCATAACTCTTCCGATGTCAACCGCGACAACCGAGCGAGCTTTTTCAGCTATGAAACTAGTCAAGACACGTCTTCGAAACAGAATGGGAGATGACTTTCTTCGGCATTACATGGTCGTCTATATTGGGAAGGAAATAGCTGCAAAGATCACATCTGATGAGATAATCAATTTGTTCGACACTGGTGGTCGTAGAGCTGAGTTTAAGCTAATAAATATGTAACTTCATTTTATAGGTCTATGAATTTTTCTTATGCTTTGTCCTCAACGTTATTACGAGACTTAATATGTCATGATATTTCTTTCATTCTAAGCATTGGTTTCTCACCCCCCTCATGTTCAAATCCTGGCTCCGCCCCTGATTCAGTTGACAAACTGGAAGTGATAAAGAAAAACTTTTACAAACCCTGTTTGCTCTTGTTGTTGCAAATATGTAAAGCCAGCATTCAAGTTTTCAGCAAAGATTATGAACTAACCATATTCACAATAACATTTAGGTCTCATGATTACTCATATCAATGACATAATCAACTAGCGAGCAATAATAATAAATATCAGATGACAACACTTTCTCAAAACAATCATAATATGATATAACAAGATGGTATCTCGCTAGCCCTTTCTGAGACCGCAAAACATAAATGCAGAGTACCCCTGAAGATCAAGGATTGACTAGACATTGTAATTCATGGTAAAAGAGATCTAGTCACAGTCATACTCAATGTAAATTAATAACAATGCATACGAATGACAGCGGTGCTCCCCAACTGGTGCTTTTTAATAAGAGGATGATGACTCAACATAAAAGTAAATAGATAGGCCCTTCACAGAGGGAAGCAGGGATTTGCAGAGGTGCCAGAGCTTAAGTTTTGAAACAGAGATAAATAATATTTTGAGTGGTATACTTTCATTGTCAACAACAACCAAGAGGTCTCGATATCTTCCATGCTACACACATTATAGGCGGTTCCCAAACAGAATGGTAAAGTTTATACTCCCCGCCACCAACAAACATCAATCCATGGCTTGTCCGAAACAATGGGTGCCTCTAACTAACAACAATCCTGGGGGAGTTTTGTTTGCAATTATTTTGATTTGAGCATGGGACTGGGCATCCAGGATACCAGCTATTTTCTCGTGAATGATGAGCGGAGTCCACTCATCTTGAGAATAACCCACCTAGCATGGAATATATAGACATCCCTAGTTGACACATGAGCTATTCGAGCATACAAAACAGAATTTCATTTGAAGCTTTAGAGTTTGGAACATACAAATTTACTTGGAACGGTAGGCAGTTACCGCTGATAGGAAGGTATGGTGGACTCATGTGGAATAACTTTGGGGTTTATGGAAGTGGATGCACAAGCAGTATTCTCGCTTAGTACAAGTGAAGGATAGAAAGAGACTGAGAAGCGACCAACTAGAGAGCGACAACAGTCATGAACATGCATTAAGATTAATCAACAATGAGTGCAAGCATGAGTAGGATATAAATCACCATGAACATAAGTATCGTGGAGGCTATGTTGATTTTGTTTCAACTACATGCGGGAACATGTGCCAAGTCAAGTCACTCGAATCGTTCAAAGGAGGATACTGTTGGGGAACGTTGCAGAAAATTAAATTTTTTCCTATGGTTTCACCAAGATCCATCTATGAGTTCATCTAGAAACGAGTCATGGGAGAGTGATTGCATCTACATACCACTTGTAGATCGCGTGCGGAAGCGTTCAATGGAACGGGGATGATGGAGTCATACTCGCCGTGATTCAGATCACCGATGACCTAGTGCTGAACGGACAGCACCTCCGCGTTCAACACACGTGACGGAGCGGATGACGCCTCCTCCTTCTTGATCCAGCAAGGGGAAGGAGAGGTTGATGATGATCCAGCAGCACGACGGCGTGGTGGTGGATGCAGCAGAACTCGGCAGGGCTTCGCTAAGCAACTACGGGAGGAGGAGGAGGTGTTACAGGAGGAGGAGGCGCCAGGCTTATTGGTGCGGCCACCCTCCCTCCCTCCCTTTATATAGGTGCAAGAGAGGGGGCGAGCCTTGCCCTTCCTCCAAGGAAGGGGTGCAGCCAAGGGGGGGGGGAGGAGTCCATCCTCCCCAAGGCACCTCGGAGGTGCCTTCCCCCTTTAGGACTCTCCCCTTTTTCTTATATCTTGGCGCATGGGCCTGTTGGGGCTGGTGCCCTTGGCCCATATAGGCCAAGGCGCACCCCCTACAGCCCAAGTGGCCCCCCGAGGCAGGTGGACCCCGGTGGACCCCCGGACCCATTTCGGCACTCCCGGTGCAATACCGATAACGCGCGCAACTTTTTCGGCGACCAAAATAAGACTTCCTATATATAACCTCCGGACCATTCCGGAACTCCTCGTGACGTCCGGGATCTCATCCAGGACTCCGAACAACATTCGGTTTGCTGCATACTCATATTCATACAACCCTAGCGCCACCGAACCTTATGTGTAGACCCTACGGGTTCGGAGACATGCGACATGACCGAGACGGCTCTCGGCAATAACCAATAGCGGATCTGGATACCCATGTTGGCTCTACATGCTCCTCGATGATATCATCGGATGAACCACGATGTCGAGGATTCAATCAACCCGTATACTATTCCCTTTGTCAATCGGTATTTTACTTGCCCGAGATTCGATCGTCGGTATCCCAATACCTCGCTCAATCTCGCTGCCGGCAAGTCACTTTACTGCATCAGTAATGCATGATCCGTGACCAAACACTTGGTCACTTTGAGCTCATTATGATGATGCACTACCGAGTGGGCCAAGTAATACCTCTCCATCATACGGAGTGACAAATCCCAGTCTCGATCCGTGTCAACCCAACAGACACTTTTGGAGATACCTGTAATGCACCTTTATAGTCACCCAGTTACGTTGTGACGTTTGGTACACCCAAAGCACTCCTACGGTATCCGGGAGTTACACGATCTCATTGTCTAAGGAAGAGATACTTGACATTGGAAAAGCTCTAGCAAAACGAACTACACGATCTTGTGCTATGCTTAGGATTGGGTCTTGTCCATCACATCATTCTCCTAATGATGTGATCCCATTATCAATGACATCCAATGTCCAGAGTCAGGAAACCATGACTATCTGTTGATCAACGAGCTAGTCAACTAGAGGCTCACTAGGGACATATTGTGGTCTATGTATTCACACGTGTATTACGATTTCCGGACAATACAATTATAGCATGAATAAAAGACAATTATCATGAACAAGGAAATATAATAATAATACTTTTATTATTGCCTCTAGGGAATATTTCCAACAGTCTCCCACTTGCACTAGAGTCAATAATCTAGTTACATTGTGATGAATCGAACACCCATAGAGTTCTGGTGTTGATCATGTTTTGCTCGCGAAAGAGGTTTAGTCAACGGATCTACGACATTCAGATCTGTATGCACTTTGCAAATTTCTATGTCCCCATCTTGAACATTTTCACGAATGGAGTTGAAGCGACGCTTGATGTGCATGGTCTTCTTGTGAAACCTGGGCTCCTTGGCAAGTGCAATAGCTCCAGTGTTGTCACAGAAGAGTTTGATCGGTTCCGACGCATTGGGTATGACTCCTAGGTCGGCGATGAACTCCTTCACCCAAATTGCTTCATGTGCTGCCTCCGAGGCTGCCATGTACTCCGCTTCACATGTAGATCCCGCCACGACGCTCTGCTTGCAGCTGCACCAGCTTACTGCTCCACTATTTAACATATACACGTATCCGGTTTGTGACTTTGAGTCATCCAGATCTCTGTCGAAGCTAGCATCGACGTAACCCTTTACGACGAGCTCTTCGTCACCTCCATAAACGAGAAACATGTCCTTTGTCCTTTTCAGGTACTTCAGGATATTCTTGACCGCTGTCCAGTGTTCCTTGCCGGGATTACTTTGGTACCTTCCTACCAAACTTACGGCAAGGTTTACATTAGGTCTGGTACACAGCATGTCATACATAATAGATCCTATGGCTGAGGCATAGGGGATGACACTCATCTCTTCTTTATCTTTTGCCGTGGTCGGGCATTGAGCCGAGCTCAATTTCACACCTTGCAAAACAGGCAAGAACCCTTTCTTGGACTGATCCATTTTGAACTTCTTCAAAATCTTATCAAGGTATGTGCTTTGTGAAAGACCTATGAGGCGTCTCGATCTATCCCTATAGATTTTGATGCCTAATATGTAAGCAGCTTCTCCAATGTCCTTCATTGAAAAACTCTTATTCAAGTAGGCCTTAATGCTGTCCAAAAGTTCTATATCATTTCCCATCAAAAGTATGTCATCTACATATAATATGAGAAATGCTACAGAGCTCCCACTCACTTTCTTGAAAATGCAGGCTTCTCCATAAGATCAGATAACCCAAACGCTTTGATCATCTCATCAAAGCGAATGTTCCAACTCCGAGATGCTTGCACCAGCCCATAAATGGATCGCTGGAGCTTGCATACCTTGTTAGCATTCTTAGGATCGACAAAACCTTCCGCTGCATCATATACAGCTCTTCCTTAAGATAACCGTTAAGGAATGCCGCTTTGACGTCCATCTGCCATATCTCATAATCATAGTATGTGGCAATTGCTAACATGATTCGAACGGACTTAAGCTTCGCCACGGAGAGAAAGTCTCATCGTAGTCAATCCCTTGAACTTGTCGATAACCCTTAGCGACAAGTCGAGCTTTATAGATGGTAACATTACCATCCGCGTCCGTCTTCTTCTTAAAGATCCATTTGTTTTCTATCGCACGATCATCGGCAAGTTTGTCAAAGTCCATACTTTGTTTTCATACATGGATCCTATCTCAGATTGCATGGCTTCAAGCCATTTGTTGGAATCTGGGCCCCCATCGCTTCTTCATAGTTCAAGGTTCACCGTTGTCTAACAACATGATTTCCAAGACAGGGTTGCCGTATCACTGCAGTGCGGAACATGTCCTAGTGGACCCACTGGTTCAGTAGCAACTTGATCCAAGTACCTTGATCATCATCATTAATTTCCTCTCCGATCGGTGTAGGCACCACAGAACATTTTCCTGAGCTGCACTACTTTCCGGTTCAAGAGGTAGTACTTCATCGAGTTCTACTTTCCTCCCACTTACTCCTTTCGAGAGAAACTCTTTTCCGAAAGGATGCGCTCTTGGCAACAAAGATCTTGCCTTCGGATCTAAGGTAGAAGGTATACCCAATGGTTTCCTTAGGGTATCCTATGAAGACGATTTTTCCGACTTGGGTTCGAGCTTTTCAGGTTGAAGTTTCTTGACATAAGCATCGCATCCCCAAACTTTTAGAAACGACAACTTAGGTTTCTTCCCAAACCATAATTCATACGGTGTCGTCTCAACGGATTTAGACGGTGCCCTATTTAAAGTGAATGTAGCTGTCCCTAGAGCGTATCCCCAAAATGATAGCGGTAAATCAGTAAGAGACATCATAGATCGCACCATATCCAATAGAGTGCGATTACGATGTTCGGACACACCGTTACGCTGAGGTGTTCCAGGCGGCGTGAGTTGTGAAACGATTCCACATTTCCTTAAGTGTGTACCAAATTCGTGACTTAAATATTCTCCTCCACGATCTGATCGCAAGAATTTTATCTTTCGGTCATGTTGATTCTCTACTTCATTATGAAATTCCTTGAACTTTTCAAAGGTCTCAGACTTGTGTTTCATCAAGTAGACATACCCATATCTACTCAAGTCATCAGTGAGAGTGAGAACATAACGATATCCTCCGCGAGCCTCAACACTCATTGGACCGCACACATCCGTATGTATGATTTCCAATAAGTTGGTTGCTCGCCCATTGTTCCGGAGAACGGAGTCTTGGTCATCTTGCCCATGAGGCATGGTTCGCATGTGTCAAATGATTCATAATCGAGAGACTCTAAAAGTCCATCAGCATGGAGCTTCTTCATGCGCTTGACACCAATGTGACCAAGGCGGCAGTGCCACAAGTATGTGGGACTATCGTTATCAACTTTACATCTTTTGGTATTCACACTATGAACATGTGTAACATTACGCTCGAGATTCATTAAGAATAAACCATTGACCATCGGAGCATGACCATAAAACATTTCTCTCATATAAATAGAACAACCATTATTCTCGGATTTAAATGAGTAGCCATCTGGTATTAAACAAGATCCTGATACAATGTTCATGCTCAAACTTGGTACTAAATAACAATTATTGAGGTTTAAAACTAATCCCGTAGGTAAATGTAGAGGTAGCGTGCCGACGGCGATCACATCGACCTTGGAACCATTCCCGACGCGCATCATCACCTCGTCCTTCACCAGTCTCCGTTTATTCTGCAGCTCCTGTTGTGAGTTACATATATGAGCAACGGCACCGGTATCAAATACCCAGGAGTTACTACGAGTACTGGTAAGGTACACATCAATTACATGTATATCAAATATACCTTTAGTGTTGCCGGCCTTCTTGTCTGCTAAGTATTCGGACAGCAAGGATGTTGCCTTCTTGAACTTAGTGGTTTTATTGACCATCAACACTTGATGCTCCTTCTTGATTTCTACCTCTGCTAACTTCAGCATTGAAAATACTTCAGGAATAGTTTTCACCATCCCCTGCATATTGTAGTTCATCACAAAGCTCTTGTAGCTTGGTGGGAGCGATCAAGGATTCTGTCAATGACCGCCTCGTCCGGAGGTTAATGTCCACTGGGACGGCGGTTGTGCAACCTGTACATTTTGAGTATGTGCTCACCGATGAACTATTTTCCTCCATCTTACAACTGTAGAACTTGTCGGAGACTTCATATCTCTCGACCCAGGCATGAGCTTGGAAAACTAGTTTCAGCTCCTCAAACATCTCATATGCTCCGTGTCGCTCAAAACGCTTTTGGAGCCCCGGTTCTAAGCTGTAAAGCATGCCGCATCGAACGAGGGAGTAATCATCAAGATGAGACTGCCAAGCGCTCATAACGCCTTGGTTCTCTCGATGGGTGCTTCACCTAGCGGTGCTTCTAGGACATATTGTTTCTGGCAGCTATGAGGATAATCTCGTGTTCCGGACCCAGTCCGAATAGTTGCTGCCATCGTCTTTCAGCTTGGTTTTCTAGGAACGCGTTGAAGTTCATGGTGACATGAGCGTTGGCCATTTGATCTACAAGACATTTTGCAAAGATTTTAGACTATTGTTCATGATAATAAAGTTCATCTAATCAAATTATTTAATGAACTCCCACTCAGATTTGACATCCCTCTAGTCATCTAAGTGATACATGATCCGAGTCGACTAGGCTGTGTCTGATTATCACGTGAGACGGACTAGTCATCGTCGGTGAACATCTCCATGTTGATCGTATCTTCCATACGACTCATGTTCGACCTTTCGGTCTCTTGTGTTCCGAGGCCATGTATGTACATGCTAGGCTCATCAAGTTAACCTAAGTGTATTGCATGTGTAAAACTGTCTTACACCCGTTGTATGTGAACGTAAGGATCTATCACACCTGATCATCACGTGGTGCTTCGAAACGACGAACTTTAGCAACGGTGCACAGTTAGGGAGAACACTTTCTTGAAATTGTTATGAGGGATCATCTTATTTACTACCGTCGTTCTAAGTAAACAAGATGCATAAACATAATAAACATCACATGCAATTATATATAGTAGTGACATGATATGGCCAATATCATACAGCTCCTTTGATCTCCATCTTCGGGGCTCCATGATCATCCTGTCACCGGCATGACACCATGATATCCATCATCATGATCTCCATCATCGTGTCTTCATGAAGTTGTCACGCCAACGACTACTTCTACTTCTATGGCTAACGCGTTTAGCAATAAAGTAAAGTAATTTACATGGCGTTTTTCAATGACACGCAGGTCATACAAAAATAAAGACAACTCCTATGGCTCCTGCCGGTTGTCATACTCATCGACATGCAAGTCGTGATTCCTATTACAAGAACATGATCTCAATACATCACATATATCATTCATCATTCATCACAACTTTGGCCATATCATATCACAAAACACTTGATGCAAAAACAAGTTAGACGTCCTCTAATTGTTGTTGCAAGTTTTACGTGGCTGCAATAGGGTTCTAGCAAGAACGTTTTCTTACCTACGTGAAAGCCACAACGTGATTTGTCAACTTCTATTTACCCTTCATAAGGACCATTTTCATCGAATTCGCTCCAACTAAAGTGGGAGAGACAGACACCCGCTAGCCACCTTATGCAACTAGTGCATGTCAGTCGGTGGAACCAGTCTCACGTAAGCGTACGTGTAAGGTCGGTCCGGGCCGCTTCATCCCACAATGCCGCTGAAGCAAGATAAGACTAGTAGCGGCAAGAAAGTTGACAACATCTACGCCCACAACAAATTGTGTTCTACTCGTGCAATAGAGAACTACGATAGACCTAGCTCATGATGCCACTGTTGGGGAACGTTGCAGAAAATTAAAATTTTTCTTACGGTTTCACCAAGATCCATCTATGAGTTCATCTAGCAACGAGTCATGGGAGAGTGATTGCATCCACATACCCTTGTAGATCGCGTGCGGAAGCGTTCAATGGAACGGGGATGATGGAGGTGTACTCGCCGTGATTCAGATCACCGATGACCTAGTGCTGAACGGACAGCAGCTCCGCGTTCAACACACGTACGGAGCGGATGACGTCTCCTCCTTCTTGATCCAGCAAGGGGGAAGGAGAGGTTGATGATGATCCAGCAGCATGACGGTGTGGTGGTGGATGCAGCAGAACTCCCGCAGGGCTTCGCTAAGCAACTACGGGAGGAGGAGGAGGTGTTACAGGGAGGAGGGAGGCGCCAGGGATTATTGGTGCGGCCACCCCTCCCTCCCCTCCCTTTATATAGGTGCAAGAGAGGGGGGGAGGGCGCAGCCTTGCCCCTTCCTCCAAGGAAGGGGTGCGGCCAAGAGGGGGGGAGGAGTCCATCCTCCCCAAGGCACCTCGGAGGTGCCTCCCCCCTTTAGGACTCTCCCCTTTTTCTTATATCTTGGCGCATGGGCCTCTTGGGGCTGGTGCCCTTGGCCCATATAGGCCAAGGCGCACCCCCTACAGCCCATGTGGCCCCCCGAGGTAGGTGGACCCCCCCGGTGGACCCCCGGACCCCTTTCGGCACTCCCGGTACAATACCGATAACGCGCGAAACTTTTCAGACGACCAAAATAAGACTTCCTATATATAAATCTTTACCTCTGGACCATTCCGGAACTCCTCGTGACGTCTGGGATCTCATACGGGACTCCGAACAACATTCGGTTTGCTTCATACTCATATTCATACAACCCTAGCGTCACCGAACCTTAAGTGTGTAGACCCTACGGGTTCGGGAGACATGCAGACATGACCGAGACGGCTCTCGGCACTAACCAACAGCGGATCTGGATACCCATGTTGGCTCCTACATGCTCCTCGATGATATCATCGGATGAACCACGATGTCAAGGATTCAATCAACCCGTATACTATTCCCTTTGTCAATCGGTATTTTACTTGCCCGAGATTCGATCGTCAAGATCCCAATACCTCGCTCAATCTCGTTGCGGCAAGTCACTTTACTCGCATCAGTAATGCATGATCCGTGACCAAACACTTGGTCACTTTGAGCGCATTATGATGATGCACTACCGAGTGGGCCCAGTGATACCTCTCCGTCATACGGAGTGACAAATCCAGCCTCGATCCGTGTCAACCCAATGTACACTTTTGGAGATACATGTAATGCACCTTTATAGTCACCCGATTCGTTGTGACGTTTGGTACACCCAAAGCACTCCTACGGTATCCGAGAGTTACACGATCTCATGGTCTAAGGAAGAGATACTTGACATTGGAAAAGCTCTAGCAAAACGAACTACACGATCTTGTGCTATGCTTAGGATTGGGTCTTGTCCATCATATCATTCTCCTAATGATGTGATCCCGTTATCAATGACATCCAATGTCCATAGTCAGGAAACCATGACTATCTGTTGATCAACGAGCTAGTCAACTAGAGGCTCACTAGGGACATATTGTGGTCTATGTATTCACACGTGTATTACGATTTCCGGATAATATAATTATAGCATGAATAAAAGACAATTATCATGAACAAGGAAATATAATAATAATACTTTTATTATTGCCTCTAAGGCATATTTCCAACAGATACCAACCTATCATACCACATCACAACCATTTTAATAGCATGTT
Source organism: Aegilops longissima (assembly GCA_021605205.1). Classification (NCBI taxonomy): domain Eukaryota; kingdom Viridiplantae; phylum Streptophyta; class Magnoliopsida; order Poales; family Poaceae; genus Aegilops; species Aegilops longissima. Next base: position 66,051,716 of record CM038681.1, read on the forward strand.
GGCATGCAATGTCAACCATTATAAACTCCTAGCTAATTAAGCATGGCATGGGAAACTATAATCTCTAATGGTCATTGCAAACATGTTTCATTCATAATAGGCCGAATCAGGAACGATGAACTAATCATATTTACAAAAACAAGATAGGTCGAGTTCATACCAGCTTCTCTCATCTCAATCAGTCCATCATATATCATTGTTATTGCCTTTCACTTGCACGACCGAACGGTGTGGATAATAATAATAGTGCACTTGCATTGGACTAAGCTGGAATCTGCAAGCATTTAATACAAGGAAGAAGACAAGGTAACATGGGCTCTTAGTTAAATCAACAATAATGCATACGAGTGCCACTCAACATTTTCAGCATGGTCTTCTCCTCTCGACCCCCAAAGAACAAGAAAAGAAATAAAACTACTTACACGGGAAAGCTCCCCACAAGCAAAAGAAGAACGAGAAATCTTTTGGGGTTTTCTTTTAGTTACTACTACTGCAGGCATGGAAAATAAACTAGCTACAACTATTTTTTTTTCTTAAGGTTTTTCCAACACACAAGAAGAATGCTAGAAAAGAAAATAAACTAGCATGGATAGTACAATGAAAAAGTATGAGCACCGACAACTGGCATGAGTGTGTAAACATGAATGTAATGTTGGTGAGAAATACGTGCTCCCCCAAGCTTAGGCTTTTGGCCTAAGTTGGTCTATGCCCACGGATCGAAGCTACTCCCTCTGGTGTACTGAGGAGGGTCCTCAGGGTGCCACTGGTTGGCGATCTCCTCCGGATCCCATTGATAAACAAACTGACGATAAGGGTCAGGTGGTGGCTCAGGCTCAGGCTTTGGAACTTGTGTCAGCCTCCAGTACGCATAAATGGCCTATGGTAAGATGAGGTACGTGCTTGAAAGTATGTTAAACAAAGAGGGTGCAGGCAAGGTAATAATCTCACCGTGAGTTTTATCAAATATCAAATTATACTTAAGCCTCTTCTTCTTATCTTTAACAATAAAATCATGTGCTATCATACTCTTATAATCTAGAAAAATAGGGGGAAGCAATTTTTCCTCTTTCTCATAATGCATAATAGGTATCCCAAAATGTTCAGCAAGGCGTGAAGCAAAGATGCCTCGAAAAATGGGGCCCTTTGTACGGTTCAGATTTAATCGTTTAGCAACAATAGTGCCTAAACTGAAAGTGGTATCACGAAACAGCGCATGGCGCAAAATGACAATATCAGGAGCACTAAGATTGCCACTGTTCCCGCGACCAATTAAGCATCTACTAGCAAATATCGCAAAGTAACGTAGAACAGGAAAATGTATACTGGTAATTCTTGCATCGGAAACTTTCCTAGTTTCTCCTACGACAATTCTATCAATAAACCCATCCACATCACTATGGTGTGGTTCCTCGATGCTGCCCTCAAAGGGTATCTTGCAGACTCGACAAAACTCATGGAGTGACATCTCCTTAACCTCATCATATAAGTGAAACTCCACTGAAGATGGTGATTTCTTAGCATGGAAATAAAATTTTTGCATGAAAATATTAGTGAGTAGGAGATACTGTTCGCGCTGGTCGTGGAGGAAGTCGGTGAGGCCTGCATTCTCAGCCAAGTAATAGAAATCATCGTAAATTTCGGCGGTTCTTAAGAACTCACCACAAGGCCATTCACACGGCCGAACGTCTGCAGTGCGAGGAAGATTGTATTTGGGCTTTTTATTTTCCTCATTCTGCTTATCCTTCGAACTTCGGCTCGAAGAGCCCCTCAACAATCTCCTCATCATTTTCTTTCTCTAAAAAATTTCTGAAATTTTTAGTGACTCAAAATAAAAGTGAACCAAACTCAACAAGATTGATAGCAACTGCTCCTACAAGTGCCTAGAGGCTATACCATGCATTAAAACTACTTTTGACCACATAAATTTGTCATGCAAGCTCAAAAACAGGGTCACCTAATTAGCAAAAAATTGCAATAAATAAAGCACGAGAACAAAAAATAATTGGACCATTGGAGGAGTCACATACCGAAGAACAATCCCCCAAAGCAGTTTTGTGAATGGAGCTTTGAGCAAGGAGATAAAAAATGGCAGCAAGATGAGCTAGAACACGGGTTTGAGCTACGGGATGATTTTTTCTGGAGAAAGATGAAGTGAGTGGGTGCTGGAATAAGTGGAGGGGGTCCACGAGGCAGGGGGGCGCCCTGCACCCTCGTGGCCAAGTGGTGGGGCCCCCCTGGTGTGTTCTCAATGCCAGTAATTCTTAAATATTTTACAAAAAATCATATATCATTTTCAGGATATTTGGAGAACTTTTATTTTTGGGGTATTTTTATTGCAAGGATAATTCAGAAAACAGACAAAAAAAATACTATTTTTGCTTTCTTTAATCTAAATAACAGAAAGTAAAAGGAGGGTACATAAAGTTGTGCTTTCTAACTTCATCCATCTCATGCTCATCAAAAGGAATCCACTATCAAGGTTGATCAAGTCTTGTTTACAAATTCTTTCCGAATAACATGAAACCGAGAATTTTCGAATAACACTAGGTTACCTTAACGGGGATATGCATGTCCCCAACAATAAGAATATCATATTTCTTCTTGACAGTAGGTAGAGGAAATTCAGAACCTCCAATAGTGATCGTTGAAAATTTTCCAATAGAATTGATACTATGGGCTTGAGGTTGTTTCCTCGGAAAGTGTACCGTATGCTCATTACCATTAACATGAAAAGTGGCATTGGCTTTGTTGCAATCAATAACAGCCCCTGCAGTATTCAAAAAGGGTCTACCAAGGATAATCTACATACTATCGTCCTCGGGAATATCAAGAATAACAAAGTCAGTTACAATAGTAACGTTTGCAACGACAACAGGCACGTCCTCACAGATACCGACAGGTATAGTAGTTGATTTATTGGCCATTTTCAAAGATATTTCAGTAGGTGTCAACTTATTCAAATCAAGTCTACGATATAAAGAGAGATGCATAACACTAACACCGGCTCCAAGATCACATAAAGCAGTTTTAATATAGTTTCTTTTAATGGAGCATGGTATAGTCGGTACTCCGGGATCTCCTAGTTTCTTAGGTATTCCACCTTTAAAAGTATAATTGGCAAGCATGGTGGAAATTTTAGCTTCCGGTATGTTTCTTTTATTAGTAACAATATTTTCATATACTTAGCATAAGGATTCATTTTAAGCATATCAGTCAAACGCATACGCAAAAAGATAGGTCTAATCATTTCAGCAAAGCGCTCAAAATCCTCATCATCCTTTTTCTTGGATGGTTTAGGAGGAAAAGGCACGGGCTTCTGAACCCATGGCTATCTTTCTTTACCGTGCTTCTAGCAACGAAGTCTCTCTTATCATAACGTTGATTCTTTGATTGTGGGTTATCAAGATCAACAGCATGTTCAATCTCTTCAACATTGTTATGGCTAGGTTGAGCATCAACATGAACATATTCATTAATATTATCACAAGGTTCATGTTCATTACCAGATTGTGTTTCAATATCAGAAATAGAAATATCATTGGGATTCTCAGGTGTGTCAACAACAAGTTCACTAGAAGCATGCAAAGTCCTATCATTTTTCTTTTTCTTTTTCTTAGAAGGACTAGGTGTATCAACATTAGTTCTCCGAGAAACTTGCTCAACTCTCTTGGGGTGACTCTCAGGATACAAAGGTTCCTGAGTCATTTTACCACCTCTAGTCACAACTCTAACATCATTTTCATTTTCCTTATTATTCAATTCATTGAGCAAATCATCTTGTGCTTTAAGCAATTGTTCTACTTGAGTGGTAACCATAGAAGCATGTTTACTAATAAGTTTAAGGTCACCTTTAACTCTAGACATATAATCACTGAAGTGTTCAATCATATAAGCATTACGTTTCAATTGTCTACCAACATAAGCATTGAAGTTTTCTTGTTTAACAATAAAATTATCAAACTCATCCAAGCATTGGCTAGCAGACTTATTACGAGGAATATCACCTTCATCAAATCTATAGAGGGAATTTACCTTTACTACCTGTGTCGGGTTATTAAGACCATGTATTTCTTCAATAGGTGGTAAATTCTTAACATCTTCAGCTTTAATACCTTTTTCTTTCATAGATTTCTTTGCCTCTTGCATATCTTCAGGACTGAGAAATAGAATACCCCTTTTCTTCGGAGTTCGCTTAGGAGTTGGTTCAAGAAGTGTCCAATCATTATCATTACTCAACATATTATTCAATAGCAATTCAGCTTGCTCAACAGTTCTTTCCCTAAAAACACAACCAGCACAACTATCCAGGTGGTCTCTGGAAGCATCGGTTAGTCCATTATAAAAGATATCAAGTATTTCATTTTTCTTGAGAGGATGATCGGGTAAAGCATTAAGTAATCGGAGAAGCCTCCCCCAAGCTTGTGGGAGAGTCTCTTCTTCAATTTGCACAAAATTATATATTTCCCTTAAGGCAGCTTGTTTCTTATGAGCGGGGAAATATTTAGCAGAGAAGTAATAAATCATATCCTGGGGACTACGCACACAACCAGGAGCAAGAGAATTAAACCATGTTTTAGCATTACCATTTAATGAGAATGGAAATAATTAAGGATATAGTAGTAAGAATTTTTTTCCTCATGAGTGAATAGGGTGTCTATATCAGTCATTTTAGTAAGATGCGCCACAACGGTTTCAGATTCATAGCCACAAAAAGGATCAGATTCAACCAAATTAATTAACTCAGGATCGACAGAGAAATCATAATCCTTATCAGAAATACAGATAGGTGAAGTAGCAAAAGCAGGGTCATATTTCATTCTAGCATTCAAAGACTTTTCTTTCAGCTTAGCTAACAGTTTCTTAAGATCATATCTATATTTGCAAGCTAAAAGATCTCTAGCAGTTTCTTCATCCACAACATAACCCTCAGGCACTCACATCTAGGGGGAGAATCTTCATCATCACTTTCATCAGTATTATCAGTTTCAATATTTTCATTTTCTCTAACCCTAGCAAGTTGTTCATCAAGAAATTCACCTAATGGCACAATATTATCAAGCATAGAAGTAGTTTCATCATAAGCATAATGCATAGCAGAAGTGGCATCATCAATAACATGCGACATATCAGAATCAATAGCAGGAGTAGGTGTCGCAAGTTTACTCAAACAGAAGGTGAATCAAGTGCAAAGCTAGATGGCAGTTCCTTACCTCCCCTCGTAGTTGAGGGAAAAATCTTGGTTCTTTCATCTTCAAAGTTCCTCATAGTGATCAACAGATATAAATCCCAAGTGACTCAAAGAATAGAGCTATGCTCCCCGGCAATGGCGCCAGAAAATAGTCTTGATAACCCACAAGTATAGGGGATCGCAACAGTTTTTGAGGGTAGAGTATTCAACCCAAATTTATTGATTCGACACAAGGGGAGCCAAAGAATATTCTCAAGTATTAGCAATTGAGTTGTAAATTCAACCACACCTGAAAGAGTTAATATCTGCAGCAAAGTATTTAGTAACAAAGTAGTATGGAAGTAACGGTAATGGTGGCAAAAGTAACAGTAGTAGTTTTTGTAGTAATTGTAACAGTGGCAATGGAAAAGTAATTAAGCAAAGATCAATATGTGAAAAGCTCGTAGGCAATGGATTAATGATGGATAATTATGTCAGATGCGATTCCTCATGCAACAGTTATAACATAGGGTGACACAGAACTAGCTCCAGTTCATCAATGTAATGTAGGCATGTATTCCGAATATAGTCATACGTGCTTATGGAAAAGAACTTGCATGACATCTTCTGTCCTACCCTCCCGTGGCCGCGGGGTCCTATTGGAAACTAAGGGATATTGAGGCCTCCTTTTAATAGAGTACCGGACCAAAGCATTAACACTTAGTGAATACATGAACTCCTCAAACTACGGTCATCACCGGGAGTGGTCCCGATTGTTGTCACTTCGGGGTTACCCGATCATAACACATAGTAGGTGACTTTTGACTTGAAAAATAGGATCAAGAACTCACATATATTCATGAAAACATAATAGGTTCTGATCTGAAATCATGGCACTCGGGCCCTAGTGACAAGCATTAAGCATAGCAAAGTCATAGCAACATCAATCTTAGAACATAATGGATACTAGGGATCAAACCCTAAAAAAACCTACTCGATTACGTGGTAAATGTCATCCAACCCAACACCGTCCAGCAAGCCTATGATGGAATTACTCACGCACGGCGGTGAGCATCATGAAATTGGTGATGGAAGAAGGTTGATGATGACGATGGCGACGGATTCCCCTCTCCGGAGCCCCGAACGGACTCCAGTTCAGCCCTCCCGATGAAGATTAGGGCTTGTCGGCGGATCCGTACCGCAAAACGCGTTAAATACTTCTCTCTGATTTTTTCTCCCCGAACATGAATATATAGAGTTGGAGTTGACGTCGGTGGAGCCTCAAGGGGCCCATGAGGCAGGGGGGCGCCCTGCACCCTCGTGGACAGGGTATGGGCCCCCTTACGCTAATTCTTTCGCCATTATTTTTTTATATATTCCAAAACGTGTCTCCGTGAATTTTCAGGTCATTCCGAGAACTTTTATTTCTGCACAAAAATAACACCATGGCAATTCTGCTGAAAACAGCGTTAGTCCGGGTTAGTTCCATTCAAATCATGCAAGTTAGAGTCCAAAAAAAGGGCAAAAGTGTTTGGAAAAGTAGATACGTTAGAGACATATCACTATGCCCTGCAACAGTCCTAAAGAGATGCAGCAGAACCAAATCAACATAAGCGTGGATCTTTGAGGCAACACAGTGTCGATGGATATTACCTTCACCATTCCTTACCGCATTCCTTGCTTCCCAAATATGCCATAAAATGTTGCCAAGACAGTGGACTGCTCCGCTGATGCTCTGTCAATGAAATCGAATAGCCATTGTTTCGTTGAGTGGAACTTTTTGCGACATAGGTGGATGTCGAACCATTTTTTGACCTTGTTCCAAAACTCGAAAGCAAACTAACAGAACAACAAACAGTGCTCAATACTCTTGTCTCTCCCACAATGCACACAAGCAGGATTTGTGGGGATATTCTGATGGCATAATTGAAGTCCGGATGGGAGGCAGTCGTGTGTGAACCTCCAGAGCACTATGTTCATTTTGTTTGGGGCCTTGATTGCCGAGATTGCCTTCCAATATTTCTCCTCAACTTCCCTACTTGACGGAGTCCACGGCCAGTCTTATTGTGTGATAAAAAGAAATCCGAAGATCGATCAAGATTGTAAGCTGAACGGACAGTATATAGTCCAAAGCGAGTATGATGCCAATACACAAAATCTCCTCCATGGCTACTAATTTGTGTTTGTAATATGAGTTCAACAGTTTTCTCCGGGAAGAAAGCTCTAACATTTTCTTCGTTCCTATGACCATGTCCATCCATGAGACAACACACTTTAGCATATTTTGGAATTGGAGATAGAGTTTGCAACATGTGCGGTGGTCGTTCGGGAATCCAATGATCTGTCATAATTTGAAACTTTTGGCCATTAGCAATTCCCCAACTAACACCAGCCTTAACAAGCTCTCGATCATAGTGAATACTTCTCCAAGTATAGGATGAAGACCTAGGCTTGGGCCCATCCCAAAAATCGTAGTAGGGAAAATAGGGTCCTTTGAGAACCCGAGCACAAAGAGAATCTGGCTCAGTAAGAAGCCTCCAACATTGTCTACCAAGCATAGCTTGGTTGAAGAGCGAAAAATCACGGAAACCTAGTCCACCAAGCTTTTTTGGTGTGGATAACAATTCCCATGAACACTAGTGAACTTTCCTCTTACCATCTTCTCTACCCCACCAATAATCAGCAACAACTTGTCTCATCCCTTCACATGTAGAAATGGGTATTCAGAAACAACTCATAATATATGTCGGAATAGCCTGAACCACAGATTTCAGCAAAACTTCTTTTCCTTCCCAAGAAGAGGGTCGATATGAAAAACTAATGATGCACTACCAAACTTTGTCATTTAGGAATTTGAATGTCCTGGTTGGCGACCTGCCCACATGAGTAGGCATTCTAAGATATGTATCGTGGAATGATTCATTTGTGACCCCCAAAATTCCCATTACCTTTTGCTTAGTATCATTGGAGCAATGAGTACCAAAGAAGATTGATGATTTTTGGAGATTGACTTTCTAGCCTAACCATCACAATATAAATGCAAAGCCTCCTTTAGGGAGATTAACTTTCTTTGATTGTGTGGGTGCATTTGAGTTTGTGCACTTTTACGGGTAGTTCTGCATTGACGTTTGGGGCCCACATGTCAACTTTATATATAAAAGTGCTACCAAAGTAAAAAAAACATCGCACTATTTTGATCCCAAAACATCACATTTAGAGACATTACAACCACATAACTTTTCAGCCATCTCAGGAAATTTACGTTTCTCACCGTTGTATCATCACCTGCGGTTGTCCCTGGCTGTTTGATCAACTTCCATTCCCACGTGGGCTACTTACTTCCGCCACCCATCAATTCACGTAGAGACCAGATGTTGCGGTCTCAAAATCAGTCAACTTATGTGTATTTGGGCCTCATGGTGTTTTCTTCGTTATATAAAAATATTATGGTTTTTTCTATAAAAATCATGGCAAAACAATCTTCATCGTCTAGCGTTCGCACGTCAGATCCTATTTCACGCATAGGTCGCGCGTGAGCAACCTATCACGCACCCCTCCAGCGCTCGATCCAGTGTTTGGGCCGGCCCATTTAGTGTTTATTCCCCACCGGTTTTGGGTTTGGTGAACCAGTTTATTCGTTTTCCTTTGTTTTTTTCTTCCAATTTTTCTTTATTTTATTTTTTTCTTTTATGTTTCTTTTCGTTTTCTGTTTTTATTTTTTATTTTTGTTTCTTTTTCTATTTAATTTTTTTGAGCATCTTTAAAATTTGTGAACATTTTTTAAATTTATGATCATTACTTTGAAATCATGAACCATTTGCACTTATTTGCAATTTTTTGAATATTTGTGTAAAATCATGAACATTTGTCGAATTCATAAACTTTTTTACAATTTGCGGACACATTTTAGAATTGTGAATAGTTTTTGAAACTCGTGAACACTTTTTGAAAATTGGGAACATTTTCGGAATACATGAACATTTTTTTCGAAATGCATCATCATTTTCCGAATTCATGAACATTTTTTGAATCAGCAAACACTTTTTTAACCGATAGAGATTTTTCATTTCTGGGAACCTTTTAGAAAATCATGAACATTATTTTAAAGCAAAATTTTGTACAATTCATGAACATTTATTGGAATACGCAAAAAAAAATCAAAATCGTGAATATTTTTTGAATATGAAAAAATTTCTCAAAATCACGAACATGTTTTTATTGTGCAAGCCTTTTATGATTTCTCAAACTTTTTTTTTCAAAATCACGAACATTTTTTTGAATTCATGGTTATTTTATGATTTCTTGTTGAAAATTCGTAATTATTGAGAAATTTGGATCTTTTTTGGAAATCATGACTTTTTTTACAAAAAGTAAAAGATAAAATAAAAAGACAGGGGGCATCCTGCCCCGTGCATGGGCCGGTTCAACAGGGCGCGAGGGGGCTGGGGGTGGCGCGCTTCCACGACTTCCGGCGCCCAGGTCGGCAAATAGGAGCTCCCCGTGCGCACTAGCTCACTACCCCCCCACCACCACCACCACCATGGGCCATGGTAAGTTAAGCGGGGGTGGCAACCATGGCGATCCTACACCTGGTACGACCAAGGCGGCCGACCAGGTACATCCGCGGGCAACACCTAGAAGAGGTAGCGCGAACATTGAATCATCTGCTGATGATTCGAGTACCTTCACCAGTGATTCCGGAACTAAATCGCAGTTCCCACGGGCCATGAATGGTAATAGATATGAGGCGGTCACAGTCGTGCGATAATAGCAGGTTAGTTATGTTGTCGATTTATGCCCTCCCCTTACTATACGCATCTCCATATAATATGTATCACTACTCCTTCCCATTCTCTTCGCTACCCAGCAAAATCTACTTAGACACCCATGATTGATGCTTAGGGTCCTAACTAATCACCCCTTTGCCTACCTGTCTTACCTCTTCTTCCCCCAAATTCTGCACGCCCAATTTTGTTCATGCTCTTTCTATTCCCAAATTATGTTGATTGGAGCTTTGCTTGCGACGGGTTTACTGAATGGCAAGGTGAAGCACTGCTCACAACTACGATGATTTGTGTGTTGAACATTATGTTCGAATGACCACATCTTCTGATTCCTCAAGTGCTAATGCTCTGGTCCTATATTGTTTCACAATGTGCAAATCTGCTATGAGCGTTTCTACTTTCTACTAATATTGCTCAAAGTACCAACGCTCTGGACCTGTATCCAGTTTGGGGTTTGTAAAGTCTGTTGCCATCTCCATTTTTGTCATGGGACGATGCAACTGACTGCAATGATCTAGATCGGAGGGAGGGTTTCTCTAGGGTTCTTCCCTATGGGCAAAATAGAGTAACAATCTTGTATCAGTATACTACACCTCTTGTCCTTACTAGGCACTACTTAACAAATTGTGATTAGTTCATGCATGGTTCTTATCAAATAAATCCATATGCTACATAAATATACAAGGACAGACTTCATCTATGGTTTCTTACAGGGACAATTGCATCTTTGCCCCTCATTACAACCCACCCATAGGGTTTGCCGTTACGTTTCCGCCTCATATTTACAGTTAGATTTGTCCTAGGACTCGCTTGAATGCCCTTCCGCGAAGACTCCGTCTGGTTAGTGATGTTTGACCACGGTGGAGCACCGTTTTGGACAGTAGATTCCCCTGCCCTTTCCTTAATTACACATGGTTTCCGCATAGGTCTCGCTTCTCATTTCGCTCTCTCTCTCCCGACTCACTCTCTAGAGTGGCAACGCATGCAAATGCTAACCCTAGCTATCGGCGGCGATTCATCTGAGCCCTGGCCGTCATGTGGTCAATGTCGTGAGAGATCCTTGCCACAACTGCATCGATTACTATGGTGAAAGACCCATAGCTCATGAGACAGTGATGAAATGAGTGTCGTCTATGAAAAAGAGAGGGCAACAGATCCCGGACGGGTAAGTTCATCTGCTCCTCTCTCATGAGTACATACTTGTGATTTTGGTAGTTGTGTGTGATGATTTTGGCTGTGCTTGCATTCATAGGACGAATACAATGTGCACGTTTTTTCTGTCGGTTAGAATGGAAATGACTACTTTAGCAATGGCTAGTACTAAGGATCAACGCACATGCTTCACTTTCCCCCTTGTGGGTGATGCTACAAGAAAATTCAATGATTTTTGGGATGCAATATATGCTAAATATCTGTGGGGTCTGTACGATGCAGTTGAGTTTAGATATTGGGACCAGAAACAATTTCCTTGGACGGATCCCTTTGCAGTGTGATGATGAGCTAGTTCTGATGTTTGGAACAACTGCGCGGTTATAAACTACAAAACTGAAGCCACTGTCATACAGAGATCCAGACCAGAAGCGTCTGCTAGGACAACAATGCCCCCTGCCCCAGGAAAACAAACCAAAATCTTCTGGTACTAGTTCAAGGAGCAACATAGCAGCTCCAAGTAGTTGCTATCATCCTCCAGGAACTCCTAGTGCAAATGTGCCATCTCGACCTGGTTATGGTGAGAGTCAGAATGTTAAGTCTCCCACTCAGATTCCTACAGATCCTATAATTGAGGAGGGAGAGCCCGATGATGTTCTAGGTTCAGATGAAGAGGATGAGAGAATGTTCCCTGATCTAGGCCATGAGAGGAATCCAGAGCAGCAGGATTAGGACTACATCCAGCAAAGTTTTTCAAATACAAATGAAGAAGAGGAAGACAAGAACATTGACATGGGATCTTTTAAGAATGATGATGAGGACAGGCCTGAGATGATGCATGAAAGAGATAATCCAAGTATCGCTGAAGGGGTGATCTTTCCTTCTGTCTTTGACCGTCGAAATGTTGTAGCTACATTCTCCATAAAACATGAAGCAGAGTACAAAATTGATCACAGTGATCCAACAAGGTTCACTGCGTATTGTGCTTTTCCAAGATGTAGGTGGAGGTCAAAACTTTATTTCAGGTACTAACAAATTGCATATACATTTCTGACTATTTTGCATATGATGTTCTAACATGGTAAAATTAATTTAGTTTCATATTCAGTTGCTAACTATATTTTATTTGTAGATCAAAGTAAATCCTTATGAGCACAATTGTCCTAATGTGAACAAAACTCGAAGATTGAGGGCAGCCAAGAGAAGATGGATAGCTAATGTTGTGTAGAACTGGGTAAGAGAAAACTCTAACATAGGTCCTACTGAATTGCAAACCTATTTGAAGAAAAAATATGTTCCAGAATTGCCTTACACGAGATTTTATTATGGTAAACAAATTCTATTCACAACATTTATGGAAAGTATGAGGATAGTTTCCAGCTTGTGTACTCGTTCAAAGCTGAAGTAGAGAGCGCCGCATGAAAGTGTTGTAGAAACTGACAGGCACTCTGTTCCTTTCCAGTTCAAGGGAAAGAGATATGAGAAGGAGTGTTTCAGAAGGGTCTTTGTTAGTTTTTAAGCTTGCTGGAGTGGATTTTTAGCTGGAAGTAGGCCCTACCTTATGTGGATGCTACGACACTTAATGATAGGTTTAGATGGCAGTTGGTAGCTGCATGTGTAATTGATGCACATAACTGGGTTTTTCCGTGTTATATGGTGCACTATAGACAAAGTCCCATGCATAAGAGTTGGGCCTGGTTTTTCCAAACTCTAAAAAGGGTTATAGAACATCCTAAAGGGCTTGTTATTCATATTGATGCCTGCAAAGATCTAAACTGAGACTTGACTAAATCTCAGTCAAACTTGTAATAAAGCATTGGTGTATGCTGCTTAGTTTGCACCTTGGTTTGACTTCTTCAGCCTCTATTGGCCCCCGTGTGGATCAGACGACAGCTAGAAATTGATGACAGACTGCAAAGGATGGTCCATTTTACAACGAAAACACTAACACCAACACGTGTGGGTGTTAGCCAACTCGCCCACATGCCTTCATCGCCGTCCGGCACTTTTTGCACGATTCTTGACGTGAAAAGACTGAATTTATGTGCCACGTAGGATAACTCGTGTGCGTGGCGTGTGGGGGAGTTCGCCCGCACGTCGTTTTTCTCTCCGCGGTCAATGGTTCGCCAGTCGGGGCGTGCGATGAAACTGCTGTCGCGCCCGCACGCCATGCACCACTTCTGTTCCCCATCTCCCACGACTGCCCATTCTCCTACACTCGCACACCCAAGCTGTCATTTGCCATGTCTTTGAGGGGTACATGGCAACTGCTCTATTTGTAATTGTAAACAGACGGCAACTCTCGTTCACCCGAACATGTTATTGTTGCCACATCTGTTTATAGCGCTACATGGCAACTGTCTAGTGTTAGTAGGTGGCAACTCCTAAAGATACCACCATCGCCCACATGCCCGTCTCCTCTACCACACACCCAAAGCTATCAGTTGCCATGTATTTTTGTAGAGTACATGGCAACTGCCTCTAGCGTGCTGGTAAGCAGATGGCAACTCTCTTTTTACCCGAAACATGTTTTGCCATATTTTTTAGTGCTACATGGCAACTGTCCAGTGTTAGTAGGTGGCAACTCCTAAAGTTTTTCAAATCATGATAACTGTAGTAGATCAGACCATACATGGCAACAGCTGCAGTTGCCCAAAAATGGCATCCGGCACTTGACCTAAGATGGCAACTGCAGTTGTCCGACATGGCAACTGTTGTTCAGCAACATGGCAACATGGCAACTGAAGAGGGTGCGGACCAGGCAATCACGACGGGACGTGTGGTTACTGACACGCGGGGCGTGTGGCTCGCAGGCGGGAAGGGGCGACGGCCGAGACGGGTCGTGCGGGCCGCGTGCTCGCTCGCCCGTACATGCTCGTGCGGGGCGATCGCTGCACTGGACGTCCGGGATGTGGCTGCACGCGCCCGGACGCGGTCGTGCGGACGAGGTCGTTTTCGTGCCACACAGGACGTACGGCACAACCACCCAATACACTATACGTGTGGCAGTTATCGGCGTCCTTTTATAAACCCAACTGGGCCACCATACAACACACAACACAATCCTAGGATAAAAGGAGTTGCCGTACATAAAAAGCAAGCTCAAAAAATAACATCAGGGAGTTGGGACCTCGGTGAAATTTTCAAGACGTGGGATGGGGACTTGTGGTGTCTCATTTGCATTGCATTTCTTTTTCAAAGCAAAAAGTCATCGCAATGGGTTTCGTCAAAAAGGTTAAAACCAGCTAGCTCCGCCACACTCCTCTTTAAACAATTAATCAAGGGATCACCGGACCTCACCTCGCGCTCGTAGCGAGCCATGTCGTCGAAGGTCTCTCCCCTCCACGGGGTAGTGGACGCCCGCCGGTGGGACGCCGAGCGCATCCTGGGCCGTCTAGTGATCGTGGTCCACGCCGCCTTCCTCGACGCGGGCTTCATCGTCTCCCGCCCCCACCGTCGGGATCGGGATCTGTCGTCTACCTGCTGGCTTCCGACAGAGCTGGGCGAGACGGCCTCGACCCTGTCCCTGGGCCTGGAGTACACCGCGCCACAGCTGCTGCCCCGGCACGACATGGACGGCGCCGCGCTGAGCGTGTGCACCGACGGGCGGCACGTCATCTTCTACCTGCAGGCCTGCTCTGTCCGGACCGGCATGTACAGGGTGTGCCTGGACGCGCTCTCCGTCGCGCCGCTCCTGTCGGGCGATCTGCACGGGACAGCGCGCAGGCTGTTGGGGAACGACGGCTCCCCGACGGCCGCGCTCTGGAGGAAGGTGAGCGACGGATTCAGCCGGCGCATCTTCTCGGATCTATGCCGTGAGCACGGCGTCGTGCCGGGACGAGCACCCACCTTCATGTCCCTCCCGAGCGACATCATGGCGGCGATCCTGGAGAGGCTCGCCGACGGGAAGGACCTGCTGAGAGTGGAGAGCACCTGCACCGAGCTGAGGAGCTTCGTGGCCGACCGGGACCGCCAGCTCTGGATGCCCAGGTACAAGGCGCTACGGTTGAACTGGCTGTGGTGGTGGTGCTGGTCGCTCGGCGGCGACGGCGATTCCCACGACGACCTGCCGGAGACGAGCACGAGCTGGAAGGAGATGTTTGTGCGGGCCACGCGACGGAGGGAACATTGGTTTCTTCGTCCGACTCGTATCCTCAACTCACCGCGGTTTTCTATCCTCGATTCATGGAATTGGCATTTCGGATCCGATTCATTTGAGCTGCCGGTGGATGCTGCTGCCTACTTTGGAGAGATGATGCCGGAAGACGACGTCGGCAAGAATACCACCGGTCGTCGCCGCCATGGCCATGGTAAGGCGCCGGCGACAGGCGGCCATGAGAAGCAGAAGCAGCAGGGTCGTCGCAACCGCACCGGCACCGGGGCTATCCACTCCCCGTCTTCTAGGTACCGATGGAAGCACAGGTGACCGGTCATCCTTGCCGCCAGTTCTTGTGATGTTCAGAAATATCTGCCTTGGAATGGCACACTGAACTGTCTGTTCATCGATCACAAGAGTTGACAAAACACAATATTCTCATTTGCACTTCACCAAACTTTTGCCAGTTGACGAAAATGTGCTACTATGTATATTGCCTATACAATAAGATGAATGTTGCTTATCCACTTTATGAGAACAGTCGTGCAGTGTCATTTGTGCAGAACAGAAGGGTTAGAGTTGTTGGAGTGCTTTTTTTCCTTTTGCGAATATGGGCAAGAATAAATATATGAACTGCTCATCTTTTCTAAGATCCCGTGGCCTCAAGTCTACTTGAAAAGGCAACGGGTGATCGTGTCCACCTGAACTCAATTCCTTTATTATCATGCACAAGCACAATCAATCCCCTTTAGCATATTTTATCTTTACATTTTACATCTTACTGTACAATTGCACCGTTTCTTCATAGATGAGCCGACTCTCGGCTAGGTTGACGTATGATATACAGTTTTCTGAAGAACTGTTCTAAAACTGTAGCCTACTCCGTCAAAGAATTGAAGAGGGCCCTGGCTGACAATTTCTGCAGCAATAATCCAAACCTAGCGACAAAATGGTTACAGACAGGGTTATGGGCTAATCCTCCACCAATCCCACTAACGTCTACCCTTGAATTTCTCTATGGGTCCCTCACTAAGTCACTAACCCGACCAGATGACGCCACATCAGCCCGTAAATCTTCTCCGTGACTAAGGGACTTTTTTCTTTTGCTGGAAAGTGACTAAGGACTCTTTCGCACGATTCAAAAAACGAGAGAATAAGAAAACCTAAATGATAAATGTCACACGTGTGGCACGAAACACTCCGGCCCTAATGTTATTTACAACTATAATTGCCATAAAAAACAAACTCGAAAAAAAATTAAATTTGGCATTCAAAAGAAAGTTGCCATGCTTGACAACTAAAGTTGCTATCAACGCATACTTAACTTGCCATAAAAATTCAGAGGTGTCATGAGTTCGTGCCACACGAGTGACACTTATCAAGGTCCTAAGAGAAATATAGGACTGGAATGCTCATCTCAATCCTGCAGGCTTTTGGGTTGTTTCATTGCATTCTATGAAAGTAGTACCAAAAAATCCTTAAGAAAATTTTCTATAAGATTCAATCCTTTGAACCAAACAACCGAAATAGGAAAAGTTTCTAAGGATTCTAATCCTCCAAAATTCTTATGAAAATCCTTAAACCAAATAAGCCCTAGAGCACCACCAGTGTATAGAGGCAGACTTGCCCCTAAGGTGGATCCCACGTGCTTGCCTCTACTTTGAGTTGAAACGCACACAATATATAAAACTCCAGGCAGCCTCTAATCTGAAGCGCACCAAAAATAAAATAATCTCCGACCACTCATGTATATGCCTCTCTCCTCTAGCCATTTGCTCTTATTCTTGCTGACACGTAGGACCTTTAGAACAGTTTATTTGTTAGAGGCTGCCTCTAAGGTCGGAGATGACGCTAAGCTTGGTGGCAACAAAACTACAACTCACAATGTATAGAGGCAGCCTCCATGACCTAGAGGCAGCCTCCATGACCTAGAGGCAACCTTAGAGGCACAAAATTGCTACACTGTGGATGGTTCGTAGATATAACATTACTTCGTTGTTGATGTGAATTATACATTTATACTTGACTTTTCTTTGATGAGTTTGTTGGATTTTAGGGGTAGGTCCCCATTCACTGGTAGAAAACAGGGCTTTCGTCCAGGCCAGTTTAGCCCATTAGTCCCGGTTCAATCCAGAACCGGGACCAATGGAGCTATTTGCCCCGGTTCGTGAGCCAGGGGGCCGGCCGGGCCACGGGCCATTGGTCCGGTTCGTCGGACCTTTTGGTCCCGGTTGGTGGGACGAACCGGGACCAATGGTCCTGGCTCTGGCCCACCACTATTGGTCCCGGTTGGTGGCATGAACCGGGACCAAAGGCTTCCCTTTAGTCCCGGCTCATGCCACCAACCGGGGCTAATGGTGCTGCCTATATATAGCCCCTCGCGCAAGAGCAGAGCACACTGCTCTGTTTTTTCTGGCCGAGGGGGAGAGGGCTTGGTGGTGCTCTAGCTCACCTCCTATGCACACAAGGTGTTCGATGGAATGCCTGAGCCACACTACTTAAGGTTTCTCCTCTCCAAGCTCGACCGCCAAGCTTTATTTTCCTCAATATTTATCTAGGTTTAGGGGTCCGTCACGCCCCGTCCCCGTCTTCATCACCGTCGATCACCCGCGCCGATCTCATCGCCGGCACCACCGTGGTGAGCCTCTTGTTCTTATCTTCTTTCGAAAGGAAAATATTATTACTTGTTTGTTTAGATAGATACTTGTATTATTTTCTTACTTTTATTATTGCATCTTATATAGTGCGATGGTTTTGGTATCCGCCCCCGTCGGCCCTCGTCCTGTCTATGATTCGGATGTGGTATATATTATCTTTTCATAACTATTGGTTCATTTGTTGTTTATGAAAATTATGCCACCAACGTGACATAGATTTTATTTATCTAGGAGGTTGTTGAACCGGAAATTCCCACCGACCCTATTGTCGAGAGGTTAAATTTAGTTGAAGAAGAAAACAATTTCTTGAAGGAAAAATAAAAAACTTGAGGAGGAGAAGATGATATTGGAGTTGCATG
Organism: Aegilops longissima; assembly: GCA_021605205.1. Taxonomy (NCBI): domain Eukaryota; kingdom Viridiplantae; phylum Streptophyta; class Magnoliopsida; order Poales; family Poaceae; genus Aegilops; species Aegilops longissima. The sequence goes on from CM038681.1 coordinate 66,069,928, forward strand.
TTGCGGATGTCGTCGATGATCACAAGATCAAGATGGATGCAATGCGCTTGAAGATGAGAAAGATTAGAAAATATGCCATTCATACCGAGGCTTGGTATCATTATGCCGTTGGATCAGTTGTTACCTTGGTTGCGATTATGATCGTATTTGTTTTCACATTGAAATGTTTTACATAGTTTCAATGTATGGTTTAATTAATTTAGATGCTCTGCAGAGCTTTATGTTGTTAGATGAGAACTATGTATGTACTTTGGTTTTATGTGATGATGAACTTCTATTAATTTGGTCACTTAATTATCTATTCATGATGTTCTGTAATGATTTTGACACACTTAATTATATATAATGCACGCAGATGAACCGCAATGGATGTACGGTGGCAGACACACCTCCGAGTACATTAAGGGTGTGCATGATTTTCTCAAGTGGCTGAGGCAAACAAGCAGAATGGTTTTATGTGTTGTCCATGCCCTATATGTGGGAATACTGAAGTCTTACTCGACCGGAAAATCCTTCACACCCACCTGCTTTACAAGGGTTTCATGCCACACTATAATGTTTGGACGAGGCACGGAGAAATAGGGGTTATGATGGAAGACGGCGAGGAAGAAGACTACGATGACAACTATGTGCCCCTGAATACGGTGATGCTCTTGAACATCAAGATGCACTGACTATGTGCACGATGGTGCTGAAGCAAGCGAAGCTGCTGAAGATCAAGAGGAACCGACGATGTGCCCGATGATGATGATCTCCGCCGGGTCATTGTCAATGCAAGGACACAATGCGAAAGTCAAAAGGAGAAGCTGAAGTTCGATCGCATGTTAGAGGATCACAAAAAGGGTTGTACCCCAATTGCGAAGATGGCAACACAAAGCTCGGTACCGTACTCGAATTGCTGCAAAGGAAGGCGAGAATGTCTTGTGCTCGATAAAGGATTTGAGAAGCTCTCAAAATAATGAAGAAGAAGCTTCCAAAGGATAACGAATTGCCCGACAAGACATACGCAGCAAAGAAGGTCGATGCCCTCTAGGATTGGAGGTGGAGAAGATACATGCATGCCCTAATGATGCATCCTCTACCGTGGTGCCTACAAGGATCTGAACGCATGCCCGGTATGCGGTGCATTGCGTATAAGATCGACGAGATGACCACGGTGATGTTGACGGCGAGCCTCCGGGAAGAGGGTTCTGCGAAGGTGATGTGGTATGCTCCTATAGTACCACGGTTGAAACGTCTGTTCGAAACGGAGAGCATGCCAAGTTGATGCGATGGCACAGTGAGGACCGTAAGAAAGACGGAAGTTGAGAGCACCCACGACGGGTCGCGATGGAGAAGAATCGAGAGAAAGTTGGGATGAGTTTGCAAAGGACCCAAGGAACGATAGTTTGCTTTAAGCGCGGATGGCATTAATCCTTTCGGGAGCAGAGTAGCAATCACAACACCTGGCCCGTGACTCTATGTATGTATAACCTTCCTCCTTGGATGTGCATGAAGCGGAAGTTCATTATGATGCCGTTCTCATCCAAGGCCCTAAGCAACCCGGCAACGACATTGATGTGTACCTAAGGCCATTAGTTGAAGAACTTTTACAGCTGTGGAATGGAAACGGTGTACGACGTGGGATGAGCACAAAAGGAGGAATTTGACCTAAAGGCGTTGTTGTTCGTGACCATCAACGATTGGCCCGCTCTCAAGAACCTTTCGTGACAGACAAACAAGGGATATCACGCATGCATGCACTGTTTACTTGACACCGATAGTATATACCGGGAAGCTGCAGGAAGAATGTGTACCTAGGCTATCGCCGATTTCTTCCGACCAACCATCAATGTCGAAAGAAAGGCAAGCATTTCAAAGGTGAGGCAGATCACCGGAAGAAGCCCGCCATGCGTATCGGTGATCACGCACTTGCTATGGTCAATGATTTACACGTAATCTTTGGAAAGGGTCCCGGCGGACTAGCTGTTCAATGACGCCGAGAATCACGCACCCATGTGGAAGAAGAAATCTATATTTTGGGACCTACCCATCGGAAAGACCTAGAGGTCCGCTCTTGATCAACGTGATGCACGTGACGAAGAACCTTTGCGTGAACCTGCTAGGCTTCTTGGGCGTGTATGGGAAGACAAAAGATACACCTGAGGCACGAGAGGACCTGCAACGCTTGCATGAAAAAGTGGGCATGCCTCCGAAGCAGTATGAAGGTCCTGCCAGCTACGCTCTTACGAAAGAAGAGAAATAAATATTCTTTCAATGCCTGCTCAGTATGAAGGTCCCAACTGGCTTCTCGTCGAATATAAAGTGAATAATAAATATGCCGGAGAAAAGTTCCGAACCTAAAGTCTCATGACTGCCACGTGATTATGACGCAATCGCTTCGGTTGCATTGAGGGGCTTCTACCGAAAACGTCCGATTAGCCATTGTGAAGCTATGTGCATTCCTCAATGCAATATCTCGAAGGTGATCGATCCAGAAATCGTACCAACGCTAAGGAGTGATGTGGCGCAATGTCTTGTCGGTTTGAGCTGGTGTTCCCACCATCCTTCTTCAATATCATGAAACACGTCCTAGTTCATCTAGTCGACGAGATTGTCATTCTAGGGCCCGTATTTCTACACAATATGTACCCCTTTGAGAGTTTCATGGGAGTCCTAAAGAAATATGTTCAGAATCGCGCTAGGCCGAAGGAAGCATCTCCATGGGCCATCAAACAGAGGATGTCATCGGGTTTTGTGTTGACTTCATTCCTGGCCTTAAGAAGATAGGTCTCCCTAAATCGCGGTATGAGGGGAGATCGATGGAAAAAGCGCGCTTGGAAGAGACTCAATAATATGCAGGACGGATATTCTTGGTCTCAAGCACACTACGCTTCTCTGAACTCTACCTTGGTGACCCGTATGTCGATGAACACAAGAACAGTCTGCGCCCAAACACCGGAGCGGTGTGACGATTGGATTACATGTGAACACATCAGACTTTCAGCAGTTGGTTGGAAACACGCCTCGAGAGGTGACAGCACTGTTTGTGATGAGCTGTACTTGTTGTCCAGGGGACCATCTTCAACTGTAATGATTTGGAAAGGATACGAGATAAATGGGAATACATTTTACACGATTGACCAAGATGAAAAGAGCACCAACCAAAACAGCGGTGTCCGCTTTGATGCAGCAACCGACAAGGGAAATGACACATATTATGGTTACATAATAGACATACGGGAACTTGACTACGGAGTATATTTTAAGGTCCCTTTGTTTAAGTGCAAGTGGGTCAATCTGTCAGGAGGCGGGGTACAAGTAGACCCACAGTACGGAATGACAACAGTGGATCTGGAAATCTTGGGTACACTGACGAACCGTTCGTCCTAGCCAATGATGTGGCACAGGTTATCTATGTGAAGGACATGTCTACCAGACCGAGGAAAAGAAAAGATAAGGAAGCGAATACATCATACAATGAGCCAAAGCGCCACATAGTTCTTTCAGAAAAGGGACATCCCGGGAGTGGAGGCAAGAGCGGACATGTCTCAAGAGTATGAAAAGTTTCATGAAATTCCCCCTTCAAAGTCAAGGCTGACCCAAGCATCCCGATAAACGATGAAGATTATCCATGGTTACTGGCGCAATAAGCAAACGACACAAGCGAAGAAAAAGTGAAGACTTTCTCCATAACTATTATGATGATACCATGCCAACTTTGTAACATTTAGTATGATACCATTGTCCGTTTTGTACATGCACATGCTATGCCAACTTTTTCAGAGTTCATTTGAAAACTATGAATTTGAAAACCTCGCCAACTCAAGGGCGCCACACCGGTTTATAAGCCCGTCCTTCTACACACCGCTTTGTTGTAAGCGAAACAAAATAAAATAAATAAAGCAACAAAGAAAACAAAAAAGTGTTTTCAAATTTGAAAACTAATGGCACTAACAGAAAGTTTATAATTTTTCTAAAACTAAAAGCAAAAAGAATTAAAAATAAAGAAAAAACAACAAAAAATAAATAATGCGAAAACAGAACAAAAACTGAAAAAAATAAAAAATAGCAACAATAAGTATTTTGTTGTAAGTAGAAACAAAATAAAATAAATAAAGCAACAAAGAAAAAAAAAAAAGAGTTTTCAAATTTGAAAACTAATGGCACTAACAGAAAGTTTATAATTTTTCTAAAACTAAAAGCAAAAAGAATTAAAAATAAAGCAAAAACAACAAAAACTAAATAATGCAGAAAACAGAACAAAAACTGAAATAAAAATAAAAATAGCAACAATAAGTATTTTGTTGTAAGTAGAAACAAAATAAAATAAATAAAGCAACAAAGAAAACAAAAAAGAGTTTTCAAATTTGAAAACTAATGGCACTAACAGAAAGTATATAATTTTTCTAAAACTAAAAGATAAAAGAATTAAAAATAAAGCAAAAAAACAAAAATAAATAATAATGCAGAAAACAAAACAAAAAACTGGAAAAAATAGTGTCGCCTCTCGGGCCCCACGGCCTGAATACGACTAGAAACCCTACATGGGCGAGATTCAGGCCCGCAGGAGGCCAAGTAGGCCCACAGCACATAGCTAGTGATGATTAGGCTCGAAGCCTGCAGTTGAGAGGAGCTCGAGAGGGTGGCGCGGCGCTTATAAACCACTCTCGAGCTCTCTCAACTAGCGAGGTGGGACTAAACTTTGGGCGCGAGGAAGCACAAGGCCTTTGGTCCCGGTTGGTGGTTTAGTCCGGTTGGTGCCACGACCGGGACTAATGCCCCTTTAGTCCCGGTTGGTGCCACCAACCGGGACCAAAGGTCGCCGCTTCCCGCCCTTTGGGCTGCTGAAAATTGGTTTGGTCCGGTTGGTGGTACCAACCGGGCTAGCAAGATAGTCTCGGTTCGTGCCACGAACCGGGACCAATCTTGCGTCTATATAAGCAAGACTTGTGAAATTTTTGTTCAGTTCTTCGATCCCGCCCGACGACGCCGCCAGATGCCCCTCTGCGCCTCGCCGTCGCCGTCGTGCCGCCCTGCCTCCGACGCCGTCGCGCCGCCAGACGCTGTCGCCACCTCAAGCGCCGCCCGCCTCGCCTCGCCGTCACCTCTGCCTGCTAAATCGCCTCTGCCTCGCCCCGCTTTGGTCGGGGCGGCACCGCCCCTCTTCCCCTTTTTTTGCAAATATAGCTATGTTTTTTTCCTGATTATGTGTATATGTATGAGTATATGTATATGTGTATATCTTTTATATGTCTTTTTTAGATTTTTTGTTTTTGCATTTTATAAAAATGTATATATGTTCTCTGTGTATATATATGTTTTCTGTTCATAGATTTTATTTGAACATTATTTAAAAAACAAGCAATACTACTTCATGTATTTTTAAGAAGGAAGAAGAAGAAAAGAATGAGAGGAAAAGGAAAAAGAAGAGGAAGAAAGGAGAAGAAGAGGGGATAGGAAGAAGAGGAGAAATAAATAAGAAGAAGAAAAAAGAAGAAAAAGAAGATGAGAAGAAGAAAAGAATAGAGGAGAAGAAGAAAAAATAGAATCTCCTCTATTCTTTTCTTCTTCTCCTCTTTTTTTTTTTTTTTTCTTCTTCTTCTTCTTCCTTCTTCCTCTTTTCTTCCTTTTCCTTATTTTCCTTTCTCGAGGGATAAGAAGAAAAGAAGAGGAGAAGAAGAAAGAAAGGAATAGAGGAGAAAGAAGAAACTTTGACACGAGGGGGGGTACCGATACCCTCCCGATAACATTATTTTCCCATGTATATGTATGTTGCGTCGTTGTCGATATAACGAGGGTGTCGAGGATCGCCGAGGGTCGAGGGTCGGGAACTAGGGTAGAGGGTCGAGGGTCGTTAAGGGGTCAAGGGTCGAAGGTTTCGTGGTCGAGGTTCCTATAGTGTCAAAGTATTGAAGAAATCCATGGTTTCATCATTAGCCGGAAGTAACCATGGCATGATGGTATGAAGTCCTCCAAAGTTATTTCGAATGGAGTCTCGGATAGATAATTTGCCTCTTTGTACGAATCTCAGCAAAGGCCTTTCAAATAACGATATTCGAAGGTTCTTGCTGAACTTTGTACCAAGAAGCAAATTATCCTATCTCGACTCCGCTCCAAAATAACTTTGGAGAGCTTGCACCATCATGCACCTCACATTTCTACCTAATGATGAAGACATGGTTTTGTTGAATCCTTTGACACTAGGCAACCTCCCAACCCTCGGCGATCCTCGACCCTTGACCTCGACCGCTCGGCGATCCACGACCCTCTACCCTATCATGGGCGCCGATGCCCACGCCACTTGTGGGACATAGATGTAGTGTTCAACGCCGACCCCTCCCGATAGCTTCAACACGTATGGGGTCGATATTACCCTCCTAGCTTGAAGCATTCTCGAGGCCACCCCTAACCCTTGAAGCGTTGTCGAGGCCACCCCAAACCCTAGAGAAGCAGCGCCGAGGCCACTAATATGATTCCTTATTGTGATTAGCTAGCTAGTTCTACGTTTTCCACTAATATATCCATATCTGTCATGTTTGAATAATAATTGCCATGTTGTAAATATTTGTAGAAACTATGGACACCCCCGAGACGAAGCACAAGAAGCGTTGTTGAGGGACATAATCGCACAAGGAAGTGATGCCGTCTGCCGTTGATGTTTCTCAACGACAACGATGGTCCGGAAGGAGAGGGTGAAGAAGCAGCTGGCTATGATTTACATGGCTCCGATGACCCAATGCCGTGCAAGAAGGAGAGGGTGAAGAAGTAGACCGTGAGGACGGCTCCGTGATCACCAAACCGAGTCCGCCAGGTATATATATTAGTTAAGCCTGGCTTTGACTAGCTCTCGCCTTTGTTTTGGTATGTACACATATTAATTAACTCGTCTTTGTTCCTTTTCTAGCCCTCCGGATCGAGCACAACTTCGTAAAGAGACGAGGCCCAAGAAAAGTTGAGCTCGGATGAAAAGTTTGAGATCATACAAATCGCGCGTGACGGCCAACCGATTGAACCCTACCGGACAAAGAAGGCATTTGTTGCTCGGTCGCGGGGTTCGGTTAGGGACAAGATCCCGATCAGCATCCACCAATGGTATAAGCCTAAGAACGAAGACCCCGAGGTGTCTTGTGTCAATGATATGCGAAAAATGATCTTTGGACTGAGCTGAAGTCAAATTTTACCCTACCGCTAGAGGATGATCCGAGAAGCCGATAATAGAGCCATTAATCAAGTCTTTTGCTCTTAAGAAGATGGCAGAACTATTCAGGAATTGGAAGAAAGAACTCAATACGTATGTTGAAAAAATGAGACACCAGAATTCAAGGGCAAATATGAGAAGATCGAGATGATCGCCTGCATTTGTGGCCTACAAGACATCGGAAAAGAGTAAAAAGATGTCGGCGACAAACAAGAGAAATGCTGCGAAGAAGAAGCTTCACCATTGCACGGGTCGGTGGCTACCTCGAGTCTGCCTAAGTGGGCCAAGGCTGAGAATGATCTGCTTGATAAAGGGATCGAACCAGAGACAATGAACTGGCCAGACCATTGCGGACTTGGTTCTTCGGGTCGGCGGATCCTTGGACCCTATAACAGGAAGTGCCTTTGGACAGAGGCGAACAATTGGACATACCGGTCAAGAGGCTTCAGCAATATATCAAGCAGCGCAGCAAGGGAAGTTCGTTCGCACAGGAGAAGGACGAGCTCACAATGGCCCTCGAATCCCGAGCACCCTGGACGGACACGAGGCACGCCAGCTCCGTTTTCGTGGAAGGCTGGATTTCGGACGCGGGGGTGTTGGGGAACGAGTAATTTCAAAAAATTCCTACGCACACGCAAGATCATGGTGATGCATAGCAACGAGGGAGAGTGTTGTCTACGCACCCTCGTGACCGAAGCGAAGCGATCACAACGTAGAGGAAGTAGTCAGACGTTCTCCTCGCGATCCAACCGATCCCAGCGCCGTTACTCCGGCGCCCGAAGTTCTTGACACACGACAGCTCGGTGACGCTCCTCAGCTCGATCCAGCAAAGCTCCGGGAGAGAGTTCCACAAGACGACGGCGTGGTGACGATCTTGATGTTCTATCGACGCAGGGCTTCGCCTAAGCACCGCCACGATATGACCGAGGTGGAATATGGTGGAGGGGGCACCGCACACGGCTAAGGAACGATCCCAAGGATCAACTTGTGTGTTCTAGGGTGCCCCCTGCCCCGTGATATAAAGGAGCAAGGGGAGGGCCGGCCGGCCCTAGGAGGCGCGCCAGGAGGGGGAGTCCTCCTCCTAGTGGGAGTAGGACTCCCTTTCCTAGTCCAACTAGGAAGGAGGAAGGGGAAGGAAAGAGAGGAGAGGAGAGGGAAAGGGGCCGCCCCCTCCTTGTCCTATTCGGACTCCCCATGGGGGCGCGCCACCTCCTGGTGCGCCCTCTCTCACCTCTTGGCCCAATAAGGCCCATTACTTCCCGGGGTTCCGTAACCCTCCGGCACTCCGGTTTTCTCCGAAACTTCCGAACCTTTCCGTGTCCGAATATAGCCGTCAATATATCAATCTTTATGTCTCGACCATTTCGAGACTCCTCGTCATGTCCGTGATCACATCCGGGACTCGAACTCCTTGGTACATCAAAATACACAAACTCATAATATAACCGTCATCGAAACCTTAAGCGTGCGGACCCTACGATTCGAGAACAATGTAGACATGACCGAGACCGGTCAATAACCAATAGCGGACCTGGATGCCCATATTGGCTCCTACATATTCTACGAAGATCTTTATCGGTCGACCGCATAACAACATCGTTGTTCCTTTGTCATCGGTATGTTACTTGCCCGAGATTCGATCGTCGGTATCCAATACCTAGTTCAATCTCGTTCATGGCAAGTCTCTTTACTCGCTCCGTAATACATCATCTCACAGCTAACTCATTAGTTGTAATGCTTGCAAGGGTTAGTGATGTGCATTACCGAGAGGGCCCAGAGATACCTCTCCGACAATCGGAGTGACAAATCCTAATCTCAAATACGCCAACCCAAAATCTGCCTTTGGAGACACCTGTAGTACTCCTTTATAATCACCCGATTACGTTGTGACGCTTGGTAGTACCAAAGTGTTCCTCCGTAAACGGAGTTGCATAATCTCATAGTTATAGAAACATGTATAAGTCATGGATAAAAGCAATAGCAACATACTAAACGATCGGGTGCTAAGCTAATGGAATGGGTCATGTCAATCAGATCATTCAACTAATGATGTGACCTTGTTAATCAAATGACAACTCCTTTGTCTATGGTTAGGAAACTTAACCATCTTTGATTAACAAGCTAGTCTAGTAGAGGCATACTAGTGACACTCTGCTTGTCTATGTATTCACACATGTATTATGTTTCGGTTAATACAATTCTAGCATGAATAATAAACATTTATCATGAAATAAGGAAATAAATAATAACTTTATTATTGCCTCTAGGGCATATTTCCTTCATCTCCCACTTGCACTAGAGTCAATAATCTAGATTACATAGTAATGATTCTAACACCCATGGAGTCTTGGTGCTGATCATGTTTTGCTCGTGGAAGAGGCTTAGTCAACGGGTCTGCTACATTCAGATCCGTATGTATCTTGCAAATCTCTATGTCTCCCACCGGACTAAGTCCGGATGGAATTGAAGCGCCTCTTGATGTGTTTGGTTCTCTTGTGAAATCTGGATTCCTTTGCTAAAGCAATTGCTCCAAAGATTGTCACAAAAGATTTTCATTGGACCCAATGCACTAGGTATGACACCTAGATCGGATATGAACTCCTTCATCCGCACTCCTTCATTAGCTGCTTCCGAAGCTGCTATGTATTCCGCTTCACATGTAGATCCCGCCACGACGCTTTGTTTAGAACTGCACCAACCGACAGCTCCTCCGCTTAGTGTAAATACGATCCGGTTTGCGATTTAGAATCGTCCGGATCAGTGTCAAAGCTTGCATCAACGTAACTGCCATTTATGAGCTCTTTGTCACCTCCATATACGAGAAACATATCCTTAGTCCTTTTCGGTATTTCAGATGTTCTTGACCGCTGTCCAAATGATCCACTCTGGATTACTTTGGTACCTCCCTGCTAAGCTTATAGCAAGGCACACATCAGGTCTGGTACACAGCATTGCATACATGATAGAGCCTATGGCTGAGGCATAGGGAACATCTTTCATTTTCTCTCTATCTTCTGCGGTGGTCGGGCATTGAGTCTTACTCAACTTCACACCTTGTAACACAGCAAGAACCCTTTCTTTGATTGATCCATTTTGAACTTTTCAAAATTTTGTCAAGGTATGTGCTTTGTGAAAGTCCAATTAAGCGTCTTGATCTATCTCTATAGATTTTGATGCCCAATATGTAAGCAGCTTCACCGAGGTCCTTCATCGAAAAACTCTTATTCAAGTATCCCTTTATGCTATCCAGAATTCTATATCATTTCCGATTAGTAATATGTCATCTACATATAATATCGAAATGCTACTGAGCTCCCACTCACTTTCTTGTAAATACAAAGCTTCTCCAAAAGTCTCAGATAAACCCAAATGCTTTGATCACACTATCAAAGCGCTTATTCCAACTCCGAGATGCTTGCACCAGTCCATAAATGGATCATTGGAGCTTGCACACTTTGTTAGCTCCTTTGGATCGATAAAACCTTCGGTTGCATCATATACAACTCTTCTTCCGTAAATCCATTCAGAATGCAGTCTTTACATCCATTTGCCAAATTTCATAATCATAAAATCGGCAATTGCTAACATGATTCGGACAGACTTAAGCATCGCCACGGGTGAGAAGGTCTCATCGTAGTCAATCCCTTGAACTTGTCGAAAACCCTTTCCGACAAGTCGAGCTTTGTAGACAGTAATATTACCGTCGCGTCGGTCTTCTTCTTGAAGATCCACTTGTTTTCTATTGCTTGCCGACCCTCGGCAAGTCAACCAAAATCCACACTTTGTTTTCATACATGGATCCCATCTCAGATTTCATGGCCTCAAGCCATTTTATGGAATCTGGGCTCACCATCGCTTCTTCATAGTTCGTAGGTTCATCATGATCTAGTAGCATGACTTCCGAACAGGATTACCGTATCACTCAGTGCGGATCTTACTCGCTTGATCTACGAGGTTTCGTAGTAACTTGATCTGAAGTTTCATGATCAACATCATCAACTTCCTCACTATTTGGTGTAGATGTCGCAGAAACCGGTTTCGTGTGATAAACTACTTTCAAATAAGGGAGAAGGTACAGATTACCTCATCAAGTTCTACTTTCCTCCCACTCACTTCTTTCGAGAGAAACTCCTTCTAGAAAGGATCCATTCTTAGCAACAAATGTCTTGCCTTCGGATCTGTGATAGAAGGTGTACCCAACTGTCTCCTTTGGGTATCCTATGAAGACACATTCGATTTAGGTTCGAGCTTATCAGGTTGAAGCTTTTTCACATAAGCATCGCATCCCCAAACTTTAAGAAGCGACAACTTTGGTTTCTTGCTAAACCATAGTTCATAAGGTGTCGCCTCAACGGATTTTGACGGTGTTCTATTCAGCGTGAATGCGGCCGCCTCAAGAGCATAACCCCAAAACGATAGCGGTAAATCTGTAAGAGACATCATAGATCGCACCATATCTAGTAAAGTGCGATTCGACGCTCGACACACCATTGCGCTGTGGTGTTCCGGTGGCGTGAGTTTGTAAACTATTCCGCATTGTTTCAAATGTAGACCAAACTCAGAACTCAAATATTCGCCTCCACGATCAGATCGTAGAAACTTTATTTTCTTATTACGATGATTTTCAACTTCACTCTGAAATTCTTTGAACTTTTCAAATGTTTCAGACTTATGTTTCATTAAGTAGATATACCCATATCTGCTTAAATCATCTGTGAAGGTGAGAAAATAACGATATCCGCCACGAGCCTCAACATTCATCGGACCACATACATCTCGTATGTATGATTTCCAACAAATCTGTTGCTCTCTCCATAGTACCGAGAACGGGTTTTAGTCATCTTGCCCATGAGGCACGGTTCATAAGTGCCAAGTGATTCATAATCAAGTGACTCCAAAAGTCCATCAAGATGGAGTTTCTTCATGCGCTTTATACCGATATGACCTAAACGGCAAGTGCCACAAATAAGTTGCACTATCATTATCAACTCTGCATTTTTTGGTTTCAACATTATGAATATGTGTATCACTACTATCGAGATTCATTAAAATAGACCACTCTTCAAGGGTGCATGACCATAAAAGATATTATTCATATAAATAGAACAACCATTATTCTCTCGATTTAAATGAATAACCGCCTCGCATCAAACAAGATCCAGATATAATGTTCATGCTCAACGCTGGCACCAAATAACAATTATTTAGGTCTAAAACTAATCCCAAGGTAGATGTAGAGGTAGCGTGCCGACCGCGATTACATCGACTTTGGAACCATTTCCCACGCCAGATCGTCACCTCGTCCTTTGCCGGTGTTCGCTAATCCGTAGTCCCTGCTTCGAGTTGCAAATATTAGCAATGTAACCAGTATCAAATACCCAGTGCTATCTGCGAGCTCTAGTAAGGTACACATCAATAACATGTATATCACATATACCTTTGTTCACCTTGCCATCCTTCTTATCCGCCAAATACTTGGGGCAGTTCCGCTTCCGTGACCAGTCGCTTGCAGAGAAGCACTCGATTTCAGGTTTAGGTCCAGACTTGGGTTTCTTCTCCTGAGCAGCAACTTGTTTGCTGTTCTTCTTGAAGTTCCCCTTCTTCTTCCCTTTGCCTTTCTTCTTGAAACTAGTGGTCTTATTGACCATCAACACTTGATGCTCCTTCTTGATTTCTACCTCCGCAGCCTTTAGCATTGCGTAAGAGCTCGAGCATAGTCTTTACTAACCCTTGCATATTATAGTTCATCACGAAGCCTTTGTAGCTTGGTGGCGGTGATTGAAGAATTCTGTCAATGACACAATCATCCGGAAGATTAACTCCCGGTTGAGTCAAGTGATTGTAATACCCGCACATTTCGAGTATGTGCTCACCGATGCATCCATTCTCTTCCATCTTGCAGCTATAGAACTTATTGGAGACTTCATATCTCTCAATCCGGGCATTCTGTTGAAATATCAACTTCAACTCCTGGAACATCTCATATGCTCCATGACGCTCAAAACGCCGTTGAAGACCCGGTTCTAAGCCGTAAAGCATGGCACATCGAACTATAGAGTAGTCATCAGCTTTGCTCGCCAGACGTTCTTAACGCCGTCGGTTGCATCATCAAGAAGAGTCTGGCACCTAGCGGTGCATCCAGACGTAACTCTTACGTGCAGCAATGAGGATAATCCAAAGTTACGGACCCAGTCCGTGTAATTGCTACCATCATCTTTCAACTTTGCTTTCTCAAGGAACGCATTAAAATTCAACGGAACAACAAAGACGAGCCATCTATCTATAAACAAACATAGACAAGCAAGATACTATCAGTACTAAGTTCATGATAAATTTAAGTTCAATTAATCATATTACTTAAGAACTCCCACTTAGACAGACATCTCTCTAGTCATCTAAGTGATCACGTGATCCAAATCAACTAAACCATAACCGATCATCACGTGAGATGGAGTAGTTTTCAATGGTGAACATCTTATGTTGATCATATCTACTATATGATTCACGCCGACCTTTCGGTCTCCGTGTTCCGAGGCCATATCTGCATATGCTAGGCTCGTCAAGTATAACCTGAGTATTCTCGTGTGCAAAACTGGCTTGCACCCGTTGTAGATGGACGAGAGCTTATCACACCCGATCATCACGTGGTGTCTCGCACGATTTAACTTTGGCAACGGTGCATACTGTGGAGAACACTACTTGATAATTTTAGTGAGAGATCATCTTAAAATGCTACCGCCAATCAAAGCAAAATAAGATGCATAAAGGATAAACATCACATGCAATCAATATAAGTGATATGATATGGCCATCATCATCTTGTGCTTGTGATCTCCATCTCCAAGCACCGTCGTGATCACCATCGCCACCGCGCGACACCTTGATCTCCATCGTAGCATCGTTGTCGTTACGCCATCTATTGCTTCTACGACTATCGCTACCGCTTAGTGATAAAGTAAAGCAATTACAGGCGCTTGCATTTCATACAATAAAGCGACAACCATATGGCTCCAGCCATTGTCGATAACTTCGTTACAAAACATGATCATCTCATACAATAAAATATAGCATCACGCCTTGACCATATCACATCACAACATGCCCTGCAAAAACAAGTTAGACGCCCTCTACTTTGTTGTTGCAAATTTTACGTGGCTGCTACGGGCTTAAGCAAGAACCAATCTCACCCACGCATCAAGACCACAACGATATTTCGTCAAATAGACTCCGTTTAACCTTCTCAAGGACCGGCGAGCCACACTCGGTTCAACTAAAGTGAGAGAGACAGACACCCGCCAGCCACCTTTAAGCACGAAAGTGCTCGTGAACGGTGAAACCAGTCTCGCGAAGCGCACGCGTAATGTCGGTCCGGCCGCTTCATCTCACAATACCGCTGAACCAAAGTATGACATGCTGGTAGGCAGTATGACTTGTATCGCCCACAACTCACTTGTGTTCTACTCGTGCAAAACATCAAACCATAAAACCTAGGCTCGATACCTTTGTTGGGGAACGAGTAATTTCAAAAATTTCCTACGCACACGCAAGATCATGGTGATGCATAGCAACGAGAGGGAGAGTGTTGTCGTACGCCTCGTGAGACCGAAGCGAAGCGATCACAACGTAGAGGAAGTAGTCGACGTTCTCCTCGCGATCCAACCGATCCCAGCGCCACATACTCCGGCGCCTCGAAGTTCTTGACACACGACAGCTCGGTGACGCCTCAGCTCCGATCCAGCAAAGCTCCGGAGAGAGAGTTCCACAAGACGACGGCGTGGTGACGATCTTGATGTTCTATCGACGCAGGCTTCGCCTAAGCACCGCCACGATATGACCGAGGTGGAATATGGTGGAGGGGGCACCGACACGGCTAAGGAACGATCTCAAGGATCAACTTGTGTGTTCTAGGGTGCCCCCTGCCCCTCAGATATAAAGGAGCAAGGGGAGGGCCGGCCGGCCCTAGGAGGCGCGCCAAGGGGGGGGAGTCCTCCTCCTAGTGGGAGTAGGACTCCCTTTCCTAGTCCAACTAGGAAGGAGGAAGGGGAAGGAAAGAGAGGAGAGGGAGAGGGAAGGGGCGCCCCCTCCTTGTCCTATCGGACTCCCCATGGGGGCGCGCCACCTCCTGGTGCGCCCTCTCTCCCTCTTGGCCCAATAAGGCCCATTACTTCCCGGGGTTCCGTAACCCCTCCGCACTCCGGTTTTCTCCGAAACTTCCGAACCTTTCCGTGTCCGAATATAGCCGCCCAATATATCAATCTTTATGTCTCGACCATTTCGAGACTCCTCGTCATGTCCGTGATCACATCCGGGACTCGGACTCCTTCGTACATCAAAATACACAAACTCATAATATAACCGTCATCGAAACCTTAAGCGTGCGGACCCTACGGTTCGAGAACATGTAGACATGACCGAGACACGTCTCCGGTCAATAACCAATAGCGGGACCTGGATGCCCATATTGGCTCCTACATATTCTACGAAGATCTTTATCGGTCAGACCGCATAACAACATACGTTGTTCCCTTTGTCATCGGTATGTTACTTGCCCGAGATTCGATCGTCGGTATCCAATACCTAGTTCAATCTCAGTTCATGGCAAGTCTCTTTACTCGCTCCGTAATACATCATCTCACAGCTAACTCATTAGTTGTAATGCTTGCAAGGGTTAGTGATGTGCATTACCAAGAGGGCCCAGAGATACCTCTCCGACAATCGGAGTGACAAATCCTAATCTCAAATACGCCAACCCAACATCTGCCTTTGGAGACACCTGTAGTACTCCTTTATAATCACCCGATTACGTTGTGACGCTTGGTAGTACCAAAGTGTTCCTCCGTAAACGGAGTTGCATAATCTCATAGTTATAGGAACATGTATAAGTCATGGATAAAAGCAATAGCAACATACTAAACAATCGGGTGCTAAGCTAATGGAATGGGTCATGTCAATCAGATCATTCAACCAATGATGTGACCTTGTTAATCAAATGACAACTCCTTTGTCTATGGTTAGGAAACTTAACCATCTTTGATTAACAAGCTAGTCTAGTAGAGGCATACTAGTGACACTCTGTTTGTCTATGTATTCACACATGTATTATGTTTCCGGTTAATACAATTCTAGCATGAACAATAAACATTTATCATGAAATAAGGAAATAAATAATAACTTTATTATTGCCTCTAGGGCATATTTCCTTCAGGGGGTTACAAAACCCATGAGAGGAGGAAGAAACTGGAGCAGAGCCTAATGCAGGCGCTGCACGAAAGGGTAATGGGGCTAGAGGAACGAGAAGAGGAACAAGAAGCAGCAGATCACAACAAACGACCTGCCGAAGCTTCCCCCGAAGCTACCCCGCCATCTCAGCGGAGAAGCAGCGTGGCTTCCACCGAGCTACTTCAGCCAGAGCAGCATGCCTTGACGGCTCCTGCCAGCTATCCCGTGGATGCTATCACGGATGCTGAAAATTGCCACCTTATGGCGCAATGGAGCAATTTGAAGGTCAAGGCGGCTGTTGGCTCTTTTTATTCTACTAAACCCGACTCAACTTTTCACTGCCGGCCGATTCCAGAAGGATATGCTAAGGTGATGTTCGATGAAATAACGGAGGATTTGAGGACCTCGGCTTGACCACCCTACCGGTGAAGGGAGTATCGGCTGGGTTCTCGCTCAAGACTCCATGCCTATGGCGGAAGGATCTCATCAACCTTCCGAACTGGACGCCTCCGCCTCCTCCTCCTCCTCCCGCGAGTCGGGGCACTCCGCCTCCACCACCTCCTCCTCCGGCGAGTGACGATCAGGGCACTCGGCCGGCTCCTTCTCCGGCGTGGCGGCACTCCGCCTCCTTCTCCGCTTGCACCGGCGCGCTCGAGCAGCCAGCCTCCTCCTTCTCCGCCTCGTCGGCAAAGGCGGAAGAGACCCGCCGCCCGCTCCGGCTGCTCCGGCGCGTCGTAGTCCTTCTCCTCCGCCTCGTAAGCAAGGAAAGAAGACATCCGCTCCGTCTGCTCACCGGCGTCTAGCAAGACAGCCAAAGCGGGAGGAGATCTGATTCGGTCCTTCTCTAAAGACTCCGGAGAAGTTACCGTACGAGAGGAGCAAGGAGGAAAACGCAAAGATCGCGCAGACCGAAGTGGATGAATGGTTTCAAAGGTTGAAAGCAAAGAGACATCCACCTCCGGAGGAGAAGGTAGATCCGGTCAAAGTGAAGTGCACTCTGGCTGCCCTGACAAAACCACCCAAGTCTCCGCCGAAAGGCATCTATGAGCGCATTATTGGAAAGGCATTTGCCGAAGCGGAGAGGTCGGGAAGTACTGTCAGTGATCAAAGGATGAAAGAACGACGAGCTGGGAAACAAATTGCCCAGCTCGGCGAACAAGCGAAGCAATCGTGCCCCCCGCTCAAGGTGCCTGCTAGCGACATCGTCGATCCGAGGATGGTGCCCGGTTATGGCAATCCTGCAGATTACCTGCCCGATGATGTACATTATGATTTCTTGGAGGTGCAGATACAAAGATACGAGTACAGGAAGCCTCTCGTCAAAGATGAAAGTTCTCTATCAACGATGATGCGAAGATTGCATGATTGGTACATGAAAACCTGCAAAGAGTCTGAGGGGAGGAGTACTTTGTATGTGAGAGTTAAAAAGGAGCATGACCTCCTTGGAATTGAATTGTTGCCTATTCCATTTGAGGAGTTCTATCAGTTTTCAATCAATTGGCCCTCGATAAAGCAACGGTCACCTGCTATCGTCTCTGTAAGTAGTACTACTTCTGTCATTAAGTCTCTATATAACTCAGCCCTTTCATTGCATGTATTTATAATTATCCTCACTATATTATGCAGATTGAAGATCGCGAATTGAAGAAAAGACAAGTGGGTGATATTGGGTTCATTAACACATATCTCATAGATGCAACTGAGGTTAAATTTCGTGCCGAAGATACCGAGGCCAACTTGCTACAATCGTTGGTAATAAATGAACACAAATATATAATACTCTTTCCTTACAACTTCAAGTGAGTGTTACTGTCTTGTGGCATATTCGGTTTCCTTATTAGTCCAGGTTATAGTAATGCAATATTGATGAGTTATGCATGCATAAAAAAGCAGCTACCACTATATTCTCCTAGAGATTAAGCTGAGAAGGGAGTAGTAACTGTCTTAGACTCCAAGCGAAAATATCCCAAGGAGTATGCGGACATGACTGAAATGCTCGAGAAGTAAGTTAAATCGATCATTATCCACCATATCAGCAACTTTGTTCATTTCTCGATATCAAGTAATTGTTTTCTTTGTATGGCAGGGCTTGGAGAAAATTCACCAAAAAGCTCCGGACTACCAAGAAGCTGCAATTTAGACACCAAAGTAAGTACTATATAGTAGCATATTCCACGCGCATCTCCTAGTGATTCAAGCGCTAGTTTCATCAATACCATTTAGCATGCTTGCTAATTATCAGTTTGATTGACCTCTGTTTCTTGTAAAGTGGTTGTGGCAGGAACAAGGAATGATTTCTGTGGATACTACGCTTTATAGTCCATCCGCCACACGACCTGTGAGAGGGCTACTCCGACAAACAATATGAAGTGCGTAAATAAAAATATTCACAATTTTATTTTATTACCATCATTTGTGTTGAGTTTCATTCATTCATATATATATATATATATATATATATATATATATATATATATATATATATATATATATATATATATATATATATATATATATATATATGTGGGTGTGTGTGTGTGTGTGTGTGTATTGACCCTTTCTTAAAATTAGATGTTTTGGAAGGGATGAACTCCTAGCACCAGATCGCATGCAGCAATTCAAGAGGAATTGGCGGCATTCTTTCTTGACCACGTGATCGCTGAAGACGGAGAATACTATGTGGACCACGCGTCCGTATTGTAAAAGATAATTATTGTATATATGTAGCGGTAGTGTCGGATAGATATACGAGAACTTGTTGTTCGACCAATCTCTCGGAGAAGGAGAGGTGGTCGATATCACTTCTCTCTGTATGCATATATGTTCATGACGATCTTCTGCTTGCTTAATTACTAGCTAGCTAGCGTGTCTAGCTAGTCCTCTCTATATGTATGTATAGTACATAGCGTCGACCAAGCACGGACAAAAGAGAGGACACTTTTCTCTATTAATTAGCTAGCTATAGCACAATATATGAAACACCTAAGTTAACCCCCAAACCCCCCAAACCCCCCTTTAAAAAACAAAAACCACAGCCATAGAAATGTTGACGTGGATGTTTATTGGTCCCGGTTGGTGCCACCAACCGGGACCAAAGGCCCTCCCGCTGGGCTCGGCGGACAGGCCACGTGGAGGCCCATCATCACCCGGTTCTGATTGAACCGACTAAAGGGCCAGGTATTAGTATCGACCCTTTAGTCCCGGTTCATGAACCGGGACTAAAGGCCCTCACCAACCGGGTCAATAGGCCCCTTTTCTACTAATGATTGACATGCGGGACCCATGTTCCAACATTATATTTAAAAGTGCTACCAAAATAAATAAAAATTCTGAATGTTTTGATCCCATAACATCACATATCAGTATAACACATTGCATGTCCTTACTAGCAACGGAACTTAAAAAAGTTATGATCAGTTCACTAGTTGTGATGCCCCCGATTCAATCGTACACTAATCATACACGCAAACGTGTACGATCAAGATCAGGGACTCACGGGAAGATATCACAACACAACTCTAAAAATAAAATAAGTCATACAAGCATCATAATACAAGCCGTGGGCCTCGAGGGCTCGAATACAAGTGCTCGATCATAGACGAAGTCACGGAAGCAACAATATCTGAGTACGTACATAAGTTAAACAAGTTTGCCTTAAGAAGGCTAGCACAAACTGGGATACAGATCGAAGAGGCGCAGGCCTCCCGCCTCGATCCTCCTAAACTACTCCTGGTCGTCGACAATGGGCTGCACGTAGTAGTAGGCACCTCCGGGAGTAGTCGTCATCGACGATGGCGCTCGCTCCCTGGCTCCATCGTCGTTGCAGCAATCGGGTAAAGAAAGGGGAAAAGGGGAACAAGGCAACCGTGAGTACTCATCCAAAGTACTGCAAGCAAGGAGCTACACTACATATGCATGGATATATGTGTAAAGGGCCATATCGATTGGACTGAACTGCGAATGCCGTAATAAGAGGGGATAGCTAATCCGTCAAGACTACGCTCGCAGCCTCCGCCTTGCAACATGTAGAAGAGAGTAGATCAAGTCCTCCAAGTAGCATCACATAGCAATAATCCTACCCGAGATCCCTCCTCGTAACCCCGAGAGAGAGCGACCACCGGTTGTATCTCGCACTTGGAAGGGTGTGTTTTATTAAGTATCCGGTTCTAGTTGTCATAAGGTCAAGGTACAACTCCAAGTCGCCCCTGTTATCAAGATCACGGCTATTCAATAGATTAAACTTCCTCAGTTGGGTAACGAGTAATTTCAAAAAATTCACGCACACGCAAGACCATGGTGATGGCATAGCAACGAGGGAGAGTGTCTGCCCACGCACTGTGAGACCGAAAGCGGAAGCGTTATAACAACGCTGTTGATGTAGTCGACGCCTTCATGATCCGACCGATCCAAGTACGAACGACGGCACCTCCGAAGTTCGCACACGCTCAGCTCGATGACGATCCCCGGCCCGATCCAAGAAAGCGCTAGATGAGTTCCAAGACGACGGCGCAGTGACGATGATGATGCTCCATCGACGCAGGGCTTCGCCTTAAGCTCCGCGACGATATGACTTCACCGCGCAGAGCCGCTTAAGCTCCGCGACGATATGACCGAAGTGGAATATGGTGGAGGGGGCACCGCACACGGCTAAGGAACGATCCGTAGATCAACTTGTGTGTCTCGGGTGCCCCCTGCCCGTATATAAAGGAGCAGGGGGTGCGGCCAGCCCTAGGGGGCCGAGGAGTCCTACTCCCACCGAGTAGGACTCCCCCTTCCTAGTTGGAATAGATTGGGAGGGGAAGAGGAAGGGCGCGCCCCTTCTCCTTGTCCTATTCGGACTAGAGGGGGGGCGCCTGCCTGCCCTGGCCGGCCCTTCCTCTTCTCCCTATGGCCCATCAAGGCCCATTGACCCCCCGGGGGGTTCCGGTAACCCCCCGGTGTTCCGATAACTTCATGTTTTCATCCGAAACCTTTCCGAAGTCCAAACATAGGTTTCCAATATATCAATTTTTAGGTCTCGACCATTTCGAGACTCCTCGTCATGTCCGTGATCACATCCGGGACTCCGAACAACCTTCGGTACATCAAAACTTATAAACTCATAATGAACTGTCATCGAAACGTTAAGCGTGCGGACCCTACGGGTTCGAGAACTATGTAGACATGACCTAGAACTATTCTCGGTCAATAACCAATAGCGGAACCTGGATGCCCATATTGGTTCCTACATATTCTACGAAGAACTTTATCGGTCAAACCGCATAACGACATACGTTGTTCCCTTTGTCATCGGTATGTTACTTACCCGAGATTCGATCGTCGGTATCCAATACCTAGTTCAATCTCGCTATCGTAAGTCTCTTTACTCGCTCCGTAATACATCATCTCACAACTAACTCATTAGTTGCAATGCTTGCAAGGCTTATGTGATGTGTATTACCGAGAGGGCCAGAGATACCTCTCCGACAATCGGAGTGACAAAACCTAATCTCAAATACGCCAACCCAACATGTACCTTTGGAGACACCTGTAGTACTCCTTTATAATCACCCAGCCACGTTGTGACGTTTGGTAGCACCCAAAGTGTTCCTCCGTAAACGGAGTTGCATAATCTCATAGTTACAGGAACATGTATAAGTCATGAAGAAAGCAATAGCAATATACTAAACGATCAAGTGCTAGGCTAACAGAGTGGGTCATGTCAATCACATCATTCTCCTAATGATGTGATCCCATTAATCAAATAACAACACATGTCTATGGTTAGGAAACATAACCATCTTTGATTAATGAGCTAGTCAAGTAGAGGCATACTAGTGACTATATGTTTGTCTATGTATTCACACATGTATCATGTTTCCGGTTAATACAATTCTAGCATGAATAATAAACATTTATCACGAAATAAGGAAATAAATAATAACTTTATTATTGCCTCTAGGGCATATTTCCTTCAGTCTCCCACTTGCACTAGAGTCAATAATCTAGTTCACATCATCATGTGATTCAACACTAATATTCACATCTGTATGTGATTAACACCCATAGTTCACATCGTCGTGTGACCAACACCCAAAGGGTTTACTAGAGTCAATAATCTAGTTCACATCGCTATGTGATTAACACCCAAAGAGTACTAAGGTATGATCATGTTTTGCTCGTGAGAGAAGCTTAGTTAACGGGTCTGTCACATTCAGAGCCGTATGTATTTTGCAAATATTCTATTTCTACAATGCTCTGCACGGAGCTACTCTAGCTAATTGCTCCCACTTTCAATATGTATCCAGGTTGAGACTTAGAGTCATCCGGATCAGTGTAAAAAGCTTGCATCGATGTAACTCTTTACGACGGGCTCTTTTATCACCTCCATAATCGAGAAATATTTCCTTAGTCCTCACTAAGGATGTTCTTGACCAATGTCCAAAGGATCTACTCCTAGATCACTATTGTACTCCCTTGCCAAATTCAGAGCAAGGTATACAATAGGTCTGGTACATAGCATGGCATACTTCATAGAACCTATGACCGAGGCATAGGGAATGACTTTCATTCTCTTTTCTATTTTCTGCCGTGGTCGGGATTTGAGTCTTACTCAATTTCACACCTTTGCAACACAGGCAAGAACTTTTCTTTGACTGTTCCATTTTGAACTACTTCAAAATCTTGACAAGGTATGTACTTTATTGAAAAAAACTTATCAAGCGTCTTGATCTATCTCAATAGATCTTGATGCTCAATATGTAAGTAGCTTTACTGAGATCTTTCCTTTTAAAGAACTCATTTATGCTTTCCAGAAAAATTCTACATCATTTCTGATCAACAATATGTTACTCACATATATTTATCAGAAAGGCGGTAGTGCTCCCACTCACTTTATTGTAAATACAGGCTTCACCGTAAGTCTGTATAAAACTATATGCTTTGATCAACTTATCAAAGCGTATATTCCAACTCTGAGATGCTTGCACCAGTCCATAGATGGATCGCTGGAGCTTGCACATTTTGTTAGCTCCTTTAGGATTGACAAAACCTTCTGGTTGCATCATATACAACTCTTCTTCTAGAAATCCATTCAAGAATGCAGTTTTTACATCCATTTGCCAAATTTCATAATCATAAAATGCGGCATTTGCTAACATGATTCGGACAGACTTAAGCATCGCTACGGGTGAGAAAGTCTCATCATAGTCAACCCCTTGAACTTGTCGAAAACCTTTTGCAACAAGTCGAGCTTTATAGACAGTTACATTACCATCGGCGTCAGTCTTCTTCTTAAAGATCCATTTATTCTCAATGGCTTGCCGATCATCGGGCAAGTCAACCAAAGTCCATACTTTGTTCTCATACATGGATCTCATCTCAGATTTCATGGCTTCCAGCCATTTCGCTGAATCTGGGCTCACCATCGCTCTTCATAGTTTGTAGGTTCGCCATGGTCAAGTAACATGACTTCGTAATAGGATTACCGTACCACTCAGTGCGATTTTACTCTGGTTGACCCACGGGTTCGGTAGCAACTTGATCTGAAGTTTCATTATCAACATCATTAGTTCCTCACTAATTGGTGTAGGAATCATCGAACTGATTTGTGATGAACTACTTTCCAATATGGGAGAAGGTACAATTACCTCATCAAGTTCTACTTTCCTCCCACTCACTTCTTTCGAGAGAAACTTCTTCTCTAGAAAGGATCCATCTTAGCAACTAATAACTTGCCTTTGGATCAGTGATAGAAGGTGTACCCAATAGTTACCTTTGGGTATTCTATGAAGACGACTCTTCCGATTTGGGTTCGAGCTTATCAGGTTGAAACCTTTTCATATAAGCATCGCAACTCCAAGCTTTAAGAAACGACAGCTTAGGTTTATCGCTAAACCATAGTTCATACGGTGTCATCTCAACGGATTTAGATGGTGCCCTATTAAACGTGAATGCAGCTGTCTCTAATGCATAACCCCAAAACGATAGTGGTAAATCGGTAAGATACATCATAGATCGCACCATATCCAATGAAGTGCGATTACGATGTTCGGACACACCATTATGTTGTGGTGTTCCATGTGGCGTGAGCTGTGAAACTATTCCACTTTGTTTTAATTGAAGACCAAACTCGCAACTCAAATATTCATCTCCACGATCAGATCGCAAAAACTTTATTTTCTTGTTACGATGATTTTCCACTTCATTCTGAAATTCTTTGAACTTTTCAACTATTTCAGACTTATGTTTCATCAAGTAGACATATCCATATCTGCTCAAATCATCTGTGAAGGTCAGAAAATAATGATACTTGCCACGGGCATCAACACTCATTGGATCGCATACATCAGTATGTATTATTTCCAACAAGTTTGTTGCTCGTTCCATTGTTCCGAACAACGGAGTTTCAGTCATCTTGCCCAAAAGGCACGGTTCGCAAGTATCAAATGATTCATAATCAAGTGATTCCAAAAACCCATCAGCATGGAGTTTCTTCATGCGCTTTACACCAATATGACCCAAACGGCAGTGCCACAAATAAGTTGCACTATCATCATTAACTTTGCATCTTTTGGCATCAATATTATGAATATGTGTATCACTACTATCGAGATCCAACAAACTATTTTCATTGGGTGTATGACCATTGAAGGTTTTATTCATTTAAATAGAACAACAATTATTCTCTGATTTTAAATGAATAACCGTTTTGAAAACTATTTTCATTGGGTGTATGACCATTGAAGGTTTTATTCATGTAAACAGAACAACAATTATTCTTTGACTTTAAATGAATAACCGTTTTGCAATAAACATGATCAAATCATATCCATGCTCAACGAAAACACCAAATAACATTTATTTAGGTTTAACACTAATCCCGAAAGTATAGGGAGTGTGCGATGATGATCATATCAATCTTGGAACTTCCAACACTCATCGTCACTTCCCCTTCAACTAGTTTCTGTTCATTCTGCAACTCCTGCTTTGAGTTACTACTCTTAGCAACCGAACCAGTATCAAATACCGAGGGGTTGCTATTAACACTAGTAAATGCACATCAATAATCTGTATATCAAATATACCTTTGTTCACTTTGCCATCCTCTTATCCGCCAAATACTTGGGGTAGTTCCGCTCAAAGGACCAGTTCCATTGCAGCAAAAGCACTTAGTCTCGTGCTTAGGTCCAGACTTGGGCTTCTTCACTCGAACAACAACTTGCTTGCCGCTCTTCTTGAAGTTCCCTTCTTCCCTTTGCCCTTTCCTTGAAACTAGTGGTCTTGTCAATCATCAACACTTGATGCTCTTTTCTTGATTTCTACCTTCACGATTTCAGCATCACGAAGAGCTTGGGAATTATTTTTGTCATCCTTGCATATTATAGTTCATCACGAAGTTCTACTAACTTGGTGATGGTGACTAGAGAATTCTGTCAATCACTATCTTATCCGAAGATTAACTCCCACTTGATTCAAGCGATTGAAGTACCTGGATAATCTGAGCACATGCTCACTAGTTGAGCGATTCTCTCCATCTTTTAGCTATAGAACTTGTTGGAGACTTCATATCTCTCAACTCGGTATTTGCTTGAAATATTAACTTCAATTCCTGGAACATCTCATATGGTCCATGACGCTCAAAACGCCTTTGAAGTCCCGATTCTAAGCCTTTAAGCATGGTGCACTAAACTATCAAGTAGTGATCATATTGAGCTAGCCAAACGCTCATAACGCCCGTGATCCGCTCCTGCAATAGGTTTGTCACCTAGCGTGCATTAAGGACATAATTCTTACGTGCAGCAATGAGGATAAACCTCGATCACGGATCCAATCCGCATCATTGCTACTAACATTTTCAACATAATTTTCTCTAGGAACATATCAAAACAAACATATAAAAGCATAGGGAAGCAACAACGCGAGCTATTGATCTACAACATAATTTGCAAAATACTACCAGACTAAGTTCATGATAAATTAAAGTTCAATTAATCATATTACTAAAGAACTCCCACTTAGATAGACATCTCTCAGCTATCTAAGTGATTACGTGATCCAAATCAACTAAACCATGTCCGATCATCACGTGAGGTGGAGTAGTTTCAATTGTGAACATCACTATGTTGATCATATCTACTATATGATTCACGTTCGACCTTTCGGTCTCCGTGTTCCGAGGCCATATCTGTTATATGCTAGGCTCGTCAAGTTTAACCTGAGTATTCGCGCATGCAACTGTTTTGCACCCGCTGTATTTGAACGTAGAGCCTATCACACCCGATCATCACGTGGTGTCTCAAAGACGAAGAACTTTCGCAACGGTGCATACTCAGGAGAACACTTCTTGATAATTTTAGTGAGAGATCATCTTATAATGCTACCGTCAATCAAAGCAAGATAAGATGCATAAAGGATAAACATCACATGCAATCAATATAAGTGATATGATATGGCCATCATCATCTTGTGCTTGTGATTCCATCTCCAAGCACCGTCATGATCACCATCGCCACCGCGCGACACCTTGATCTCCATCGTAGCATCGTTGTCGCCTCGCCAACTATTGCTTCTACGACTATCGCTACGCTTAGTGATAAAGTAAAGCAATTACATGGCTTTTGCATTTCATACAATAAAGCGACAACCATATGGCTCTCGCCATTGCCGATAACTCGGTTACAAAACATGATCATCTCATACAATAAAATATAGCATCACGCCTTGACCACATCACATCACAACATGCCCTGCAAAAACAAGTTAGACGCCCTCTACTTTGTTGTTGCAAGTTTTACGTGGCTGCTACGGGCTGAGCAAGAACCGTTTACCTACGCATCAAAACCACAACGATAGTTTGTCAAGTTGGTGCTGTTTTAACCTTCGCAAGGACCGGCGAGCCACACTCGGTTCAACTAAAGTGAGAGAAACCGACACCGCCGTCACCTTTAAGCAACTAGTGCTCAAGCGGTGAAACCAGTCTCGCGTAAGCGCACGCGTAATGTCGGTCCGGCCGCTTCATCTCAAAATACCGCCAACCAAAGTATGACATGCTAGTAAGCAGTATGACTTATATCGCCCAAAACTCACTTGTGTTCTACTCGTGCATATGACATCAACGCATAAAACCAGGCTCGATGCCATGTTGGGGAACGAGTAATTTCAAAAAATTCCTACGCACACGCAAGACCATGGTGATGGCATAGCAACGAGAGGGAGAGTGTCCGTCCACGCACCCTGAGACCGAAAGCGAAGCGCTATAACAACGCTGTTGATGTAGTCGACGCCTTCACGATCCGACCGATCCAAGTACCGAACGTCACGGCACCTCCGAAGTTCGCACACGCTCAGCTCGATGACGATCCCCGGCCCGATCCAGCAAAGCGTCGGGGATGAGTTCCACAAGACGACGGCGCAGGACGATGATGATGCTCCATCGACGCAGGGCTTCGCTTAAGCTCCGCGACGATATGACTTCACCGGCGCAGAAGCCGCTTAAGCTCCGCGACGATATGACCGAAGTGGAATATGGTGGAGGGGGCACCGACACGGCTAAGGAACGATCCGTAGATCAACTTGTGTGTCTGGGGTGCCCCTGCCCGTGATATAAAGGAGCAAGGGGGTGCGGCCAGCCCTAGGGGGCGCCGAGGAGTCCTACTCCCACCGAGTAGGACTCCCCTTCCTAGTTGGAATAGGATTGGGGGGAAGAGGGAGAGGCCGCCCCCCCTTCTCCTTGTCCTATTCGGACTAGAGGGGAGGGCGCGGCCTGCCCTGGCCGGCCCTTCCTCTTCTCCCTATGGCCCATCAAGGCCCATTGACTTCGGGGTTCCGTAACCCCGGTGTTCCGGTAACTTCCTGTTTTCATCCGAACCTTCCAAGTCCAAACATAGGCTTCCAATATATCAATTTTATGTCTCGACCATTTCGAGACTCCTCGTCATGTCCGTGATCACATCCGGACTCAACAACCTTCGTACATCAAAACTTATAAACTCATAATGAACTGTCATCGAACGTTAAGCGTGCGGACCCTACGGGTTCGAGAACTATGTAGACATGACCTAGAACTATTCTCGGTCAATAACCAATAGCGGAACCTGGATGCCCATATTGGTTCCTACATATTCTACTAAGATCTTTATCGGTCAAACCGCATAACTACATACGTTGTTCCCTTTGTCATCGGTATGTTACTTACCCGAGATTCGATCGTCGGCATCCAATACCTAGTTCAATCTCGCTATCGTAAGTCTCTTTACTCGCTCCGTAATACATCATCTCACAACTAACTCATTAGTTGCAATGCTTGCAAGGCTTATGTGATGTGTATTACCGAGAGGGCCCAGAGATACCTCTCCGACAATCGGAGTGACAAAACCTAATCTCAAATACGCCAACCCAACATGTACCTTTGGAGACACCTGTAGTACTCCTTTATAATCACCCGATTACGCCAGGACGTTTGGTAGCACCCAAAGTGTTCCTCCGTAAACGGAGTTGCATAATCTCATAGTTACAGGAACATGTATAAGTCATGAAGAAAGCAATAGCAATATACTAAACGATCAAGTGCTAGTCTAACGGAATGGGTCATGTCAATCACATCATTCTCCTAATGATGTGATCCCATTAATCAAATAACAACACATGTCTATGGTTAGAAAACATAACCATCTTTGATTAATGAGCTAGTCAAGTAGAGGCATACTAGTGACTATATGTTTGTCTATGTATTCACACATGTATCATGTTTCCGGTTAATACAATTCTAGCATGAATAATAAACATTTATCACGAAATAAGGAAATAAATAATAACTTTATTATTGCCTCTAGGGCATATTTCCTTCACCCTGCACGGGTGCACCACATAACCCAACACACTTGATCCCATTTGGCCGGACAGACTTTCCTGGGTCATGCCCGGCCGCGGAAGATCAACACGTCGCAGCCCCACCTAGGCACAACAGAGAGGCCAGCACGCCGGTCTAAACCTAAGCGCACAGGGGTCTGGGCCCATCGCCCAATGCACACCTGCACGTTGAGTGGGCGGCCGGAAGCAGACCTAGCCTAACAGCGTTCCATCCAATCCGGCCAAGGCCGCCACCATCGACGTCACGAAGGCTTCGGCTGATACCACGACGCCGGGATACCCATAACTACTCCCATGTAGATGGTTAGTGCGTATAGACCAAATGGCCAGACTCAGATCAAATACCAAGATCTCGTTAAGCGTGTTAAGGATCCGCGAACGCCGACCAGGGCCAGGCCCACCTCTCTCCTAGGTGGTCTCAACCTGTCCTGTCGCTCCGCCACAAAGTAACAATGGGGCCGCCGGGAACCCAGGCCCACCTCTACCGGGATGGAGCCACTGTCCTTTCAGCCCCATCACCCAACAAGATCACTGTAATGTAGTAGTGTAAAGTATATAGTATATGCCCGTGATCACCTCCCAAGTGATCACAGCCCAAGAGTATAGCATGGCAGACGGACAAGAATGTAGGGCCACCGATGGAACACTAGCGCCCTATACTAAGCAAGAGGATAGCAGATAAAGGTACAAACAGAGTAGCAAGGACAGGCTATGCAACAAAGATAGGATTAATCGAAAGCAAGAATATGCTACACTACTCTAATGCAAGCAGATAGAGAAGAGTAGGCGATATCTGGTGATCAAGGGGGGCTTGCCTGGTTGCTCCGGCAAGAGAGAGGGTCGCCAACACCGTAGTCGATCACAGGGTACCGCAGCGGTCTCGGGTATACCGGAAAAAGTAACGGAGGGGGAACATAATAAATAACAGAGCAATCAAAGCATAACATGTCAAATGCGGTGCTAGAGGTGATCTAACGAGGATGGGTGATACTGGCTGGGGAAACATCCGGAAAGTATCCCGTGTTTCGTGTTTTCAGCAAGAGGAGCCGAGGGGAAAAGTTGCGAGTTTGATATGATAGGGGTGTGTGGCGGACGACGGGTTATGATTCGAATCGCCTCGCTGCTCGAGCAACTTTCATGTACAAAGTTTTTCGATCCGAAGTTACGGTTAATTTACTATGATTTTTCAAAGATTTAAACACTATTCTGAATTTATTAATAAAAAGGAAATATCTGATCATCATGACGCTGTGGTGACGCCAGCAATCAACGTTGACCTGTTGACCAGTCAAACCGACAGTGGGGTCGTTTCATCATAGACCTAACTAATGATTAGGTCGTTAATTAGCGATTAAGTTAATTAGGTAGTTAACTAAGCTAATTATGTTAATTAATTAACTTACTAATTAATTAAATAATTTATTATTATTATTATTATTATTATATAAAAAGATTTCTTTTAATTGCTTTTGGGGCGGCCCCGTGTCATAGGCCCAAATGGCCTTAGCGGGCGGGCGTGAAGAGCAAGGCTGGGCGGGCGCACCAGCGCCCAACACTGGGGGCGAGGCTGGCCGATGTCCCGAGTGGCGCCAGAGCCACCGGCTGCCGGAGGTGGCCGGGATGGAGGCCGGGGCCTCTGGCGCTGCTCACGGTAGGGAGGCGCGGGACGGCATGTTGAGGCTAGCATGGGCGGTGGCCAGCTTGAAGACGGAGCAGCAACGGGCAGAGGGAGCGGGCACGGCGACCGCGAGCTCCGTGGGAGCTCGAGCGTGACGGAGGGGACGGGCCCCAGGCACGGCAAGGGAGCCCGGGGCATGGTCGAGGCTTGGTGAGCGCGAGGTCGGCGGCTTACGGCAGCCCACGTGATGAGGAAAACAGGAGGGGGGCGAGGGACCAGAGGAGGGCTCACCAGCCCTGTAGAGGTGCAAAGGCGTGCTCGGGGAGGGCTGGAGTCGCGAGGCGACGGCGTGCAACGGTGATGGGGACGGCGAGGCGACGACGTCCATCTCGGGGAGGGAGTAGCGTGAGGGAGAGGCGGGGACGAGGCGGTCCAGCGCGTCGGGAGGCGGTGCTGGGGCGAGGTGGTGCCGGTGTGCGGCGGCGGCCTGCGTTGACGGTGTGCGGCGGCGGCCTGCGTTGACGGTGTCCGGCGAGGAGGAGGGCGAGGACGAGCGACGAAGAAAGGAAGGCGGCACCGACGACGGCGGGTGGTGGGGCAGCTCCAGCGGGGGTTCCAAGCGGCGGCGGCGAACGCCCCCGATCCCGAGAGGGGGAGTGGCACGAGTGGGGAGACTGGGGGAGGGGGTGGTTTGCCCCGATCTAGAACCAGGGGAGGAGAGGGGGTGCGAGGGGGGCTCGTCGGGAACGAGGACGGCGGCCGGCGAGGCGCCTCGGTGGCCTCCTCTCGATCCCGATCTAGATCGGGAGAGAGGAGGGGGAGGAGATATTTATGGAGAGGAGTGGGGTGTCGGTGGCTGCTGGGGGAATGGGGAGGTTAAGGCGGCGGGGTGGGCGGCTGGCCCGGTGGTTTGCGGCCTGGTGGGCCGAAGCCCAAGGGGCAGGGGGGTTTCTCCCTTCTTCTTTTTTTTGTTTTAATTTTAGTTTTTTTTTGTATTTTCCTTTCTTTTATTTCTTTTCCTTTTCTGTTTTTACTTATTTTAAAATACTTAGGCATTTTATAAAATTGTGTCTATTACACCATATTGACTTATGTAAAATATGGCATCTCCCGAACATTTTTGTTTTAAATTTTGAAAAACTTTTATTGTTTGAATTTATTTCAATTTTGAATTTTGAACGGGATTTGAACCATCGCAAGACTATCAACATTAATCGTGGTGACGTGGCATCATTGGCGAAGGGTTACTGTAGCGTAACTACCCGGGCGTCACAATTCTCCTCCACTACAAGAAATCTCGCCCCAGATTTAAGAGGCAGAGTAAGGGGAAAGGTCTGTTACGATATTTCTAACGGGCCTTCTCAAGAAGTTAATCCCTTTCGTTGATGTCTTCAATTCTTTATTCCAATGCATCATGATAAACTTGTCATCATTTCTTCGAACTCCATCGCACTTACGAAAGGATAAGGGCAGCTCACTACTTACATAATGCTTTTGAGGGAAACAATCTGGGGTTAACCCATGAATGAGTATAAGATTATCTCTCGAGTTGAACATATGAAATACTCGAGAGTAAGGTACTAAGGTACCATAAGAGGCTCCAAGAGGATAGATAGTTGCTCAAAGCCTGAACCAGAGTGAGAAAGGGGTTTGAGTAGCGAGAGTAAGTATTGCCCGATACAGAATAGGTCACTAGGACAGTGGCCCGTGAATTACATACGAGTCCACGCGAGGAATAACTTTGGGAATAGGGGTGTACAGGACAGTCAGGTTTCGATCCGTGGAACTGTGGGTTATGGGCCCACCATGTGGTTTTTTTAATAGGAGCAAGTGACATCTTTCACGGTCATGATAGCAAGGCATGTCGAGAGTACCATGTCAGTTATGCCGCAACAACGTTGGTACCAAGGGCGAGGGACTAAGAGGACCATTTTCCCGCTCGTTGCATCGAGGCGGACCAATAGGCAAAGTTCTCGCCCATCGGTGGTTACCAAATGTCACCAACAATAGTAACAGGTCTTACCGCAGAGTTGTACCACGAGGTGCTTACATAAGCAGGAGAATACTACTTCTTAGATTATATAGATCTCAAGAAAGGTTAAACCAACCAATGGAAAGGAAAATAAGATTATCAGATTAAACAGAACAATGGAAAGGAAAATGTGTTTAAACACATATTTCAGGGGTATATCCTTCCCAAGG
The DNA here is from genome assembly GCA_021605205.1 of Aegilops longissima. Taxonomy (NCBI): domain Eukaryota; kingdom Viridiplantae; phylum Streptophyta; class Magnoliopsida; order Poales; family Poaceae; genus Aegilops; species Aegilops longissima. Next base: position 66,102,996 of record CM038681.1, read on the forward strand.
ACAAGCAGCGCATGACATGCATGAAAGGATATAATGTAGAAAACCCTTTAGGTAAGGGAGAGAATAGTCATGACATTACCCATACAACGGTGTTTGGATAATTGTGCAAGAAACATTTAGCACCGGGCTTCAAATGTTCTTGTTAAAATTCGGAGTACCACAAACATGCTTAGTGATAGCATTGGCATGGTCTTCAAGCAAAGATCAGACTTTGGATGCACAAAGGATCCATTGGGATAAACTTATTAAACAAGGCATTCAATTTCCTCATGGAAAAATGGTTAACCTTGTTAAAAAGGAAACTATAACACTTGGTCCTCCGGTCAGGTGTGCATGACATCACCTTACCGGGTCATATGAGGATCAATGTTATAACTCTTGGAAAATGTTCCAACCATCATATTTGACCGAGATTCAGATCTGATTGGTGTCAGGGTGCCTCAGACTTAGGATGCCTAAGAAGAGAAGGTGCGACACCAATTGACGAGAGGACAATGTAAGATTCTCGGGAAATGAACTTATGGAAGTGAGTTCTAAGACAAGAGTTCATCATTTACCCAAGGAGAGCATGAGGTGGCTGATGGACTCAGCGACAACTCATCGAGGTTTCCAAGAAGGTGGATTTCCACAATTATGTGAACAAGGAGATAGCATTTGTCAGAACAAATGGTATAATGATGTATGCTCGAGGAAAACATACACAATTAAACACTGGTTGAAAGGTGCACCCGAAATATGGGCTGGGTTGCACGGCCAACATTGGAATGGTGATTCAATAATCAATAGTCTAAGAATGAACGGTCGACCATTAACTTCAAAGCAATATGGTTGCTAGAAGGGCGGAATCCAAACATCACCGCTCACTTGTTGGTACCCTGGTTGGAATCAACACGAGGACCCAAGAAGAATGGTGATGGTGAGAAGTATCACCATACCAGAATTCTTAAGAGGTGGTGAAATTCCCACGACATTCTTGACATAAAAGGTGGTAATATTACAAGGTAAATAAGAACAATGCTGGGTAGCAAGGAACTCAAGGTATAACACAAAACACGAACAAGTTTGTGTTGAACGGAGGGCAATAAAGTGGTCGATGATAACACGAAACATCGAGAGGCAAGGATGGTATTACCCATCAAGAATTCGATATATATTTTGGTAGAGCTTAGGATGTTGATGATGATCACGACACAGTTGTCGAGATATTTCATGAAGATGTAATCGGTCATGATGACATCAAGTCAATAGGAATGATGAAGCGAAAGGTTATTGGAACCACGGTACAACACAAACTCGAAATCTAGCTTGTTGTTCAAGGCGAAATGATATGACGAGGAAGATCGACGTAAGCTTAGCTATCGTCGCAAATTGGTGCTCCGAGAATAAGGACCAGGCAGCACGGTTAAAATTTAGCACAACATGATATAGCCGAACAGGCTAGGAATGGCGTCATCGGGTATAAACTCGCACTTATAGAAGCTATCGAAGAGTTGTTGAACCGTGAAAGCGGACTCGGTTCAGTTATCGGTGTCTTTGAGTGTTTAAATAACTCAGAGCCCGTGAAAAATTGGAATCAGTGGGAAGGTAGCACTTGGTGAAGAACTCATAAGAAGTTATGCAGTTCCATGATTATCTTGAGATACCAGGGGGGTAATACTCGACACAAGATCAAAGTAAAGGTTGGACTGGTGTATTGATCCATAGAAGACAATTGTTTTAACTTGTCCGAGAAATGGGATCAAAGAAGAACAATCATGGTCGGAACCACGGTTGCAAGGGATCAATTCACAGATACCATATGTTAGTTATCAAGGAAATAGTTATTATTACAAGAAGCTTCCATGATAGGATATACATCGCGTCCATGGGCATGAACACAAAGTTCAAGGTCGACTCCCACTTCTTCAATGTATAACCTTCCATTCACCTCTCGTATTTCGAAGATGACATTAGTTGTTGAAATTTTTACCTGGTGCAATACTAGATAAGTATGACTAGTGAAATCTTTCGGGTTCACACCGATGAGGGAAGGCGTTGGTTCAATCCCATCGGGGCTTCTTACGAACATATACCATAAGCTTCAAGAGTAAGTATCACCAGCTCGAAAGCAGAGCATGGATGACAAAAGGAAAGGATACAATTTAACAAAGGCATTGTGTATCGGAGAAGGACTCACAAGGTGATTAATTATGAAGGACACTCGCCGGATATAATAATCCAACAAAGGATATGGCGATCCACAAAGGAGCCGAGGTGAGTATCGATACCCAATCGAGGAAGAAAGAATGCGAATGCAACTAGTTATGGAATCATCTGCATAATTCAAAGCTTAAATGCAAAGGAATTATGATTTCCAAAACAAGGGATCAGAAGCATACGTTCTGATCAAGGATGGATCAATTGAATATACCTGAGGCACAACCGACGACAGATAGTTTGGTCGAGAACCAGCTCATGTTCAAAATGACGTCTGAGCCGGAAAGATAATCCTAGGACTCGACTGATGATTGTGAACATTCACAACGTATTGAATCAACGGACTCAAAAATGATGGTGACAAAGGATGCCAATATGATTACTATACTTATGGGATTAATCATAATGAAAGCAAACAAGAAATTCGGAGCAATAGGTTGCTGAGGATTTTCGGAATATCGAATAGTATTTCGAAGACCATTGTGAAAAAAACATGAACAACTGGGGGATGAGCGGATACTCGATAAGTGCGAGAATTAACCGTATGGGTATTCAGGTGACAAAGAACAGTAAGGCAGTAAGCTCAAAGGATTATCGAAACAACGACGAGTGTTTCGGGATATCTTGTAATAACAAGTCCAACTGGGGATGAATGTAAGAATAGCAACTGCAAGTAGTTATCCATAAGGGTTGACGGTGGAAGGGGAATTGCAAACGCGATTGGCACAAGGTCTCAAGAGAATATCGGAAGGTATCTTCAGAATCCTTCGGTGCACCAAGTAATCATCCGGAGTGAAGAGGCTCTCCGGGAGAAAGTATTATCGAGAACCTAGAGTCAGAGTTAGTAAAAATCGTTTAACCCGAGTAGAAGAGAGTTCAGAGTCCCAGAGTAAAGATCGAGGAGTAAAAGATACTAATACCATCCAATGGCGACGTGGGCCCATGAGGCACACAGCCATGTTAGTAAAAGTTTTGTACTGTCTAGACTCGACTTCGCCAGGAGTTGGAAGGGGATTCCTACAGCAATGGCTCGATACCAACTTGTGACGCCCGATTCAATCAGACACTAATCATACACGCAAACGTATACGATCAAGATCGAGGACTCACGGAAGATATCACAACACAACTCTAAAAATAAAATAAGTCATACAAGCATCATAATACAAGCCAGGGGCCTCGAGGGCTCGAATACAAGTGCTCGATCATAGACGAAGTCAGCGGAAGCAACAATATCTGAGTACGACATAAGTTAAACAAGTTTGCCTTAAGAAAGCTAGCACAAACTGGGATACAAATCGAAGAGGCGCAGCATCCTGCAGGATCCTCCTAAACTACTCCCGGTCGCCGACAGCTGGCTGCACGTAGTAGTAGGCACCTCCGGGAGTAGTCGCCATCGACGATGGCGTCGCGCCTCGGCTCCATCGTCGTTGCAGCAATCGGGCAAAGAAAGGGGAAAAGGGGAACAAGGCAACCGTGAGTACTCATCCAAAGTACTCGCAAGCAAGGAGCTACACTACATATGCATGGATATATGTGTAAAGGGCCATATCATGGACTGAACTGCAGTAATGCCGTAATAAGAGGGGATAGCTAATCCCGTCAAGACTACGCTCGCAGCCTCCGCCTTGCAACATGTAGAAGAGAGTAGATCAAGTCCTCCAAGTAGCATCACATAGCAATAATCCTACCCGCGATCCTCCTCGTAACCCCGAGAGAGCGACCACCGGGTTGTATCCGCACTTGGAAGGGTGTGTTTTATTAAGTATCCGGTTCTAGTTGTCATAAGGTCAAGGTACAACTCCAAGTCGCCCCATTATCAAGATCACGGCTATTCAATAGATTAAACTTCCCGCACGGGTGCACCACATAACCCAACACGCTTGATCCCATTTGGCCGACACACTTTCCGGGTCATGCCCGCCGCTGAAGATCAACATGTCGCAGCCCCACCTAGGCACAACAGAGAGGCCAGCACGCCGGTCTAAACCTAAGCGCACGGGTCCGGGCCCATCGCCCAATGCACACCTGACGCTATGGGCGGCCGGAAGCAAACCTAGCCTAACAGCGCTCCAAACCAATCCGGCTACGCCGCTCGATCACGACGTCACGAAGGCTTCGGCCGATACCACGACGCCGGATACCCATAACTACTCCCACGAGATGGTTAGTGCAAGATAGACCAAATGGCCGACTCAGATCAAATACCAAGATCTCGTTAAGCGTGTTAAGGATCCGCGAACGCCGACCAGGCCATGCCCACCTCTCTCCTAGGTGGTCTCAACCTGCCCTGCCGCCTCCACCACAAAGTAACGATCGGGGCCGCTGGGAACCTAGGCCCACCTCACCGGGATGGAGCCACCTGTCTTTCAGCCCCCATCACCGAACAAAGATCACGGTAATGTAGTAGTGTAAAGTATATAGATATGCCCGTGATCACCTCTCAAGTGATCACAGCCCAAAGAGTATAGCATGGCGCACGGACAAGAATGTAGGGCCACCGATGGAACACTAGCATCCTATACTAAGCAAGAGGATAGCGATAAAGGTAACAAATGAGTAGCAAGGACAAAGCTATGCAACAAGATAAGATTAATCGAAAGCAGTAACATGCTACACTACTCTAATGCAAGCAGATAGAGAAGAGTAGGCGATATCCGTGATCAAAGGGGGCTTGCTGGTTGCTCGGCAAGAGAGAGGGTCACAACACCGTAGTCGATCACAGGGTACCGCAGCGGGTCTCGGGTATACCGGAAAAAGTAACGGAGGGGGAACATAATAAATAACAGAGCAATCAAAGCATAACATGTCAAATGCGGTGCTAGAGGTGATCTAACGCAGGGATGGGTGATACCGCTGAAGGGGGGAAACATCCGGGAAAGTATCCCCGGTGTTTCGTGTTTTCGGGCAGAGGAGCCGAAGGGGAAAAGTTGCGAGTTTGATATGATAGGGGTGTGTGGCGGACGAACGGGTTATGATTCGGAATCGCCTCGTCGCTCGAGCAACTTTCATGTACAAAGTTTTTCGATCCGAGTTACGGTTAATTTACTATGATTTTTCAAAGATTTAAACACTATTCTGAATTTATTAATAAAAAGGAAATACTGCATCATCATGACGTCAGGGTGACGTCAGCAGTCAACGTTGACCTGTTGACCAGTCAAACTGGCAGGTGGGGTCGTTCTGTCATAGACCTAACTAACAGATTAGGTAGTTAATTAGCAGATTAAGTTAATTAGGTAGGTAACTAAGCTAATTATGTTAATTAATTAACTTACTAATTAATTAAATAATTTATTATTATTATTATTATATAAAAAACATTTCTTTTAATTCGTTTTGGGGGCGGCCCCCCGTGTCATAGGCCCAAATGGCCTTAGCGGGCGCGGCGTAGAAGAGCAATGGGCTGGGCGGGCGCACCCAGCGCCAACACACTGGGGCGAGGCTGGCCGATGCCCCGAGTGGCGCCAGTAGCCACTGGCAGCCGGAGGTGGCCGGGGATGGGAGGTCGGGGCCTCTATGGCGCGGCTCACGGGTAGGGAGGCGAGCAGGACGGCGCGGTTGAGGCTAGCATGGGCGGTGGCCAGCGAGAAGACGGAGCAGCAACGGGCAGAGGGAGCGGGCACGGCGACCGCGAGCTTCGTGGGAGGTCGAGCGTGACGGAGGGGACGGGCCCCAGGCACGGCAGGGGAGCCCGGGGCATGGTCGAGGCTTGGTGAGCGCGAGGTCGGCGGCTTATGGCAGCCCACGTGATGAGGAAAACAGGAGGGGGGCGAGGGACCAGAGGAGGGCTCACCAGCCCTGTAGAGGTGCAAAGGCGTGCTCGGGGAGGGCTGGAGTCGCGAGGCGACGGCGCGCAATGGTGATGGGGACGGCGAGGCGACGACGTCCAGCTCGGGGAGGGAGTAGCGTGAGGGAGAGGCGGGGACGAGGCGGTCCAGCGCGTCGGGAGGCGGTGCTGGGGCGAGGTGGTGCCGGTGTGCGGCGGCGGCCTGCGTTGACGGTGTCCGGCCAGGAGGAGGGCGAGGACGAGCGACGAAGAAAGGAAGGCGGCACCGACGACGGCGGGTGGTGGGGCGGCTCCAGCGGGGGTTCCAGGCGGCGGCGGCGAACGCCCCCGATCCCGAAGAGGGGGAGTGGAACGAGTGGGGCGACTGGGGGAGGGGTGGTTTGCCCCGATCTAGAACCAGGGGAGGAGAGGGGTGAGAGGGGGCTCGTCGGGAACGAGGACGGCGGCCGGCGAGGCGTGTCGGTGGCCTCCTCTCGATCCTGATCGAGATCGGGAGAGAGGAGGGGGAGGAGATATTTGCGGGAGAGGAGTGGGGGTGTCGGTGGCGATGGGGGAGTGGGGAGGTTAAGGCGGCGGGGTGGGCGGCTGGCATGGCTTGGTGGTTTCTTGGCCTGGTGGGCGAAGCCCAAGGGCAGGGGGGTTTCTCCCTTCTTCTTTTTTTTGTTTTAGTTTTAGTTTTTTTTTTGTATTTTCCTTTCTTTTATTTCTTTTCCTTTTCTGTTTTTACTTATTTTAAAATACTTAGGCATTTTATAAAATTGTGTCTATTACACCATATTGACTTATGTAAAATATGGCATCTCCCGAACATTTTTGTTTTAAATTTTGAAAAACTTTTATTGTTTGACTTTATTTCAATTTTGAATTTTGAACGGGATTTGAACCATCGCAAGACTATCAACATTAATCGTGGTGATGTGGCATCATTGGCGGAGGGTTACTGTAGCGTAACTACCCGGGCGTCACACTAGTGGTAATGCCGCACAGTGGAATTACTAGGATGTCATGCAGCCTCATAGTCGAAGAAGCCGAGCTTCTCGGCCGCGACATCATGGTGTCGGATACACGCTTGTCATTGGGCTGACATCTTATCATGCGGAGGTGGAGCCTGTGCCTAGTGTCGGTTCGGTTGCAATGGCGTGAGCCATTAGGGAATTTCGACGGGGTTGACGTCGGATGAGAGGGTGGATCTGGCTAACATGTCGGGGCTCCACACCACGCTTGTTGTTTTGGTGGCCTCCGCCACCGTCGACCTCGTGAGTGATGACTCCCTGGACATCGATAGTCGGTTCAACGTTGATGACGGCAACGAGTAGATTAGGACTAGCAGTTAGGGTTAGTAACGCCAGTATTTATGTTTAATGGTTGACTCAAATTTCATTTGAATGCCTGTAAAAATCCTAAAACTTAAATGAAATTTGAGTTGTTTGCATGTTATTTGAATGAATTTGATTTGCTTGAATTTTATTTGGCATGGCAGAGCCGCACAACCTATCTAGTTCGTCCCTCTCTCACGAATGTTTAGAGGTTGACTCAAATTTGTGTTACTTCTATCGGTTGCCAAAAATGAGTTTCTAGTTAGTTAATTTGAATAGATTTAAATCCAGAAACTTTCAAATATCTTCTAAAACTTTAACCCTTTCTAAAATTTCACCCAATGTAGACCACATTGGATGCCAAAGGAGGGGTATTACCGCTGAAACAATATTGCCAAAAGAGGTCCAATTATTTTGTTATAAAATAATTTGTTTTCATTTAACAAGTGCCAAAGTGGTTTTTTTGTGAAAGAAGTAACACAAATAAGAACTAAATTTAGACCTTTGCAATTATCACCCAAAGTAGACCACATTGGATGCGAACTGCAGATCTTTTATGAATTTCAGAGTGTTTTTGCTATATTTCATTGATATAATGAATTTCTAGAGATTTACCTTAAGTAATTCAAATTTGAACTACATGCGTTCTTTAGTTTGGTTGTACAACTGACAAAAGTGATTTCAATTTTGCATATTATGAGTGTTGGCACTAGCCAGAAAAGAAGGTGAAATTCTCAACCATTTGCTCTGAATAGACATCCTTGCAAGTTTGGCCCAATTTTGAAAAAAAATGAAAAAGTCTCAAAAATTGAATTCCTTTTACATGGAGCCTTTTATGTAATCTAGTTTGTGGGGAAATGATAAAAGCTGAAATCCTTATATGTTGGACTATTTTTAGTGGGGTTGGCATTGAGTACTATAGTGGAGTATGTATTAATGTGTTTTTTTAGAAAAGGAGGATGACCCCCGACCTCTGCATCTGGGAGGTGCATACGGCCATTTTATTGATTATTCTCGAGAACCTTACAAAGTATTACAACAATAAGCCTGAATCCACCATCTTGGCAACACATGCCACTACTCCTATCCAAAATGATGAAGGGGTGCTAGCTGGGCCACTACCCAAACCACTCACCTAAGCCTAACATCAAAAAGCCGGAAACCGAAACATATTCGGAAGCCCTAGCCGAGCCACATACCGGGTCTGGGGCACAATCCGGTCAGACGCACTCGTGTGTCGTCGCCACCATCTTCCGCAGGTCCGTCTTCAGATCATATTGAGGCTTCTACCTTGTCTGGCCACTCTGCCATCGACGTCACCATGACGCCAGACAGCAACCTCCTTCTGCGCAAGTCCATCTCCGCGCATCGGGCAGCGAGCCTCCACAGCGCCATGCCGCCTATCCTCGCCGCCATCAATGAGTGAGATGAAGTACCGCTCCACCACGGCATGTACAGGGTGAGGAAGGGCGAGGTCCCCATCGGAGACACGGCCGGAAGGGCCGCCACCAGGAACCAGACAAGCTCGCAATACACACCCAGCATCCCCATGCCCAAGTCGGCGCCTTCAAGAAGGTGACGACGCTGTGGCGCCGTCGCCGCTTAGCCACCGGGGCTAGGGTTTTCACCCGGGCGCAGGGGAAGGGGGGAGGCAGGGGATGTTTAGCCTCGACACCGCCACCAAGGAGGGAATGGCGTCCGGGACGCCATCGACGCCGTGACCGCCACCGGCGGCCAAGGGTTTCCCCTGGCCAAGCACCCTGCCGCCACCTCCGAGCCAGGCACCACATCCGCAGCGCTAGTACGCCGGAGATCCAGGCCGCCGGAGGTCATGCATCACAAGCGGACCAGAACGCCCGATCCGACGTGGGGGCCGGGGCCTCCATGCGCCAAGACCTGCGCCCACCGACCTCGCTGCCCTCGCAGCCGAGGGGAACCGCCTACCTCACCGACGAACACCTCGCCGCCGGGAGCGCCGTCCGCACCAGCGAGGCGCCGCCTCGATCCGGACACCACCGAAAGGAGCGGTCCCGCCGCCACCATCCCGGCATCCCGCAGCCGTGGCCGCGCCAACCCCATCGACGCAGCCAAGGGCGCGCGACCAAAGCGCCGGACGAACGCAGCCAGCGACAGATCCCAGACTCAGACGGCGCCGCGGATCTCCTCTCGACGCGCCAGACTGGCCAGGATAGCGCGCCGCCGCCTTCCTCGGGGCCGGCCCGGGCTTCGCCGGCGGGCGCCCTCTGGCGGCGGCGAGACAGGTGGGGGAGGGGGCGGGGACTGTGGCGGCGCTAGGGTTTCTACCCCCGTGTCTAGAAGAGTTTCTGACCACTGAATAAATCATATGTATTAACGTGTGCGTCTGTGTATATACTATGTTAGAGAAAGGAAAAAAGAGTTGGGTAGAAACCTGTGGTGAAATTTCTAAGATGTCGGATGGGGACTTGTTGTGTCTCATTGCAATGGGCTTCGCCAAACCAGCATAGCTCTTACCATTGAAAACTCACCCAGACGACACCGCTTTAAACGATCAGGGGGATCACCTGAACTCACCTCGTGCTCGTCGCCAGCCATGTCGTCGCTGGTCTCTCCCCTCCACGGGGTAGTGGAAGCCAGCCAGTGGGACGCCGAGCGCCACCTGGGTCGTCTAGTGATCGTGCTCCACGCCGCCTTCCTCGAGTCGGGCTTCATCGTGGCCCGCCGCCACAGCAGGGATCCGCAGTCTACCTGCCGGCTTCCGGCAGAGGTGGGCGCGACGGCCTCGACCCTGTCGCTGGAGTACACCGCGCCGCAGCTGCTGCCACGGCACGACATGGACGGCGCCGCGCTGAGGATGTGCACCAACGGGCGGCACGTCATCTTCTACCTGCAGCTGCAAGTCTGCTCTGTCCGGATCCGCACGTACTGGGTGTGCCTGGACGCGCTCTCCCTCGCACCGCTCCTGTCCGGCGGTCTCGACGACACGGGGCGCAGGCTGCTGGGGAGCGACGGCTCCCGGACGGCCACGCTCTGGAGGTCGGTCACCGACGGGTTCTGCCATCGCATCCTATCAGACATATGCCGTGAGCACGGCGTGGTGCCGGGGCGAGCGCCGCCGCCGCGAGCCCCCACCCTCACGTCCCTCCCAGGCGACGCCATGGTGGCGATCCTGGAGAGGCTCGCCGACGGGAAGGACCTCGTGAGCGTGGAGAGCACCTGCACCGAGCTGAGGCGCTTCGTGGCCGACCGCGACCGCCAGCTCTGGCTGCCCAGGTACAAGGCGCTGCCGGGGAACACGTTGTGGTGGTCGCTCCTCTGCGACATCGATTCCGACGACGACCTGCCGGCGGCGAGCTGGAAGGAGATGTTTGTGTGGGCCACGCGACAGAGGGACCATAGGCTTGTTCTTCCTACTCCTAGTCCTTTCCGCAGTTCACCGTGGTATTCTTCCTTCAATGGACGGGTGGATGATGACGTAGAAGAAGACGATTCATTTGAGGAGCTGCCGGTGGATGCCGCTGCCTGCTTTGGAGAGATGATGACGGAGACGGACACGGACACGGAGGACGACGGGGGTACGAATACCACCGGTCGCCGCCATGGCCATGGTAAGGCGCCGGCGACAAAAGGCCACGGGAAGCAGAAGCAACAGGGTCGTCGCACCCGCACCGGCACCGGCGCTATCCACTCCCCGTCTTCTAGGTACAGATGGAAGCACAGGTGACCGGCAGTGGCGGAGCCAGGAATATTTTTTAGGTGTGGCAGAGTTTGTGAGGGGAAAAAACAATGTAGTAACATATAACTATGTGACGTTCCTGCTTGCTGCCTCTCTTGACGGTGATCGCTGCCATGCCCATCACGCTGACTAAAGATCGCGTGGTTGCTCTTAATCGCTGCCTCTGTTGCATGCCTTAGGGGTTAGCCGATTAGGGGTCGGTCGGTCGGTCGGTAGTAGGGGGACAAATATCACAACAAGACATACATTGTCATGAGTTTGGAGGAGTAGCCGTTGCTCCTAGTTGTATATTGTAATACCTCAGACGATTTGAGTCCGATTAGATCTAGTTTCTTCACCGGAGAGACGGAAACCGGTGAGGCTCTGGGTTTCGCGGAATTGGCACTGCTCATCACACAGCTAGAGACAAGCTTGAGGGGCGGCTGCAAGGCGATTCCTGATCAACCGTGCTTGAACGAAACAGCTCGTGTATCTTCAATCAACTAGTACATTTTTTTAGCATGTCCAATCAACTTTTTTTTGAGAGATCTTCAGGTCCAATCAACTGGAGTACATGTGAATTGATTTGCAATTGACTGCCAATGGTGTCCTCGTTTAGAACATGGGCTTGTGGGTCATGGGCTTATGTGATGCAAGTCACCTATTGCTTAATTCTCTCCTTCAGCGGCAGTTAGGCCTCTAATGAGGTAGAAACACGTAGGTAACAACACGACTACCTGGCGAAATACATTCGAGGCCATGAGTTGCCTGCTCCTGAGAGTATTCATCCTCCAAATTGACGAAACTGACCAAAAATCCATTGACTCAGCTCAAAGCTTCGTACATACAGTATATATATGCAATACTTTTGCCAAATTTTAGATATGGCGGCTGCCAAACCTCGCCATATAGCTGGATCCGCCCCTGGTGACCGGTCATCCTTTGCATGGAATTCCTTGCTCGGTTTGTTCAGAAACAAGTGCCTTTGAATGTGAACTGCCTGTTCAAGTGTTCATCGATCACAAGAATTGACGAAAGGCAATCTTCTCATTTGCACTCCGTGACATTAGTTGCGAGTAACTTACATGGTTTCAGAGTGAGTTGCCACCCCTAGCAATTGTGAGTGAATGGACCATGCGTGACGTTGCAATTGATGCATATATTTTCTTTTATCATTGTCGCCGAGTTCATAAACATACTTTATCATGCATAACCAATACGTATTTTCCATCTTATTGTACAATTGCACCGTTTCTCCATAGATGTGTTGCCTTTCTACTAGGCTGATGTATGAAAATTTCTGAAAAACTTGCATAAAGCTGCAGCCTGCTCCGTCAGGGCATCTCCAACAACTGTAAAATATGTGTTGGTAAATTTGTCACCTAGGACATAGTGATGATGTGGCATGTAATAAATATGGAGAGAGAGCAAAGTTGTATGTGGAATAATCAACAACCTTTGCACAAGCTCCAAGGTGAAATAAAGAACAATCACATTTATTTTTTCATCATCTATTGGATAGCTTAGATACAACCTATTGGAGTAGTTGTATGATAGCTTGTTGGTTGATGACATGGACATTTTACCAACAAGACTAACATACAGATGCCCTCAAAGAAATGAAGTGGGCCCTACCTCGTCACTTTATGATAATTTCTGCACCATCTTCAAAACATGACCCCAAACAGATGCTTGTTTTGTCCGCATTCGGTCCGTTTGGGGCGGGCAAAAAGACAACGTCTTCCATTGATATATAGCATGTTGCGCCTTCAATTGACTTGCCTTCTTCACCACATTTCTTGTTTCCTCCTATATAATGATATTCTTCCCTATTTGAGCCCATTCCATGTGAGAACACATTAAACAAAGAATTTCGCAATTTCTTGCACCCGTTAGTCATTAGTATCGATATCAGAGTGATTCTCTCAAAACATTTAGGATTATTCGTCTTAAGCAATGGTGGCACGCATGAGCACAAAATTATCGCTCATCAGTGGCACTGTCGTCGATGTCCGTGTCATTGTCGTCGGAGTGGTCCTTCAAACGGCGGAAGGGAGCGGGGGAGCGGCCGCCTTGCCCAGTCGCCGCCTGGCGCTCGCAGAGAAGCCAATCCGCTTCCTCCTGCGTCGTGTGGAGGGTCGTCGCGGCCGATGCCAAACCTGGCCTGGGATCCTTGACCGTGTCCCTCCCAAAGGCACGCATCCGTCTCCATGGCCGTCATCGGTTGCTCACGGCCCCAGGCCTTCACGAGGACAAGGTTTGCGCGGACCCAGGCTGACGCCTCGTAGGACTTGGCGAACATCGTGTAGCGTGCCGTGTTGCGCCGGCATCCTGACTGCCCTCTCATCCGTCATGACGATACTCCACGACTATGAGGATAGTCGTTGCCGCCACGGCCACCGAAGTAGTGAAGGCGGCGCCCACACGCCTTTGGGATCACCGGTGGCACCACCTCTATTCGGGGTCTAGCTAGGAATGTTTGCACGTTATTAGGCTGGCCATAGTGAGGGTAACATAACCTGTAACATGCACTTGGGACTAGCAAACATGCTTATGTGGCACATAATTAAAGAGGAGAGAGGGTTAGAGTAACATAGGTAGATACCATATCATGTTAAATGCTATGCTACTTTGTGTCATGCATGGCAATAAATATGATCATCTATGATATTACTTTATGTTACTATGCACTATGAAGGTTGTATCATACACTAGTATCATATGCATGATACTAGTATATGTTACTTCCCACTATGACCAGCCTTAGTGTCCAATAAAACTGTTGTAGCCACTAGCCCATTAGTACAAAAAAAGTTGCATTGTTGAATGCTGGCCTAAATGACGTGAAAAGTCGCCCAAAAAGGAGCTTGCCTCAAACTTCATTTAAACGTCATAGCACAGGGTAGGGATTAAAACGCATTGGGCTCAGCCAAAAACCGGCACCACCCTTTCGCTCCCGAGAAAACCGGTCAGCTAATTTCTTTTCCTCCCCAAATAGAAAATGGTTAAAAAATCGACAACTCTTCGCTTTGAAAAAAAAATCATTTTTACACGGAGTTAGAAAATGTCCATGAATTCAAATAAAGTTCAATTTTTTTGAAAAATATTCATGGATTTATAAAAATTGTTGTCAATTTAATAACATACTCATAAATCTTTAGAAATGTTCATGAGATAAAAAATCAATAAACTATATTTCATGAATGATTATTTTTAAATATGTTCATTAATTTAGGAAATACGAGTAGAGAACAAAAAGAAAATTAGAGAAACCCAGATAAAGGGAACAGAAAACCCAAAAGAAAACCGCAAACTCATGCGGACGACTGTCTTATTGGGCTATCTACAAAGTCGCCTCTGTACGAAAAAAGACTTTCATGAAAGGTAAACGTTTCGAGCCGGCGGACCGGCCAAAGCTTCCGCCGGTCGGCTCCCACGCAAGCGCACTGCCTATGGCCCCACGCATCGTTTCACCAGGCGCATCACTGCCTTATCCATCCCCTTCGCTTTCCTCACCACATATTACATCTCTCTCACCTCTCGCCTCATCCATCCCCATCCTATGCTCGCCGCATGCCTCACCACCTATGCTCATCTCTACTTCTTCCTCCACACGGCGCAACAGTAGTCGACACACGGTGCTGCGCGGCGGCCGCTGCCGCGGGTCTCCGATCATGGGAGCGCCACCATCCACCACCTCTGCATCCGTTTCTGTTGACGGCGACAAGTGCTGCAATCAGCACCCAGCCGGTGCTCACAAGTGCTGGATACTCACGACAGCCGGCGACGCCTTTTGAGCACCCAGCCGGTGCTCAAAAGAGGAACGAAAATTTAAAACCAAAGTAAAAAAGAAGGGGCGCGCCCGCCCCGCACATAGGCTGCCCCAGAAGCACGCGAGAAGGCGGGCGTTACACGTTTTCTGGTCACCGAGCGCCATGTGCGCTCAATAAGAGAGGTCCCAAACACGGGCAGTGCTATGTCGAGAACAGCAAGTTAAGGGACACCCCATGAGGCAGCAGCCATGCAAGGGTCACTTTGGTGGGCTGAGAACGCACCAAGTGGTCCATCCAGCTGCCGCTACGTCGGGATTTTGTTTCTTTTTTCGATACCTGTTTTCAGGTTCAAGATGTCTTTTCCGTGTGTTTCAGGCTTTTCGGTTAATAATTGTTTGCGCATGTTTTTTTTCACATGAAGCACATATGTGTATCTCGGAAAGTGAAAAAGACCGCGTGTTTATTTGCTTCCACGAGAAAAGCAGAATTGCTTCTTGCGGAGGTACAGATTTGCTTCCACGAGAAGCACATCGGTGCGTCTCGGAAAGAAAAAAATGTATTTTTTTCTTCAATGATAAGAATAGATTTGTTTCTCGTGGAGGTACAGTTTTGCTTCCACTGGAAGCACAACCCGTGCCTCGTTTTTTTGTCCACGAGAAGCACATATTCACTTCCCGTGGAGGCACATATTTTCTTCCACGAGAAGCACAGTCGTGCCTCTCGAAAAGTGAAAAATATCACGATTTATTCCTTCCACTAAAAGCACATATTTGCTTCTCGTGGAGCTAGGGATTTTGTTTCTGTGAGAGGCACAACTTTGTCTCTTCGAAAAAGTGAAGTGAAAACAACGTGTTCGCTCCGATTTTTCACTTCTAGTTTTTTTTTCTGAAAAAAATTCATCATAACATATTAACATGTGATCTGGTTTCCAAGATCTTGACTCCGGAAATCCAACAGTGAAAATAGTTTGCGATTTGGACCCACATTTCAGCAGATAAAACATTTTCAATAAACAGATCTAAAAAAACTCACCGGTTGGTAAAACTGCGCCACCTGTTAGCATGTGAGAAGGTGGGAGCAACCTTTGCCAAGGTTACCCTTTAACTAGTAGTTTCGTGCTATGTCTTGCTTATAGCGAGACCTAGTGTGATCTAGCCATGACCTCGTTTTTTTCACCTTTTTTGATTTCGTTCATACTTCTGAATATTATATATAAATCTATGACAAGAAAAACTTTACGTTAAACATTTGATTTTTTTATAATCAATCATCTAGAAAATGTTAAATATGTATAAAGAAAATGTTTCTCATGTACACCATAACAATGTGTGTGAAAATTATGAACATGTATATTGAAAAATGTTAATCCTATATTGTATGAAAAAATATGTTAATTATGTATTAGGAAAATATTAATCAAATATTTTAAAAAATTAATGTATATAAAAAGGTTCACCATCTATCAAAAATCTTTAATCTTGCATCTGAAAATGATAAATCTGTATGGCAATTTTTAACCATGGATTAGAAAAATGTTAATCCTGTATTGGCAAAACATTAATCAAGCATTTGAAATGTGTATAGAAAAACATTGACCATGTATTTAAAAAATTAAAACTGTATTTTTCAAATATTAATTATGAATTAAAAATAAAATAAAAACACGTATAGTACGAATGTTGACCATGTATTAATAAACTGAGAAAAAACAAAGGAAAAGAAAAAACTGACGAAAACCAAAAAAGAACAACAAAGAAAGCTGAAAAAGAAGTAAATCTGAAAACCGAGAAAGAAATAATGAAATGGGAAGAAAAAATATAGAAAAGGAAAAATTGTGAAAATGGTGAAAGAAATAAAGAAAACAGGTGAAAAATCAAAGAAAAACATAAGCCTGGAGAAAACTGGTGAAGAAATAAAGAAACCGAAAGAAATAATAATAATAATTAAAAAAGGGATGAAACCAGGACATCAACCACCTACGAGGGATTTTTCAGATCAGAAACAACGAAAGGAAATAACCAGACCAAAACCGGTCCTGTGTAGTATTAGAGCAGGGGCGAAAATGCATTAGGCGGGACCGAAGGAATACTCGCCTGTACACCAGTACTCCGTTTTTGCCCTCGGAATAAAGCGTTTTCTTTCTTTTTTTGCCCTTTACCTTTTCTTTTTCTTTCATTTTATGGTTTTCCTTTTTATTTTTCCTTTTATACTTTATTTCATATTGTATTTTACCCTTTTTGTTCATATTTTCCTTAATATTTCTGTTTTCCCCTGTGTATATAATGTATTGGAGTTATTTCAAAAACAGGTTTATATAATAACTTGGTCATGGAATATTATAAATTTTTCACAGATTTTATTTGACAGGAAAAACAAATTTAATGCAAGGGAGTATATCATTCTAATAAATTATGTTAACATTTCCAAACTACATCAAACATACTTCTCGCAATGTAGAACATAATTTTAAAACTGTTCGCATCAAACATACATCAAACATAATTTTACCACCAAGCAATTTAAACATTTTTTAAAAGCTGCATGAAAATTTTAAGCACGCGAGCACCACATAGTTTGTTTTAAATAGATGAGGAGCATATTAAAGTCTGTATGAAATACTATTATTTGTGAAAAACAATTATAAGAAATTGGATGAACATTTTCTTAATCACCCATGGACCAACCCATGAACGTTCAAATTGGTTTTCATGATCGGTGAAACATGCTTTTTTATCTGTTACATTTTTTTAGTATAAACAAAATAAAAGTATACATTTTTGCGGGTGCAAAAGTAATTTTATTACTCAATCATCTAGATTTCGTCCGTACATAGCTGGGAAAAAATTAATCGTTGCCACATGCAATTTTTGTTTTAAAAATTAATTGTTGTTCAAGTGCAACTTACTTTTATATCTATTACACGGTTGAACACTAGTCGGTCGCACACAGTTGCATATCCATCAACCACACGTTATTTTCTTTTCTTTTCATTTCTTTGTAACATTAAAGATTACCTTTTGTTTCTTGAAAATGCCAACTGATTTTTTGGATGAAAGGATGAAAGGAAAACAAAAGAAAGCGAGATGAAGAGAATGATCGGACCATCAGCGACCTTATTAGTGACAAAAGAATCAAAAACAAGATATGTTGGACAAGCCCGGCCTAAAATGTCTATCCCACACAGTGACAAACTGTCAATGCATACAGCTAAAGCCCACAATGACAAATGCAACCCAACTACAGGAGAGTCGTCGCTCAAAAAAGAACTACACGAGAGTCAAAACAGGCCAAAACACATGAAGTCAGCCGACAGAGACTTGGTTAAGTCTCAGCCGTCCGAGTTCCAAAAAAAACTGTCTCGTTTGACTGAGTCTTAGCTAGACCCATTGACAAAATCGTCGCCACAATAGACGGCGGGACCATCAAGGGCCATGCCAAAAAATGGCTACTCGCGCGACAAACATTTTAGAAAGAAAAAAACTTACCCGCAGCCGACCATCCATCTCGTGTCATCATCACCCCAAAGGCTTCTTCACGTGAGATTGGACTCCAAGACGATGCAACAAGGCACAATGAGGGTTGGCATATCTGGTGAAACGTTCGCCACAAGAGATGACATTTGCGAACAATTCGTATGGCAGTTTCAGCTCGAGTGACTTTATTTGAAAAACTGCCACAACATTTAATTTTCAGTGTGAAAAAAATACCCAATCTGCACCATAGGATTGAGATTGTGCGGCACATTAGGCGTTCGTTGGCATTTGCTCCCTGGCGAACGTTCGCCAGTTACTATTTCCACAGAATAAACCTCTCGGACACACCGTAAAGAATCGTTATGGTCATCGTTGCCAAACAAGATGCCACACCACAGATCCAGGGCCACCTCCCAATATCAAGCAACTATCCGGCCATATCGACAAACAAAGATGTAAGGTTCGGCGCCACCGTCTATTCAATGCAATTAGGGTGTGTTTGGTAGCATGTATAGACCTGGCCTAGTTGTTCTTCTCTAATACATGCTGAGTGTAGACATGATGAGTCTATGCATTTGCTGTTGTTTGGCAGCGATGTATGCATTGAGACATGCTGAGTTGAAACTTTGTTTGACAGCCTGCATGTGTTTAGACACGCTGAACAATTTTGAATTCTGACTAATTTTTCTGAATGGTGAACAAATTTGAAAAAACATGAACAAAAATTATACATATTTTGAAATTATGAACTTTTATTAAAAATTTAAACAAAATTTGAAATCCTAAATATTTTTGAAAATTAAATAAATATGAAATCTGAAATGCTTTTCAAGATTTAAACATATTTTGAAATTCTGAAATGCTTTAAAAATTAAACAAGATTTAAAATTCTGTACATTTTATTAAAATTTAAACATAACTTTAAATTCTGAACATTTTACGGCTTTTTTGAAATTCCAAACTTTTTAAAAGTTTAGACAAAATTTAAAATTCTGATCATTTTTTTTATTTCAAAATTTGAAACTCTAAACATTTATTGAAAATTTAAAGAAAATGAAATCCTAAACATTTTTTAAAAAATTAAACAAAATTTGAAATTATGAATATTTTTTCAAAATTTAAATATATCTGGACGTGGTCTGGTGGGTGGGGACGAGCAATGCTGCCTCCATACACCCTCTCTAGGGTGCATGAGATGAGCACGGCAGAAGGTCATTTTTTGCATCAGATGGGCATAACCCAGATAAACTATACACCCTATGAAACAAATAAAAGTTGGTCGGATTGCGAACTTTTACCCTCATGCACACTCCATACACCTGCCAAACACATCCTTGGAGGAAGCGTTTCCTCGGAGTTTCGGAAGGAGGACAGAGGTAACCTGACAACGACGTCTCCAAAATGGCTAGCTAGTGGCGACAAGGGCATTGCCATTGCTGGCTCGGACCGAGCCGAAGCAAAAAGCAATATTTTCACCGCAAGGTTCCAAAACATGTACGCCGCAGCATCGGCCGATGACACCTGCAGCCCCACAGTAGCAGGTGCAGCAAATCCTTGGCTACTGGTACATGCGGATGCGGACAAGTATCCGCAGGCGTACAAATCGTTGATTATTATCGGTGCTTGCCGAACCACAATCATGAAGCCGGCTGTGCATTATGGACGCGCACAGAAAGACCCAGTCCAAGACGGCTGTGTCCCTCCACAACCACAAGCAGAAGAAGATAAAACAACCCGGTGCAAGCAAGTGTCCCTCGCACAGTCAAATCGAAGTTAAAAAATTAAAGCCTAAACTGTTGAAGCTTCCCGCTGTCAAAGATCCCCGATTCCAGCAGGTTCCCATGCATCTCTACGTGCTATAAATACAGACCGTTTCCCACTTCCAGTCCATAAACCAGAAGGAGTACCACCAAGCACTCAAACCACACCACAGCTTCCTGCTTCTTTGCAGCAGATTTGCAGTTTCAGGCCTCGCATTTGTGGCGGAGATGAGTGACGCCAAGTCGTCGTGGCCGGAGGTGCTGGGGGCGCCGTCCGAGGTGGCCAAGCGGAAGATCCTGAGCGATCGCCCGGACGTGAGCGTGTTCGTGGCTCCCGTTGGCTCCGTCGTCACCACCGACTTCAATGACAAGCGCGTCCGCGTCTTCGTCAGCACCCGCGGCGACGTCGCCCAGGTTCCCAGCATCGGCTAGGCCGGTCACGCTCCACCATGCACAGTGCTAGGGTGCCCGGCATGCATGCATCGTCCTGGTTCATGCGGCCGGGTGTGCTAGCCAAGATTATTATGTATTGTACGCGTACGCACCTATGTACTATTCTTTTTTTTTTTTGCGAGGCGCACCTATGTACTAGCATTATGTATTCAACATTATATTGTATCTCCATTGCAATAAAGCTCACTGATTGTGGCCAGGCTTATCACATTTTGTGTGCGCCCACGAAAAAACTATTCTCGGTCGCCACCAAATCGGACACATACTAGGGTACACAAGAACGTATTGCTGTTAGTTTCTTTGAGAAGACATGGTGACATTACAATAAGAGGCTAATAGCAGTTTTAGAAAATAGGACAATTAATTAATTTGCACTTAATTAGTGTACATTTGTGTCATTTCAGTTTAAGGCATACAAAAATGGATAATTAATTTATGCTTAATCAACATATAAACATCAAACTCATCATGCAAGAGGCGTTACAGCCATTAATTCTCGGGAGTGTGTTGCCCAAACAAAGCGGATTGTAAAGTTTATCATAAGCTATCCGTGATACCAACCTCTTTCTTTTTTGCATGATAATACATGTCTCATTTACAGAATAAAGGTCAACAAGATACTACAAACCGCGTAGACACTGGATACCAACAAGATATCTTTAACAAATGTCTAGATCCAATTAAGCTCTCCTAGACGAACTGTAATATACTCTCTCCGTCCCAAATTCTTGTTTTAAATTTGTTTAAATACGAATGTATCAAGTCATGTTTTAGTATTAGATACATCCGTATAGCTGTCAGTTTCTTTGAGAAGACATGGAGACATTATAGTAAGAGCAATTTTAAAAATAGTTTTGCTAAGTCTCAGTCGACTAAGACTTGGTTATGTCTCAATCGATACTATATTCATTTGATCTTACATGGAGATCCATGCAAAATTTTCTTTTTAACCATTGCTTTTTGTTTTTCTTATACTATGTCACTTGACTGAGACTTGGTTAAATCCCAGTCGACTGAGACCTAGCCACACCTTTTATGCTTAATCAATATATAAATATCAAACTCATCATTCAGGAGGTGTTAAGACATTAATTCTCGGGAGTATGTAGCCCAAACAAAGCGGATTGTAAAGTTTCGCATAAGCTATCTGTGATATCAACCTCTTTTTTTTACGTGTTTAATAACATTGGAAATATTTTTACGTGTTTTGACCAAAAAAAATTAGCAACACTCAATAAACTGTGCCACAAAGTTGTACTTCCAAACTTGGTATATAACTCTAGAATAAAAAAGACAAATTGTGATGTGAATAGTACCGGAATGACGACATTGACTTAACCTTTTCTCCCATTTTTGTGTATAAAGTTGTGAATCAAATTCAGACGTAATGTTTTGTACTCCCTTAACGTTGTACTAAATCAGCATTAATTAATTTGGATCGGAGGGCGTAGTATTTTTCGTAGTTCCTTTTTCTAGGTTTTTCTCATAACTTTTAAATAGCCATTCATATACACATGAACTCTTTCTTGAACCTCGTGGGCACCGGGTGTATCTGACGACTTCCGGTGGGAAGCCTCGAGAACCTCTTGAACACCTTCTCAAAGGATTCTTGAAAATTCAAGATTGATATAATTAGACATGTTTTTACTTATTTCTGCACTAATAGAGCAAACTAGTAAAAAACACCATTTAAGATAATACTCCTACTTGGATAATAGAGTCTCTAGCCCTCTACCCTTTCAATGGATAGGGAGAGAACAAAATCTGGATAAACTAGATGATACCCCGCACGTTGTTGCGGGAATTTTTAATAAATAATTTAATGTTTAAATACATTATTTTTTTACGAAACATAGTATAAGTAGATATAAAGAATGTTATTTGGAAGAAATATTGTTTAGAGTAAGCATTTCAAGCAAATTTGATGATAAACAGACAAAAAGTGTGATTTTTGTTCTGATCTATTACCTTGGCAATATATCAGGAAGGCGATATGAGATGTAACCAGTGTTGCATCGAGACATTGGAGATATCTCAACCCTTGGCTAAACCTAAAACAACAATATAACCTACATATGTGCATTCATAAAAAAAACATAGTTCGCATGGAAAAAACGTGAGTTCACACATGATTTGATTTCCTATTAAAAGAAGAAGCTCACTTACCAGGTAGCTCATTCACCACAATATACACAAGTAGCTCTAATTCTTTTTGTTTATCTTTTTCACGTGCACAACAATGCATGCTTCCCTATTAGGCGAACCTTAGTTTAGTCATAAAAAAACCTTATTAGCTATCCACGTGTATGCAATGGAATAAAATTAGGATTAAACGGTTGCATGGGAATATTGGGTTATAAAAAAATAAAAAATTTGTTGAACTACCCCACTGTGCGCAATGGAATTAAACTCGGACTAAAAGGTTGCTTGGAACACTGGAGGTTCGAGGGAACGAAGGCATCTAATGCAATTCTGTTACCTGTTGGGAGCAAAAAGAGACATGGACATAAAGCGCAAGAGATTGACAATGAGAAAAGACGGTTGTTTGCGCTCTCAGAATCAGACGAAAGCATTAACAACACATGAAGTCTAACCAAATAGTTGGACAGGGACTCGTGTTGTACGTTTGGAGTGGATCAGATGACGTCAAGAAATATACATATAGCTAAAGAAACCCATGATGACGTGGTTGTTTGAGAGTGCACGAAAACAAAATAAATGGTTATATGTGGCAGATTGCATGTGCCTGAAAAATTAGTCGGAGCATGTGCATGAAGAGTTAGTGGGAAAACATTTTTACATGGTGGACCTCCTTGATGATGTGGATAGCTTGCATGTCAAGATAAATAAGATAGTGTGGATGAATCTCTTAGGTATATAGGAGCTAAAGAGACCTACGACGACGTGGTTGTTTGGGAGTGCACGAAAACAAAATAAATGGTTATATGTGGCAGATTGCATGCGCATGAAAAATTAGTGGGTGCATGTGCATAAAGAGTTAGTGGGAAAGCATTTTTTACATGATGGACCTCCTTGATGATGTGGATAGCTTACATATCAAGATAAGTAAGATAATATGGATGAATCTCTTAGGTATATAGGATACCAATTCCTATTACTCATACATATACTAAAATAAAGAGTTCTCGTGGTTCAGAATCCACAGAATTTGCGTTTGATCCTAACTGAAGCCACAAAGGCTGCTGCTGTGTCGCAGCCACGTCAGGAGAGCTTAATTTTGCATTCTTAAGAAAACACGAGTTTAATTTAAAAACGTACTCCCTCCGTTCCTAAATAATTGTCTTTCTAGCCATCTCAAATGGACTACAACATACGGATGTATGTAGACATGTTTTAGAGCGTAGATTCATTCATTTTACTCCGTATGTAGTCACTTGTTAAAATCTCTAGAAAGACAATTATTTAGGAACGGAGGGAGTAAATGTAAAGTACTTCCAATCCTTGGCTACAGTGGTGCTTTGTTTTTATGTTTTTGTGCGGGAGAATCCTTGGCTATAGTTGATCACCGCATGTATTTGTTTACATGTAACTCAGATGTTAAGCAGGCACAGACTTGCCCTTCTCTATCGAGGCGTGCCGAAGTCCACTAACCGTGCAGGCCGGCAGTGCATGCATGTACGGACAGTTGCAAATACGTCAGACAGGCTCGGTCCAAGATGGAGACCAAAGTGTTGCAATCATCGAACAAAATGTAAAATTTAAACTAAAATCACGACAAGTATTTTAAAACGAAGGAAGTGCATACCAGGTAAAGGTGGCAAGGCTCACACGTTGAGGCATCGCATTGTCAACCAAAGATACCTTATCATCGTCTACTATTCTTAGCTTGCCTCTAAATACCACAAAAACATGACTTATGTGCATAAAATTATACTCCCTTCGTTCACAAATATAAGATGACTTTTTCAGAATCGAATGTATATAGACATGTTTAAGTGTGTTTGGTCACTCACTTTAGTCCATATATATTCTATATTGAAATATACAAAACATCTTATATTTGTGAACAAAGGAGGACAATTACAAACATTTCATGAACATGGATATAAGAATATATTTTTGACGTGCAAGGCAGGAACACTTCTGATTTCATTAAAAGAGAAGACAAAAATATGGAATGGCCTGGTTTATGAAAGAACTAGGCTAAAAACCACACAATTGATTAAGGATAACCATGTACAAACCCAGACAACAAAAGAGAGAGAAAAACAATACCGACATCGGCCAATTCAAACTCCACTGTCAACATACCCACAACCTGGAGACGAGTTGCTGAGCCCTTTAGAGACACCTTCAAGAAGGAAAAGAACACCCTTGGTCGTAGCCGCTGCTAGCATCCTCCGGTTGAAGACGTAAACTTTCAGCCAGAGCCACGAACATATATACCCCGCCAGACCCGTTGAAAAAATTCCAGCCATACCAAGCAGTACTGTCAAGGTGACCTGACTCGTGCGCTCTAAATCCTGCTGTCTGAGCTCTTAACTGTCTAAACTGT
This sequence comes from Aegilops longissima, assembly GCA_021605205.1. NCBI lineage: Eukaryota > Viridiplantae > Streptophyta > Magnoliopsida > Poales > Poaceae > Aegilops > Aegilops longissima. The sequence continues at coordinate 66,127,967 of CM038681.1, forward strand.
TCTCTCTTTTGCTGGTGAACTGTAAATTTTGCCCCCAAGGATCGGCACTGTGTGCCCCAGCTGTCTTAAAACTGATGCACTATTTAATTGTGTGGTAATTGTGTAGGAGTGGTGTAAATTGTGTTCCTACTGGATATGTGATGCCTTGCTATGAAGTGTGCTACATTTGAGTGGTAAGTTCATCAGATTTGAAAGGGATGAGCAGAACAGCACAATGCACACATCCAAGCAGCTGAGGTTTGCATATGCTCATCCCTGAAACACAAATGCAAGCTACCAAACAACATGCATGAATTCACTGATACAATGTAGGCTACCAAACGAAGTGCACAATGTGTTTCAGCTTGTCCAAACTCCAAAGTGAGCCACATATACAAAGAGGCAAAAATAGGTCCACGCTATCAAACATGCCCAAAGTGACCAGGCCGCACCTATTGCATTGTAGAAGATGCAGCAAATCCTTGGCTACTAGTACATGCGGACAAGTATCCGCAGGCGTACAAATCGTTGATTATATCGGTGCCTGACGAACTACAACGACCAAGCCTGCCGGACATCGTGTATGTACTAATGTACGTCAGAACGCGTACAGAAATACCCAGTCCAAGACGGCTGTGTCCCTCCACAACCACACGAAGAAGCGGAAGAAGAACTAGGCCGGACCCCGGACGAGCAAGCAAGCGTCCCTCTCCCTCCCACAGTCAAAGTTGGAAAATTAAAGCCTCAAATGTTGAAGCTTCCGCTGTCAAAAGATGCCCGATCCCTGCAAGTTCCCATGCATCTCTACGTGCTATAAATACAGACCATCTCCTCAATCCAATCCAGAAACCACAAGCAGTAGTACCAGCAAGCAAACCACACCACCGGCTCCAGCTTCAGACACATACAGAGGTGAGCACTAGCTTGCAGCAGACTCATGTCCTATACTACATATGTGTTCTTCTATCTCCATGCAATCTCTACAAGGTGTCCTATACTACTCATGTCCCTATTAGGCGGGCAAACGTGACTTTCCAACACGTGATCTGGACCACTTCTCATGTGGTTTGGACTACGAATGGCACGTCTTACCGCCGACTGGGAGGTCTGGTGGAATATTGCTAGGTATTAACTCTACGTACTTGCAACTATTGTCCACGTCAAAGGGGAGTATCATATCAAATTCCATCTTCGAAACAAGTCTGACAATTTCCTTTGGGGCCTGGTAGCTATATATGGCGCCGCTCAAGAGGAGTTTAAGTATGCATTTATAAAAGAACTTGTTAATACCTGTCGAGACAATCCCCACCCCATGTTAATCGGGGTTTAATATCCTTCAATATCAGCAGGAAAAAACAATGACCGGTTTGATACAAGGTGGCCTTTCCTATTTAATGCTGTTATTGACAGTCTAGATCTGAGGGAGATCACGATGTCTGGTCGTCCGTATACCTGGGCCAATAACCGATCGGTGCCAACCTTTGAAAAACTTGACCGGGTGCTAGTTACCACCGACTGGGAATATAAATATCCCCTAGCCTCGGTCCGGGCATTAGAAAGAATTGAGGCCTTATCTGGTCACGCTCCATTGCTCACCGATTTTGGACAACCAATCCCAAGCTCTGACCGTCACCAATTTAAATTCGAATTGGAATGGCTCACTAGAGAGGGATTTCATGACTTGGTTAAGAAAGTGTGGGCATGCCAGCCTCGCGGTAACACACCCATTCAACGATAGAATAATCGAATTCGCGCATTGCGTCAATTCCTTCGTGGATGGGCCAAGCATACTGCTGGCATCTACAAAAAAGAAAAACTGCAACTATCTACCTTAATTGATTCCCTTGATAAAATAGCGGAGGTGAGGCCTCTGTCTGTAGTTGAGATTGAGCAAAAAAGCAATCTAAACGAGCAGATAGCCCGCCTACTACGCGAGGAAGAGATTAAGTGGTATCAACGTTACAAGGCGGATTCGCTTGTGCAAGGTGATGATAATACGAAACACTTTCAAATGCTTGCCAATGGCAGACATAGAAAGAAACACATATTCGCCCTTGACCAGGAGGAAGGCCAAATTGAGGGGGACGTACCACTTAGAACTTTTATTACTCCCTCCATTTTTGTATACAAGGCCACAAACTTGAATTACAGGTACCAATGTAAAATTTAATGCCTGCTTTACAAGTCAACTTTTCTTCTTGTTTCGTGGGATCATTAATACTTCGCATACATGCAAAGAAACTGAGTGGAGGAAGTAGCTGACTATCATTATGACTGCATGCATACAAGTATTAAACAGGTTGTTAGTACGAGAAAATATCATTAATTTTGCCTCAATTACTGTTGGTGGCCTTGTATAGATGCAAAATGTATATTCCATAGTGGCCTTGTATATAAAAATGGAGGGAGTACTAAGTATTACAAAGAGCTTTTTGGACCTTCAGCTGAATCAAATTTTCAGCTGGATGAATCCATTACTCATGACATTCCTCAAGTTACGGAAGCGGAAAATGAATTCCTAACCTCTACGTTCTCTGAGGAGGAAATTCGAACCACAGTGTTTCAAATGGAACACAACAAGGCTCCGGGTCCGGATGGCTTTCCAGCAGAGTTCTATCAATGTTTTTGGGACGTCATTAAGGCAGACTTGGTTCAGTTGTTTAACCAACTACATGCTGAAGACCTTGACATTTCTCGTTTAAACTTTGGGAAAATTATCCTATTGCCTAAGATGAAGGAGGCTAGTTGTATTCAACAATATCGTCTGATTTGCCTTCTGAATGTAAGTTTTAAAATCTTTACAAAGGTCGCAACTAATCGGTTGAACGGGGTGGCTGACCATGTCGTAAAACCCACTCAAACAACATTTATGCAAGGCCGCAACATATTAGATGGAGTGGTCGTCTTGCACGAAACTGTACATGAGCTTCACCGAAAAAAGTTGAATGGTGTCATTCTTAAAATAGATTTTGAAAAAGCCTACGATAAGGTTAAGTGGCCCTTTCTGTTGCAAACTTTGCGCATGAAGGGGTTTTCACGAAAATGGTGTCGTTGGGTAGAGAGCTTTGTCTCTGGAGGCAGTGTGGCCATAAAAGTTAATGATGACGTTGGCAACTATTTTCAGACAAGGAAGGGGCTTCGCCAAGGGGACCCCGCTTCTCCTATTTTCTTTAACATTGTGGCCGACATGCTAGCTACCCTTGTTGAGCGGGCTAAGCTGGACGATCAAATTAGTGGTGTCATTCCACACTTGGTAGAAGATGGCCTATCTATTCTACAATATGCGGATGACACTATTCTATTCATGGATCATGATCTAGATAAGGCAAGAAATCTCAAGTTGCTCTTATGTGCTTTTGATGAACTTTCTAGTCTCAAAATTAATTTTCATAAGAGCGAACTTTTTTGCTTTGGCGATGCTGCAGAATCAGCACCCGAGTACGCTGAGATTTTTGGATGCCATCTCGGGCAGTTTCCGATTCGATATCTGGGTATTCCCATACACTATCGGCGCTTAACTATCGCTGAGTGGAAGCATGTGGAAGAGAGACTTGAGAAACGCTTAGCCAGTTGGAAGGTCAAGCTCTTGTATTACGGGGGACGATTGATCTTGATCAATTCAGTTCTAAGCAACATGGTTTTATATATGTTGTCATTCTTCCACCTACCGAAAGGGGTCCTCCAGCAACTAGACTACTTTAGATCCCGATTTTTTTGGCAATGCGATAACGAATCCAAGAAATATCGACTGGCCAGGTGGAGCGTATTATGCAGACCTAAAAGTCAAGGGGGGCTGGGAATCCAAGACCATGAGATTAAAAACATTGCTCTTCTCAGCAAGTGGGTTTACAAACTACTCACTGAGAATGGAGTATGGCAGGAAATCATTCGCAACAAGTATGTGGGATCCAATGCCATTTCTCAAGTTCATTGGAAACTTGGGGATTCACATTTCTGGAGTGGTGTGATGAAGGCCAAGGAATTCTTTTTCCAATTTGGGACCTTCTCAGTTAGGGACGGTTCTCAGGTTCGATTCTGGGAAGATATCTGGCTAGGGAATAACCCACTAATGGTGCAATATCCGAGCTTGTATAGGATTGTTAGACATAAATTCGTCACAATCAAACAAGTTTTAGGACAAGAAAATCCTGATATTTCTTTCCGTAGGGACCTTTTTGGCCCTCGCCTGGCAGCATGGAATGAATTACTCACTCGCCTGGAGGACATTCAACTGTCAGGTGAGCCGGACATTTTTCGATGGAACTTGCATCAGAATGGCAAATTTTCAGTCAAATCCATGTATGATGCAATGGTTCATTGTGATGTTCCAGTTGATAACAGGAAATTGTGGAAGCTCAAAATCCCTCTAAGAGTGAAGATTTTCCTCTGGTTTTTAAACAGAGGAGTCATCCTAACTAGAGACAATCTGGCACGATGAAACTGGCATGGTTTCAAGACATGTGTCTTTTGCCAACATGACGAGTCTATTAAACACCTATTTTTTGAGTGCAAGTTCGCTCGGGCAGTTTGGGCCATAGTTCAAGTAGCTTCGAATCTATACCCACCACGTAGTGCACGGAACATGTTCGGCAACTGGTTGCGGGGTATTGATAAACAATTTTCTGCACATATTCTTGTGGGAGCGGCGGCCTTATGCTGGGCACTGTGGCTTACCAGGAATGGATTTTTAATAACAAATGTGTCTCATCTCCTATGCAGGTTATTCATGTGTGTACACGATGGCTCCGTACTTGGTCTATCCTGCAGAGGCCGGAGGACAGAGACCTTTTTATGATGGCGTCTACACGGCCGGAGCGTACGGCCAGGGAGGTTTTGTACCCCCATGGATGGCGGTGTGACCTACGGATAGGATCTGCCACTCCTTAGGCTGGACATGTTTTTTTGATTGGCATTGTATCGAATTATTTTTTGCTTTTAGGGTACTCTGGACTTTTTTGGCTGTGTGCATCTAGCTATGCAGAGGCTGGGCTTTCTTTTGATGCGATTGTATCACCTCGATATCTATTCAATAAAATGTCCTTTATCGAAAAAAAAAAACTTATATGCTAGTGTGCTCGGCATGCATGCATCGTCATGGTTCATGTTAGCCAAGATTATTATGTATTGTACGCATACGCACATCTATGTATTCATCATCATGTCGTATCTCCATTGCAATAAAGCTCACTGATTGTGGCCAGGCATGATTCGTTTTCTCAGAAACATCAAGGTACACAAGAAGGTATAGCTGTTAGTTTTAGAAGATACGGAGACATTACCGCAAGAGCAGTTCAAAACTAAATGGGACAATTAGTTAATTTGCGCTTAATTAGTATTATGTTTGTGCTATATTAGTTTAAAGCAGACGAAAACAGCTAATTTACTCTTATTCAACATATAAACAGCAAACTCATCATTGAAGGGGTGTTATAAACATTTACCACACTCATAGTTCCAACAGCTGAGAAACATCGGTAAACAAAAAGTCTGCTTCTGATTCTCCAGAGTCCACAACCACATCTGATTCTCAGGAATCCACAGTCACGATAATTCTCGAATATGTAGCCCAAACAGAGCGGATTGTAAAATTTCTCATAAGCTATTTGTGATATCAGCCTAACAAGGCCATTGTGGTTAGATCAACCATATGTACGAGACGATGTACATGAGAAAACACAACTTATTTGTGTTTATCCACTTACCTCAAATAGCAATGAAATATCTTAACAAATTTACATTTATGTGCTACCTCTATCTAACTGTCCTCCAATTAATTCCTGCAAAATCAAACCATAAGCCATAGCAATAAAACACAAATAATAACCAAGCATACAAATTACTAGCCTTACACCGCCAAGTAATAGGGGATCTACAATCAAAACCCCTGGTCTATGAGAAAACGCCAAACATTTTTTTTAATAAATAGCTCAACTGCGGCGACCCTTCAAATAAATCTGGATTTTGAAAACTATCTTTGTATCTGGAAGTGCACTAATTAATGCTCATGGACAGATAATCTTCAAATAAATATTTCACTTATTTTGTCCTGAACTGATGGATAATGCGCTTGACGGAGATGGGTCATCATTCACGGGTGACTAAAATCTATGGACATGGGAAAACTTGTGAGAGATGTTATGACATCACTAGCAATTGCCGGTTATCAACAATTTGTGATAGCCTAATCTCTAGCAGTGATATCACCTACGTCAGGTTTCGTCAAAACTGTTTTGTGTTATGCACTTATCTCATATGGTAATCACCAAAACCGTTTGGGGTATTAGGTTTATCACAAAAATTGTCCGAGATCTAATTTTGACAAATGTCTAGAAGAATTGTAATATATAATACAAATATCACTGTCTCTCTACAGTAGACCCTTAGTTTAACATTAGAAATATCTTTACAATTTTGGACAAAAAAAAGCAACACCCTATAAACTATGGCACATAGATGTAATTCGAAATTTAATGCAGAACTCAAGAATAGATAAGATAAATTTGATGAGAATAGCACCAAAATGAATATATATTTAACTTTACACACACAAAATGAATTTGATAAACCACAGGTGTGCGTGTGTTCACTTTTTTTCTCGTTTTGTGTGTGTAAAGTTGTGAATCAAATTTCGGACGTAAAAAGAGGTGTCACCATTCACTACCTTTTCTCATTTTTTGTCTAATTGTGAATCAATTTTCAGAAGTAAAATTTTGCAGCATTTGTCACAGTTATTATTTCCATAATATACTTCTAAATGACCATTCATAACGGAAGCTACAAAGCCTGCCGCTGTGCCGCGGCCACTGTAGGAGAGCTTTGTTTAGCACTCTTAATCAAGAAAACATGAGTTTTATTAAGAAAATCAGATGTAAAGTTATACTATGAACCTTGGCTGCATGCAGTTGTTTCTTGTTTTGTGTTTCTGTTATGCGTGAGAATCCTTGGCTACAGCTGAAAGATGGATGGTTCTGGACAAGTACGGGTAGGCTTACCTTTCTCTAGCGGCGTCGAGGTCCACTAACCAGGCCGGCCGGCCGTGCATGCATGTGTGGATGTGGAGCAAGGCAAGATACGTCAGAACAGACTCGGTCCAAGACGGCCGGTCGCGCACGTCCCTCCTTTTAATTTATTTTTTCGAGAGCACGTAAAGCACGTGTCTTAATTTTATAGAAGAGAGCAACATAATCTACAAAAGCTCTAGTGAGTGCGGAGCACTTGACAGACGTCATCCTTCCCGACACCTACATTACAACACACTCTCTCACAAAACAGTTCAAACTTCCTCCTCCCCTCCTCAACCATGCACATGGAGCAATGCAAGATGGAGACCCGAAATTCCTTGCATACAAAGGTGGCCACGGCTCCGCACAATCTCAAATGTTGAAGCTTCGTTCGCCTTGTCAACCAAGGATGTGTTATCATCGTCTACTATTCCAAGCTAGGCAGCTAGCCTGTAAATATACGCATCTCCGTTCCGATCCAATCCATCAAACAAAACCCAACAAGTCAAACCACAATTCTAGCTACAAAGACTATTCTATATTTCTATCGTCTTTTAATTTGTGTGCATACGATTATTTTGGGGACTGGCTATTAATTAGTTCGCCCCCCCCTCCGCACCCTCACATGTTAACCTTCCGCCCAACCTTCGCCGGCGATGTCTCTAACACGGTCTTCATCGCCTTTACTGGTTGTGGCCATGACCTCTTTGTTTTCGGTTAGTCCCTTGCTTTGGATGTATGGCTCCTATTTTTTTCCCAATCATCATAAAACTTGTAATCTGCATAAGTTCAAGGACAAGTTGTGGGTTACCGTGGATGCAAAAGAATTGGGTACCATTATTTCGGGAGAGTAACACTTTCGTTTCGTGCAACTCATGCAACTCAGGGCCTTTAAATTTAAATTATACTCTCTTCTTAATTGATAGATGAGCCAAAGCTTTTGCCTCCATTTAAAATATATATTTAAACAGAGTTAATTAATAATGCTGGAGAGATATAATTTAGCTTAAATATTTTTATTACAATATACACGCACACGATTTTTTGTCCAAAAGGACCCTCTGGTCAACAGAATTGCCAAAAAAGACCACATGTCAAAAACATTGACAAAAAGGACCCCCTCAGCGGTGGCGGCAGGTGCGGCAGGCGACACGTGGCACCTGCCGCCACGCGACGAGGCGGCGGGCCCGGCCGCCACCGCCTGAGGAGGCCGTGCGGGAAATAACCGTGTTAGCACAGTGCGCCGAGCCGGGACGGAACGGCCAGGCCTGGTGGGCCATGCCGCCACCTAGCGAGGCGGCCTCTGTTGCCGCTGTCGGGCGCGGGCCGACAACTTGTGATGCTCACGGCCCCGCCAGGCCAAGCCGCCACTGCAGGAGGCGGCGACCCTGCAGCTGCACGCGCGACAACGGCGCAGACGGCGCTGATTCCGGTGCGGCGCTGATTCCGGTGGCGCAGATTTTCACGGGCGCTGCTTTTCTCAGCTCCTTGTTTTGCCTGCCACAAGTTTCGATGATTGGATTCCCGCCTAAACTTTGTAGTACTGATTGCTACATAAACGACACTGATTAAAGCTGTGCGTGATTCTCGCTTCCGTCTATTTCTCCGGTCGAAGCGACAGCACTCAGGCGTTGTTGTTGCTGCGTATGATGAGACACTGCGATGCTGGAATCCGATGCCGTGGTAGGTGAGTTCTGGCTTGCTCTGCCGACAATACAGTGGTCCTCTTCTTTTTAAACGCACATCCGCGACTCCGTGCGCATACACTCTCTCTCGCATATCTCTGGTTGCCTCCTCTACCTCTTAGCTCTCTCTGAGCGCATACATAGACATAAAGGAAAACTAGCCACTTTTACTCGTGATTTTGGTCGATTTGGAGTTTGATTTCGAAGATGATGAATTTGAAGAAAAGTTAAATTAAGGTAAGATATATCCATTTTTGTTGGTTTCGTTCACATGCATGATGTTTTTGTTCTGTTTGATTAGTTCCTAAGTGTGTATTCTCTGTTGTTTTAGGCATAATTTTAGCACTTGAAGGAGTCATTTGGAGTCATTTAGAGCTTGAGGAGTAGGATTTATGCTATAAAGTGTAGTACTGAAGTTGAAGATCAAGGTATGAGCTTTGCAAAACATTTATTTATTTGTGCATGCAGGCTGGTAATTAGTTAGTCTTTTAGCTCGTCATTAGCTATGCGATGTTAGTGCGTAGAGTTTAGAAATAATTTCAGACGACAGATACAACATTTACAATAGTTTTTATTGCATGCGGTATGTTATTTCATGTGGTATGTTATTTTATGTGGTATGTTTATTAATAAGTCTATAGTTAGGAGACCGTAGGTCTACTTTGTTATATGTTCGCAATAATCTAAATTTTATATGTTCAGATTAGGTGCTAATGTACTTAATGATGTATGTAATTAGGTAAAATAATTCATCTTAGTAGCAAACAAGGAGGAGAAGACGTGATTGAAGAAATTGTGTTTCCATTTTCGCTGTCCCATTTTGAGGTGATGAACACATACATGGAAGTGCTATTTTCATACTTTTGTTAGCAGGAAGAAAAATCCGTGTGTAATATTGTTGTTAATGTGATAATAGGTTGACGAGGTTCATATAGTACCGGCGACGGATATTTATTGGAACTATTTTGACGCTTAAATTGCATTCGCAAGCACATCCATATTGGAGCTAAGGTGAAAATGACACTGTAATTTTGTTAATATTTTTGTATTGATGTACTATTGTGAATAATGTGCATGCTGCTGCAAATATTATTATTTGTAGATAAATGATTGTTATCGTATGATGTGAAAAAAATTATATAAAGCGAAAGAAATTAAATGTTTTACTCATATGATATTAGAATGTTATTATCGTACTATTATGTTTACTGGTTGTTTGGATAGCGAGTAATTACCATATTATATTAAAATGTAATTATCGTACTATTATGTTATTACCATATTTTACTAATAGTCGTTTTTCCAGAAGCTAAGTTTTTGCATGTTACGAGAACTATTTTAGGATATTTTGGGGTAGTTAGAGAAAAGCAAACAGATTTTTAGTTTGTTACGCTCAGAGACAAGTTTGAGAAAATAGATCTTTAAATACCCGTTAACCAAACAACCCCTTAAAGTCTAAGCAAATGATTCTAAAAACAAACCGAATATTTATAACGAAAATACAGTTATTATTTTAGTCGTAAGATATGTAAATGTTGTCATCGTTACTAAATGTTCAGTTACTAATTATTTGAAATGTAAACATGTATGTTGGTTAGGTACTATGGACAATTTAGTAGTGTACTATGGGAACGTCATACGCGACGGTCCATGCGGGGTGGATGTGTCCTTCTGCGAGTCGACTACAGTAGTGGTGAGAGACATGGTCAACGTGGGTTACACAGCTGTTAGAAGGTGCATCCGAGCGGTGTTTGGCCCAGTGATGCAGGAAAAAAAAAATGACAATGGAGGCCTTCGTCGTTGATGGAGGAAATGATGGGACAGTTGCCCGTTGGGGTTTGCGGCCTGTCACAGGTGATCGGTCGTGGGGGTCGTACATGAGGTTTGCAAGCAATCCCAATAACTCAATGTATGGTCAGCCGATGGTGTATGTGGAGTTCATTTCAGTCATTGATGTTACCGGATGCAGTAGCAGGGGTGGTGAGGTCGAGTTGGCCATCACATCAGCCCCTAGCATCGGCCCATCGGAACCGACGGGCGGCCAGCCTGTGTATGACACAGGATATTGGTCGGCGGCCGTTGACATGAGCGAACACGTGGAGGGATTGCCGGAGGCGCTAGATGTTGATGATCATTCTTCTGCGTCTTCGGAGTCAAGCGGAGAAGAAGATGTTCCTCCTCAGAGGGCGGTCGCGGCGGCACTGCAACCTGGGTTTTTACAGGATATGAGCATCACCAACGAATTTCACTCTGCTTCTGGCCTAGGAGCGGGAAGCCTGGAGGTTGGGCAAGTTTTCCTAGATAAGAAGTCTGCTTACCAGGCAATGGGTAGCTATGCAATCGGCATCCACCGCCAGCATAGAGTGAAGCAGTCTGATAAAAAAAAGTTGAAGGTCATATGCATCCACACCGCGAAAGGTTGCCGCGGAAGAGTTCTCGCTAGACTGAAGCCCGAGGTATGTCAGTCATGGCATATCACAAAAATAGTGGAGCATACCTGTGAGCAAACTGGGACTCTTTCAGATCACTGCAATGTGACAGCAAAATTTGTGGCACAGACGATGGAAACAATTGTGCAGGGAAGTCTCAACATTAGTGTTAGGGCTCTGCAAAAAGATGCAGAGGATCTAATTGGATTCCCTGTTAGCTACAGCAAGGCTAGGCGCATGAAGGAAAATATATTCAAGAACTTGTATGGTATCTATGAGGAGGCATATTCTTATGCCCCTAGAATGCTTCATCAAATAGCAAGTGCTAATAGGGGGACTCAAGTTTGGCGGAGAGAACGTCCAAACCCAATGAACCCGGGTGAGCTAATCCTGGACCGCTTATTCTGGGCATTCGCCCAGACTATACAAGCCTTCAGGCACTGTCGCCCGGTATTATCTGTTGATGGTACCTTTCTCACTGGAAAGTACAAGGGCACACTATTGGTGGCGATTGCAGCGGATGCAAATAATCAGCTTCTTCCTATTGCATATGCATTGGTCGAGAGCGAGAACAAAGATAGCTGGTTGTGGTTCCTGAGCTGCGTGAAGATTGGTGTCGTGAAAGAGCGTAAAGGTGTTTGCATCATTTCTGATCGCAACACTGGATTATTAAGCGCTCTTGAAATAATTAAGGCGTCGGAAGAAGAGTGGGACTGGCCCGATCTAGAGGGAAGGTGGTGGAGGCATTTGGCAGCAAACTTTTACTCCAAATTCAAAAACAAGGATTGGTTCAAGTTATTCAAGAGGATGTGCATGCAAAAAACTGGAGCCAAAATGAATGCGATATGGGCAGGTATCAATGGTGAGATCGACCGCGCGGCCTTGCCGCAGAGAGAAGACCGGAGGGGTCGTAGGACGGCCATAAATTTGAGCCAGTGGATCACCGAGAATTGCCCTCATTTGGAGAAGTGGCGCGAGGCTCACGACACCGGGCTCGGTATGGAATAATGACCAGCAACATGTCAGAGGTGTACAATGGTGTTCTTAAAGGGGTGCGAGCACTGCCTATCACAACCCTAATTGAAGAAACTTGGAACCGGACCCTGTCATACTTTGCAGACAGGGTCACCGTCGCCAAAGCACAAGTTGAATTGAACAAGCCATGGTCCGAGAAGATGCAAAGACATCTGGATGAGAAAGCAAAGAAGTCCCAAAGTCATGGCTGCAGGAAAGTGGACGCACTTAGGAATAAGTGGGAGGTCAATGTGCGAGCCAAGTACGTTAAGGGTCACCACAGAGGATCAAAAAAGCAAGCTGTCACCCTTGGCTCAACCTCCTGTGAGTGCACTTGTAACAAGCCCAAGCTTGAGGGCTACCCTTGCAGTCATGTGCTCCGGGCAGCTGCTGTTCAAAAAATCAGCGTCGAGCCATACATATCGCCGTACTTCAAAATGTACAATCTGTACAACACTTGGAACGGTGAGTTCTGGGCTTGGGGCATTGATATGAACTACAAAATGTTGTGGCCAGATGGGCCGAAATGGGTTCCGAACACCGACTTGATGAGAACCGCAAAGGGACGACGTCAGTCTAGGCGTCATCGCAATGACATGGACCATAGCCAGATGGGAGAACCAAGGCGATGCCGCGTTTGCAGGTGTCCTGGACATTCACGCAAAGACTGCCCGTATCGAGCCAACAACAACGCATGATGTTGATATATATGTACTCGCCATGTCTATTTATATTTCTACTCGTTATGTGTACTTATATTAAATTTAAACTAGTCGTCAACCCGTGCATCCGCACGGGCTAGATGATTTTAGTAATAGTATTATTGTTAGTATTGCTATTATTATATTTGTAGAAAATATGGTTACAAATTCAAAGTTGTTGCATGTCTCATCTATTCATGACACATCAGTTTCAAAAGACGTATAAGATCAAGTGCCCTATTGTAGCATATATCTTTGTTTCTTTCCCCTAACTAAAAAAAATATTTTCCTTTCTGGCATATAAGCACTATAGAATTTGATCTTAAGACCCTTCGCGGGTTAATTTCACAAACTTTTGTCTAATTATAAATGAATTTGTTTCTGTACACAATAGTTGATATGAATAGGCTGTTATGATTATTCTTAGTAGTTTCTTACGTGATTTTCCCATACATTAAGAGCCTTAGATTATTTGGATTTTATTTTTCTTAATCAATAAATTCTTACGGATTTTCTTCGATGATTAACATGAGTGGGATTGTGTGAAAAAATATATGGATTAATTTATTCATACCAAAATATTTTTCAAGATTTTTTTATGGATGATTCAAGGAATCTTTTATGATTTTGCCTGATTTTTTATTCTAGCTATCCCCATTTTACACATATATAATTATATATCGCATCTTTGTAATTCAATCGCAAGCATGCGAGGCAAGGTAGTATATCTGCCAAAAGAGTAGTATTATGTGCGTGTATAATAATATACAATCAATGCTCGAGCTAATTTAGAGCAAATATACTAAACCTGCACGACACCACTACCTTGCACGTGGTGACATGGGATGCAGCTAGCGCCCAGCAACATACAACAGGATTTCCTCAAGCCAGTCGGCACACGCAGTAGATTCATGAAATGAGCAGCTCCATCTAGAGTGTTTTATCTTTGTCGGGCAAGAGCCGCTCATCCGCATGCTTACTAATTTATTAGCAAAGCAGATCAGCTTTCCCTTGCAGAAGAACGGCAAGGTCCCTTGTTCACATCTTTTATTAGGAGTAGCAAGCAATGCAGTACAAATTTGGACTGGATTTAAATTTGGACTGATGTTCTACTCTCTTGGGACATTGATCAGCTATCTTCACCAACAAAAGTCGGAAAATAAAAATTGAATCACAATTTAAGTGGTCCAATCCCAACAACCCAAGAAGTCAAATTGTAGTTTGATTCCTCAAAAATAAATAAACAGGAAATACCATGTAACCTACTTCTAATCTCATTTCCTATTTGTTCATCTCGTCATCCGTTACTCTTGAGTATTGAATCCGTCCAAATCTTTACTCGCTGCACGCAACGTCTATAGATGACAAACTTTCGCTTCATTTTCCCTTCAAAAAATATACTGAATCCTCAAACCATGATTTTTTTTTGAGCTAGCATATAGAAAAAGAAATTAGACGCATGATAGATTGAATTGTGAAAAGAAAAAATTATATAACTCTAAAACTCGTCTCTTGGGACACATAGCTCCTTCTGCTTCAAAGCTCAAACAGCACGTACAACTCCTTCTGGTAAATCAACCATCGTGAGATAAAATAAGTTAGTTGTATATACATGTTGTCAGAACTTGGACACTGAGACTAAAACATCAAATAGGAACACTATCACGAGATCCGAACATGCAAGTTTGAGTGGATTGTACCTACTAAATCAATATATCATGTAAAATTGTGTAGTGGAATATTCACGCTAAGATTGCTTGACTGGGTCGTACCTCCTAAATCAGCTTCATGAGATAAAATCATGTACCAGACTAATGGGCTGTTATAGTTGGGAAGTGAGACCGAAAGGTTGGAGACAACACAATTAGGAGAGCCAAGCACATTTGATTTAACGGAGGAAATAGTCACCGCCAGCGGCCATAGGTAGAAGCGCACCATATAAGGAGAGGAGGAGACAGCGGTCTTGTAGAGGACTCCATGGAGATTTTATTCAGCCCAATATTCTATTCATGGAGTCTTGTACACGCAATCAGTGGGATCGTGGAGATTTTCCCCTTTTTCTCGTTGGAAAAATTCCTTTTTATTTTGAAGGAAACATTGGAGGCTTTATTTTTTTAGTTCCCTATAAAAAAGGATGCACATTTTTTGAACTGAAAAGGATACCATTTTAGTAGGACTGGATCGTGGCTTTCCCCCCTTTTCTCGTTGGAAGTTTTTTACGGGATGGACTCTTTCCTTTTAATTTAAAATATTAAGGGGGCAGTTGGAGATTTTTTTTTTGTTCACTAATGTTGACGTGATGGCTTTTCTTTTTATTTTAATGGGACCGTCCCTGCTACGTAAATTGTTGTACGTAAATTTAAGGGGATGGTTGGAGATTTCTTTATTCCACTAATTTTGGACGTGTCAACTTTTCTTTCTATTTTGATAGAACTATGTATATTACGCATGTTGCCATTCTATCCGGTACGTAAACTTTTTTTTTGTTTCACTAATGTCCGACGTGTCAACGTTCCTTTTTATTTTAGATGCACCATCTACGGTACGCAAGCTGTAATTCTATCCTGTACGTTAATTTTACAATCCAACGGCGTAATTAATTTTGATGATGTGGATTAATGAGAATACTTGAAAGGTGCTTCTAATTAGTAAATATAAGATTGATTCTCTTTGTATTATTGTACTCCTGATGTTAACTTCAGATAATTAATGTAAATCGTATCTCTTTGTATTTTTTAAGTTAATTTTGATTTGCATTTGTATTTCTGTCTTCCTCGTAATTTATATTTGTATGTTTGTGTGCAGGTTATGGGTGAAGTGCCAGTGCTTTTGCAGGGGCCCCATGACGCCGGCCACCGTTGCCACCTATTTTTGAAACCAAATACTAAGCATGATTATCGGCCTTTCAGACTTCGAACCATAAAGAAAACATGGCCAATACATAATCATTTCCTTGCTCACCTTGACGCTTATGGACTACAAGGTTTTGCTAGGCTCACATCATGCGACGACCAAGTACGTTCGGACCCATCCCTTTCGACATCCCTCGTTGACCGGTGGAGACCTGAAACCCACACCTTTCACTTTTGTTTTGGGGAGCTTGCACCTACACTGAAAGATGTTTCTATGATCACTGCTCTACCAATTAGAGGTGAGCCGGTAGTCTCTCCACGAGTGTCTCCATCTTGGGCATTAGATATAGCAGCCCGTCTTGGGATGGAAATGCCAGAATCACAACGTTCTGGTAACCCTCGGGGCATCCCACTCGTCTGGCTTCGTGATAACTTTCTTAATTTATCTAGCTTCGCCAATGAGGAGACGAGAAAAGACATCTGTTTGCGTATTTTTGTGGCTCCTCGAATCTATTTCCAAATTCACATGGGGACGTTGTTGTCCCTGGTCTCATCTACATTGCAGAGAATATGGTAGATGAACCTTTACCCGAGCAGCCAAAATACAGCTTCGGTTCTGCCATGCTATCTCATACATACAGAGGCTTGTGTGATGCCACAAAAAACCTCTTTCGCCAAAAAGCTCCATTACTTTGTGTCGCCTATGAGTTTCTACAGTTGTGGTCCTGGGAATACCTCCCTGTAGGACGACCTCGTATAGTACAACCCATATACCCATACGACTTTGGCGAGGGTGCTAGCGCAACTATGGCCACCAGGTGGACAAAGGCACGGAAACGTTGGTCTCCAGATATTGCGAAAAATTGTTACCCTATGTACCACCAGCAGTTTGAGATACTTGATGAGGCAGAAGTCACATGGAACCCGTGGACTCAGGACCAGCTAAAAATGGTCTTTGATGCTCGACACTTCACACCAGGCATGTTGACCGATAGTGCATTCTGGCTGACTCGCTGCAACTTATTGTTCCTGTGGTGTGTTGAACCTTACAACCCAGAGCGTGTAATGAGACAGTTCGGTCTCTATCAAGAAATTCCACCACCTTTTCCCAGACGTATCGACGAGGAAACACATAAGTAAGATGTGACATCCCTAAATAGTTAGTGTCATTTTTAATTTACTAAACTCACACTTATGGGCAGGGGTTGGAGTTTATATGATTGGAGGGAAGAGAACAGTGAATGGGTACACAAGTGGGAAAATGAAGCGCTAGCAGATATAGTGCGTCAACTTAGGTATATTTTATGTACATTATTTTTTTACGATGATCATACGATGCATGAAGATGCTTTGCTTTCATCACAACGGTTTATGTAATTATTTAATTTCGCAGACCGTACGATGGAAGTACAGATCAAGCGTACAAGCAGTGGTACTACATGAACACACGTGCTAGCCTGGCTAGTCAGCCAGCTACTATACCAACACATCTCACACAAGAGGAGCAGGCGCGGAGACATGTTGAGCTGCATGCAGCTTACTATCGTGACCACCTGGTAATCACTTGTAACTTTTTTAGGTCCATCATTTCATAATCATTTGAACTAAATAACATCCAAATATTGTTCAGCTTGAAAATGTCAACGAAGTAGGGCAGATGGCTACGGATAGCATGCCGGCCCAGGGCCCATATCGCAAGACATTCCAGAAACTTTTGCAACAATTCGTGGCAAAGAAGTTCAGATGCGGTAGAGGCGACGACGTTGCCACTGGAGCATACATGCCGGTAGCGAGGTCAGCCAGACCGAGTGCGGCACCGTCATCCAGACCGAGCGAGGCGCGTACGAGTCATGAGCAATGGGGGGAGGGTCCGAGTACTAGAACGACATTGCCACGACATGACTCATCTCTGCCGCTGCATCGCTCTTCTTCGATGCAGCTTCGTCAGGGGCAGACATCTCAGGACCATGGCACGGGCTTGGATTCGATGCCCGAGCAGTTTCTTTCCCCTAACCCATATGCGTACACAGGATATGATGCATACACCCAAGGTGAGGGATCTCAGCCGTATCTCTCCACGCGAGGGATCCACATGCCCGAGGAGACTCGTGTACCAGATTTAAACCAGCACCACGTACAATGGCCAGACAGTATAGGAGAGAGATATGCTCAGGTAGTCATGTTTACATTTCAATGCATTTACAATGATATCATATATTATCCTCTAACAGTTTGTTTAAAATGTTTCTATGTGCAGGACACACCTGATGTTAATTGGGCGATGAGAACACCCAACGCAAGGCCAACACAGGCCTCCGGGAGCATCACATGATCATGGCGTCAACACAGGCCTCCGGGGAGCATCACATGATCTTGGCGACACGGTTACATCATTAGTTACAGAGTTCTTCGGAGGGGACGTTATTGGCCCATCTTTTATCCCCCCGGAGTCACAACCATACGCCTACAATTATGCTTCAGGTTCGCAACAAGGATTCGCGACTCCACCACCTACGCAGGACTCGCAGACACATGAAGCCGAATTGGAGTACGGCCGCGGTCTTCGTGTGCCCCGGCCACCTAATCGCTTGTCGCCTTCCGGTCGTAAGGAAAGGCCAGGTGGTCGTCGTAAAGTAGGGTGATTCATCTATGCACGTGCGCGACCCATTGTATCTACATATGTGTGTATCAGACTTTTCAATTTGAACATCTATGTATGCTGAAATAAAAATGCACCAGTCAGGAACAATTTTTCCCGCCTATATCTCCCGCCATACTATCCCGCTCCACTCTTTTGCTTATGTTAGGCCGAAATGAATTTTTTTAAAATTTTGGCTGATGAATACTGTGCAACCATTGCCCGTCTTAGACATTGAAAAAAAATATAATTTCAAGCAATGCTTTCCCCTCAATATTTTCCCGCAAACGCTTTCCCTCCATATGTTCCGCCACCCGTTTCCCGCCAACCCCTTCCCGCCATATCTTCTTGCCACCCGTTTCCCGCCATATGTTCCCGCCAACCCTTTCCCTCCATACCGCAGTCGTTCTTTCCCGCCATTTTCTCCTCTTTACCTATAAAACCCCCTTCAGACGGAGGTGGATAAGCATTCGAGTGTAGTGTAGTCGAGATGTCCCATTATCCTTTCGATCGTAGTTTTCACCCTGGGATGAGTAGCACTCTTCTGAGGCTAGCTACCGATTTCAGGATGGACAATAGGATAGTTCCATGGGACGATCTCACCGGTAGTGACACCATAATGAATGAGTTGGCTCACCAATTACGTAGGTCTGGGTGGCCTGAAAGGACCTATGAGGAGGTATGTAAAGAACTTCTTAGGTTGGATGCAGGGTGGAAGAAGGTTGTGGAGCCGAAGAGTGAAACTTTTAGAAGGACTGCAGAAAAGCATCCATTTTTATGGACTGAGGAGAGCGAGGACGAAGATGATATCTTCATGCCGCCGCTTCCGGGTTCTGCATCGTCAAAGGGCAAGAGGTCTGCATCGTCCAAGGGCAAGAGTACTGCATCCTCGAAGGGCAAGAGTTCTTCATCATCCAAGGGTAAGAGTTCTGCATCCTCGAAGGGCAAGAGTTCTGCATCGACGGAGGATGACGATGATGCCTTCATGTAGTTTTTAAGCCGTATTCCAGTTGTACCATTTAATTCAGATTTACTTGCATTATTAGTTTGTACTCTCTTATTGTAAGGCATTATGTTCTATCTTAATTTCATTTTATAGTTGTTGCACGATGCTCGATAATTAGTGGAGGGAAAGAAAATGCCACTACTTTATTCTAAAACTATATATTTTTTCCATCACGACAAGATACAACTGAAAATAAGATACAACATGACAAGGTACAACTGAAAATAAGATACATCGTAGAATTTAAATAAAGCTACATTTAACTACTGGAATGAAGCTACATTAAACTGCAGAAATAAAGATACAAATGATTGCGAAATTTAAAATACTACCACAGGAATCTACTGAGTCCAACGTGGATATTTTCCTTTTCCATCGCCAGCTTCTTCTGCTGCCTTGGCCTGACGAGCCCTTTCTTTCTTTCTCTGCCTCTCCGCCTCACGTGCCTCCTTTCGCTGTCGTTCCTGCTCCTCCATGCGACGAGCCTCTTCCCTGTTTTTCTTTCCCATTTCCTCAAAATAACGGTGTTGCTCCGCATAGTATTCTTTTAACTCTCTCTCTTGCTCTGCTTTCTCCTCAGCTTCCGCCTTCTCGCGTCGCTCTTCCGCAAATAAACTATTCCACGCACGGCGACTTCTTTCACGAATCTCAGTCACTGCCCAAGCCGGCTTCTCCGTGTCAATCCAATGATAGTACATGCACAGAGGCGGAGGAGACTACAACAAGAAACAAGAATGTTACTAAAGAATCAATGAAAATACCAACAATATCTATTCGTGATGGTTAAAGCATACCGGAGGCTTGTCGTACTCTGAAATAGCTACGGCAGGATCTTCCTCATAATTGGCGCACATGAAAAACTTCATGCCCAACCAATCTGAAAAATCCTTCACCTCCTTCACCTTGCAAAGATCGCCACACCAACACCGCAGGACTGCCACCCCCGGAGGCAAACTTGCATTCTTCATTTTCCTCGGCCTAATGCTTTCATCCGAACAAGGCAAACTCATACCGACTGAAAAAATGTGTTAAATACTTTGCGCAATGGCGATTTCGAGGATGGCTGGACGAGAGCCTCGGTGTCTCCTTTTATAGGCTCAGACGACAAATGATGGCGAGAAAATAAGCGAGAACAGAGAAAATTAGGCGGGATATTTTAGGATCCCTGTAGTGTCGGCACAACAGGTTCCGCAGCATCGGATTCCGCAGGTCTTTGTCGTATCCGCCGAGGCAGAAAAAGCAAAATCCAGAGTGATTCCCGCCCGTGAAATTCGTCGTCCTCCGTGCGTGGATATCCTCTAAAGCAAAAGCAGTGCCGAGTGACTGATGCGGTCGCATCCGCTGAAGCAAAAGTAAGCTAATTGAGTGATTCCCGGGCATACGAATCACCGCACAGAGTCGGATTCGCGCCCATGCAAATTAGTGCACCGCATCGGATTCCCGCTCAATCGTGGAAATCAGCATCATCAATCACACGTGGGAATCAACGCCATTTGCCACAGTGCAGCTGTCGGCCAGCGGGATGAGCGCGCGCATGCAGCAACGGGCCGCCAGCGCTAGTGGCGGCGGGGCCCGCGCCTCGACCAGTGAGCAGCAGCAGCTGTCGGCCAGCGCTGTCGGCAGGTGAGGCCGCCTCAGGCTGTGGCGGCGAGGCCCACTGGCGGGACCCACGCGAGGCAGGGCCTGTCGGCCAGGCAGCGACCGCGCCAGGCTGGCCGCCTCGCCCGGTGGCGGCCGGGCCCACCTGGCCCGCCCGTTCCGTCGCGGGCGCGTGTGCGGTAGCTTTCCCGTTCGACTCGATCGCCGCCTCCTGCGGTGGCGGCGGTCCCGCCGCCTCTGGCGTGGCGGCAGTGCCACGTGTCGCCTGCCGCACCTGCCGCCACTAGTGAGGGGTCTTTTGACAATTTTATCCGCAGGTAGTCCTTTTTGGCAATAGCGTTCGACAGGGGGTCCTTTTGGACAAAAATTCCACGCACACCTGTGGTTGAATGGTTAGGGCATCTCCAACAATCTTTGTATATTTGCACTCAATTGCTATTTTAGCAATCTTGGCCAAAAGATCTTCTCGAACAGTCTTTGTATAAGTTGTTTCCCACCAATTTTTTTACAAAGCTTGCTATACTTGCATCCAGACTTTGTATTCTTGCAAAGTGGAGAGGCAACTTGCTATAATTTTACAAAGCCTCCTAAAGTTAAAGTTGTCCCCTTTATATTTTTGTCTCAATGACCAGTGGACCCTGTATGTCACGCGCATGTTTGTGTTGTGTACGTGTGATATGTGCGTGGGTATGTGTGATGTGTGTATACCTTTTTTTGCATGGAATCATAATTAAGCTGTAATGTGTATGACAAACTGTCCCCACATGTCATTGTTTGTTTTGTATAAATATAGTAATCCAATATACAAAGGTTGTCAAAGCACAACTTGGTTTAGATTGCTGAACCTTCTCTCTCCTCTTTCTATCACTATTTTTTAGCAATCTAATATGGAAACGCTGTTGGACATGCTCTTAGAAGGATAGCGTGGTATCCCTAGCCTACCAGATTTCAAGTTCTAAACTTGACACTGGTGCTCGTATTTTCTAGATTTATTTCAGGCCTTCTCGACTATATGTGTTCAGTGAGGAGACGTTCTCATTGACTACGAAGACGTTTGTGACGACTTCATTAATCTCAAGATGATGTGCCGGCTGAGTCTCTTGAAGGTTCTCATAAAGGTAGGGTGCGTGTGCGTGCGTTCATAGGGGTGGAGACGATGATTAAGTTCATACTCAACATTAGCTAGTATAATTTGAAGCAAAAGGTTGATTGATTATTATTAATAATCGGTACATGGTTTCCACATCTTTGAGCTCGATCGAGCTCGATCAAGCTCTTCTTCAGTCATCTATCCCATGGCGTACTTGTGCGTCCAGCCCCTGGCCGTGGACTCGTACCTGGTCCGGTCGGCCTTGCACATGTGCGCGATCTCCGGCACCAGCGGGTCGTCCGGGTTCGGGTCCGTCAGCAGCGAGCATATCGACAGCAGAACCTGCATCCATGCGCCAAAACCATCACCTTCGTCGTGGTCTTTGCGGATAGATAGATACGGAGTATGATAGATGATCAACTGATTATCGTTACCTTGGAAATGGTGAGCGCGGGGCTCCACTGGTCCTTGAGGATGTCGAGGCAGATGTTGCCGTTGCTGTTGATGTTGGGGTGGAACACCTTGGTCTTGAAGGCCACCTTGGGGGGCTTGAACGGGTAGTCCGGCGGGAAGTGGATGGTCACCAGGAACACGCCGCCGGAGTAGGGGCTGTCGCTCGGCCCCATGATCGTCGCCTGCCAGTGGAACATGTCGTTCGACGACACCGGCCCTGCATACAAGAACACGATGATCATGATGATGGTGATGGTCATGGGCATGATGATATTCATGGTCAAGATGAACTTGTTTCATCGACCCACTTAACAGCGGTGTCAAGTGGAAAAAAAAACAAGAGGTACCTGCGCTACAAGAGGTTGGTGGGTCCCTCTGCAGGTCCTTGAGCTCCTTGACGATCCTCCTCAACGCCATTTCCTTTGGGAATCAACAAGAAAGCCAAGAAAGAGCTGCTCTTGGGAGAGATGGGTGGAATTTGTATCCCAATCTCAAGCTGAACTTACACAACTGCTTGTTTTGTTCTTGATGGCACGGTATACCGATCCCCGCCGGGCCTATATATATAGACACACACATGCACGCACTTGCGCAACTGGGAGGATGCAAAAGGCATTGGATTCTTGAGCAGGACGCAGAAAAGGAAATGTAGCGTGATTCCCTTCCAATATGCTAGTACAGTATATGTTTATATTTTTCTGCAGGAACATATCGCACCCAATATTCCCCTGAAAGTCTCATCGAGTGGCTGCCAAGTAGAATTTCCGTAAAGGGGCAATGATTCTGGCCGAAAGGGAAATGGGCGCACAAGTGGAAGAAGTGCCAAACTTTTATTGCTTCTGATGGCTCTTGTTCGTGGAGCTTGAGCCCTCCATGTCCATTTCAAACGCTTGGAGAAAATGAAAGGTCTTTGCTTCACACGGGAATTAGCGGCGGAGGAAAGGCGGCGACCAAACTTTCTAGAACAACTATCGAAGGATGCGCACGGCCGTGATCTTAACGCTAAATGGCAAAGGAAAAGGTGAAAATGCACATAAAACATAAACTGAAGGAGAACTGCGCGTGGGTATTTTACTGTCGACAGAACAAAGAAGAGAAATTCGGGCTTATCGCTCGAAGAATCTTGTGCTGTTCAAGGCAAAATCATATGTTAACTCTTGCTGATTCTTACGTGTGTACCTGCTGCAAGGACTGCAGACCCCTTTTCTCACACGCGGACACGCCATTGCTGGATGCTCACGCGTCAAAAAAGAAAGGCTTACCTTGATCAGTTCAGGAAAAGCTTGAGATCCGTTGGACCAAGCCACCAGTGCTTTGGCTTCAGAGTCTCAGAGACTGAATAAACTGTTGCAATACGCTCAGTTGCAGTTAAGCATGTGCATAAAGGCGTCAACCATCTTATAAGCATATCCATAGATTTTTTTTAGAAAAGGAGGATGACCCCCGGCCTCTGCATCTGGGAGATGCATACGGCCACTTTATTAATTATTCTCGAGGACCTTACAAAGTGTTGCAAACAATATGCCTGAATCCGCCGTCTAGGCAACATATGCCACTACTCATATCCAAATGATGAAGGGGTGCTAGCTGGGCCACTACCCAGACCACTCACCTAAACCTAACATCAATAGCCGGAATCCCCAGCCTAGCCACATACCGGGTCTGGGGCATAAACCGGTCTGACGCACTCACAAGTGTCGTCGCTGCCATCTTCCACTGGTCCGTCTTAAGAGCAGATTGAAGTTCCAACCTTGGCAGGTTCCTCTGCCATCGACGCCACCATGACGCCAAATGACAACCACCACCTACGCTAGTCCATCTCCAAGCAGAAGGAGTGCTACCACAAGATGAAGATCGGCGGTAGAATAAATGAAACGCCGCACACATTGCCGCCGCCAAACACCTCACACGCATCACAAAGTGCCCATCGTGCTTTCGGAAACCCCAGGCGACGCCTTCAAGAAGGAGCGCGACGAAGGTACGACGCCGTCGCCCGCAAGGGGAACTAGAGCTTTCGCCCAAATGAATAGCACAGTGAGAGACGGGATAGGACCTCGACAAGGCCTCCAAGAAGGGAACCGACGCCCACAAAGGCGCCGCCATTGTCGTGGCCTCCACCGACGGCCAAGGGTTTCCCCCGATCCCGCCCCCGTCCCATCCACCCAGCCAAAGACCTGGCGAGGAGCGACGCAGCGGAGAAGGCGTTGGACTTCATCAGCAGCACGCCGGATGACAGGGCACCCCGACCCACCGCAGTAGACGTCCACCGAGACCTCGCTGCCCGCACGGCTGAAGTCACGGACCACCAGCTCCCACGACCGTTGTCCGACGAGAGGCAACGCCGTCCACACCGCCCGAGGCCGCTGCTCCGGCATCCACCCACCACGCACATCTCCCGTCAAAACACGGAGAACGACCCACACGGCCGCCACCAGGGAGACCACACCGTGAACACCCAAGCCAGGCGACGAGGCAGGGCTGCGCCAGCCAGATCTGAGCGGATCCGGCGATTCCCGGCCCACCAGCCGCCACAGAGGAGCCGGCCCCGATCCAGGGCCGAGCCGGCCTGATCTGGCAGTCGGACCTTCCCAGGAGTCCCCCGCACCGGATCGGGAGGGGGGCAAGCCGACAGCTCCGGTGACCGACGGCCGCCACAGAGGGCTGGCGTCGGTGGCCACCAGGATCTGGAGAAGTGGGCGTCGGCGTCTGGTGCGGGGTGGGGCGGTCACCAATGTCGACGCGTGGGCTGAATGTTAGTTTGTGGCAGGGATGAATACTTGCATTTTCACCGTCATCTATACCTATTAATAAAGCAAGGTGCGTTTCTCCGCTTTTTTCATCCGTTCATCATTGATTTTTTTTTCAATTTGAGGTAATACTAAATTTGTGTGCGTCCATCTATTAGAAAAAGAAAAAACACCAGGATTTCGTTCATGGGCCGCCAGCAGTGTGGCCCAGCAAAGCCAGCCCAGTCGCCATTTCGCACAGGGCGCCCAAGCTGGGCTGAATCATTTTTTTGTGTGTTATGTGTCTATTTTTTATTTTATTTTGTTTCTTTCTCCTTTTCTTTCCTATTTATTTTGTCTTTTTTCTTTCAAGTTTATTTTTATTTCTCCCATTTTTCGTAAATACAAAATTTTTGTAATATCATAAAACTTCAAATTTTTAATAATATTCAGAATTTTCAAATATATTTCGTGTTGAAAACTGTTCGGAACAATAAATTTTTCTTCTCATTCCAAAAAGAGTCTCAAATTCGCACAGGGCACCCAAGCTGGGCAGAAACAATTTCCATTTTTGTTCTGTGTTATGTTTCTATTTTTGTTTTCCGTTTCTTCCTATTTTTGTTTCCTGTTTTTTTTTGTGTTTTTTTCGTTTAAGTTTATTTCCCTTTCTCCCTTTCTTTAGTAAATTCAAAATTTTCAAAAAAGTTCATACTATCAGAAAACATCGATTTCTTTCAAAAAAAATCAGAATTATAAATACATTCCATTTTGAAAAATGTTCAGAACATTAAATCTTTGTTCTCATTAAAAAATTGTTCACATTTCTAAAAATGTTACATCTTTTCTTTGTGTTTTCCGAAGTTTCCTGAGGTTTGCCAAAAAGCATCTTAAAAATGTTCCAATACGAGAAATATTATTATTTTAGTGGCATGTTCGCAAATTCAGAATGACGTTCGAGTTGAAAGAAACCCATTTAAAAATATATTCTGAATGTTCAAACTATTTTTCCTTTTTCAAAATTATCACGAATTCAAAAAATGTTCATGTTATTATAAAAGGTTCATGTTTTCAAATACAATTATGAATTTTGAACGTTTAAGATTTTGTTATTATTTTTGAAAATGTAAATACTTTCTAAAAATGTTTGGGATTTTCAAAATTATTCATGTCTCCAAGATAATTTGCAACTTATATTTTTTTTAAAGATCAAAAAACCAAAATTTGTTTCCAATCTGACATGATCTTAATGGTTTGAGCTGGCCCTAGGTTGGTAGGACTCATTTCTTCGAGTGGCTAGCAGCACGTAGTCAGGTCTTTAAGCATGATTTCGATCCTTCAACTCATCATTTTCTAGACTTTTTCGCGCCTTACAAATAGGGGTCGTCTTGGAGCTTACCAGTGCGTTGGCCCATACACGAACTGACGTGCATCTCACGTTCTATTTTATGCAACAAGCGTCATATAGTAGCTCCCACACAATTGGCCCAAGAAAAAATTGCTCCGTCACACAGGCAGTATTGGGCCTCAGCCGCACTCCCCTACTGGTCATCCGAGGGAGCAATTTTTTCTTGGGCCAATAAAATAGAATATGTTGGTTTTGCTCAAATAAAAAAATTATGGGCACTTGAGCACTAAAATAATCAAAGAAAATAAACCCTAATAAAGAAGGGATATTGATGTCTGGTTATGCGCTAAATATGCTAATGAAATGGGATTTATGCGGTACAATTAGTAATCCATCCGGTTATGCCATCGTAAGAGAGAGTGGTCGAAGCAACCATGCCCCAAAGGTCGCCGCATAGCTACCAAATGAGGAGGTAGACACAATTCCGAGACCGAGGAGGACCCAAAGGAAAAAAAGGCACGAGTTGGATGGTTGCCGCCCGCCGACTATCCCCACCACTATCAAGATCCCGCGGAACAAACATGACCCACGATAAGACTGCAACTCCTCTCTCCATCGCATCACTATGGAGATCGTTTTTGGTGGATACATCAATTATCTCTCAGATTGCTTCTAGCAAAGAAATATCTCTTCCGTTGCAACGCACGGGCATATGTGTTAGTAAAAAATAAAATAAAAATACTTATGTTACATGTTCGTGTCGATATGCATGATTCATTTCTTCTATTTTCTGTTTCCTTTGATTTTTGTGACTTCGGTCCCTCCGCCGAGCAGGCCCGTCCATGGGTCCCGCACAGGGCCCCCAATTTTGGGCCAACTTAATATACATTTCTAGGCTATTTTCCTTTCTGTCTCTGTTTTGGGCCGGCCTGCCTGGTCTGATCGCTCGAGCCCCCTCCCGGTTATCCATCGATCGTAAGCCCCGAGCCTCTCTCGCCAATACCTCTCGGTCAGTCGTGTACCCTAGGATACTTTTCCAGTCTTTCTGAGTCCCATGATTCGTTTCTATTTTTCAGAGTCCCACAACTCGATCGAATCTGCATGCCGTCCGCACGGCCGCAAGGAGCTGGAGGGCATGGACAGCCACCCACAAATTCCAGCAGAAACCAGCCCCAGCTAGGGCCAACGCAGCTAAGAAGAGCAGAAGGCGACCGGCGGTCAAGCACCCAGTCTTAAGCCAGATCAATTTGAAGATTTAGAGGCCGTTCGGAGGCCCTCGGCTCCGCGCCTCCGCTCCAAGAGCGGACGGAGCTGCGGCTAGAAAATTCAGAGCGGCCGAAACGATGCTCCCCAGCTCCGCGTATTTTGAGGAGCTAGTGGATCCCCAAACGGGCCTTTAATTTACGCATCATCTACGAGTCCATGTCTATCAGGTGCACGGTGCACCCAAGCCAAAACTGATTTATATTTGGCTATTTTTTATGTCCAATAACTTAATGTCTAATTACTACTATATTGTACATGTGCATCAATTCTTAAGTTAATGATAAATGGTAAATTGCCATATGTTTATTGCTCCACGAATGAATTCTTTACAGAAGATAGTTGATGCATTAGATATATTTCATAACATTGTACGAAATAACTCATATTTAAAATCATATAAGTTAAATGAGAGTATGCTTTAGTTATATTAATTTTGTAGTTATAAGAATTTCTCAGGTTTTAGGGCATCCTTTGCATTTCGCACCGGGGCCCCGAATTCCTGGAGACGGCCCTGCCGCCGAGATCTCACGTTCACAAAGTTAATCTGACGCAAGAGATTACGCCCGTAGGATGTGCAAGCAAGGGACAAGATCATCAAATGGGCCTTGCGATGGCAACCATTGGCGCATTTGTATAAAGCCCCCACGGAGTTTCCAAATTGTTGCAGGAAGTGCCTTCTTCTTCCCCCAAATCCCGTTCTTATCACTCGACACCGACAAACCAGGATTTCAAATCTCATCCTACGGTCTGATGGTGGGATGGTCGGCGACATGGAGGACGAGCGCAAGGCCGACAAGGATGCCCTGGGAGACGGCCTCGTTGCCGATCCCCGACGAGCTCCTGCTGGAAATTTTCCTCCGCATCCCCAACCCAGCCGACCTTGTGCGCACCTCCGTCGCATGCGTCACCTTCTGTCGCCTCGTCACCGACCACTCCTTCCTTCACACGTACGAAAAAGTGCCGCATGAGAAAAGGTTTCCGCTTCGTCGAGCCGCCTTATCCTTCCGCGTTGAGGGCCAATGTCATCGCCCTTGCCACCGAATTTTCCTTCTCTTCCGCCCCAGCCCCGCTACCCCCTCACTGCTGGGTCGTCAGGCACAACTACGACGGGTGCGTCCTCCTCGCTGGAACCAGTGGGGAAAAGGTTGATGGAGTGGTCTGCACGAAGATGGTGGTCCCCCAATCCTTTATGACCTAGCAGCTAACCTGCTTAGAGCATGGTTAATAATATAGCCAACTATTGGCTATAACATGTTGTCATGTCATCTATAGCCAATGTAATAGTTAACATGTATAGTAGTGAGCTACAAAAAGTACTACTTTTTTACCACATGGTCCACCATAAACTCACATAGCTTCTTGGAGCCCGTGCTACAGCCGGCTGTATATCTACGGTCCACTTCTCTTCTCTCTCTTCTTCTCTCTCATCCAACTCAACAAAGATATAATATTTAAAGTCTTACAGCCGGCCTACGTCACCTTATTATACTTACTCTTATGAGACTATGACCACAATTCTATGAAATTTTCCTCATTCCGCAAGGCAACGACGATGAAGGTGAGGCAACAACTGCAGACAAGACGTCATTTAGAGTGATCTGGATGGTACAATGTGTGGCTCAACTCATTGCCTTTGTGTTCTCTTCCAGCACTAGACAATGGCGAGCCATTGCATCTCAGAGTTGTTACAATTTGTTAGTTGGCTTGCTACCATTGACAGATGTGACTTTCTTCTACCGGCGTCAATATGTTGTGGATGCTTTTACTAGCTGCCAAAAATGGGAGTGCAGGGTGGAAATGTCGGTGATTGATGCCAGAGGATGGAGTTCTCCATTGTTGAACCCTCAACTAAAACAAAAGGTTCATTGGGTCTTCTATGGTGAAGCAGGAGAAGGCACACCTAGGATGTTTGTCCTTGGAGATGACGTATTTGGCTGCAACTATACAATTTGGCAAAACCAATGGTGCTAGTTCATTTGGTGTGTTGGTCTCCGAGCGAAAGCCTTGGTTCGAATCCAAATCGGTGATGGCGGGGTCATTGGCGTTGTTCCTTTGATGGAAGCATCGCTCGCTAGACACACGACTGGGAGGTTCTTTGTTGCGTTCCATAGGTGCTCGCCGTGGGTCTGGATGGTTTCTTCAAGAGTGCTATATACGCCATCGCGGTTGAGTCCAAGACGATGGCTTTCTTAGGGTTGTCCGAGTCCCGCCACCCACCTGCCAACTCTTTTAAGCACTCAAGGATGATTGGTGTGTTGGCAAGGAGAGTTCCTTTGGAGTTTTTGCTCGGTCGAGACGCAACCTTGTTGGACAATTTATGACATGCTCTTTTGCGGTGTGGTTGTATATCGTGTTTGGTCAAGTTGGAGTGGTTCTTCCTTCTCATCGGATTATGGCGGGAGCTTGTCTATCTTTCTTGTATTTTACCCTCTGTGTTCTATAAAGCTAAGGCATGCATTCTGCATGATCTCGATTTTTTTTGACAATTTTATAGTAATTGTTTTATGGAGTAATAATAATAGACTCTTCATGTTCCATGTCATGATGAACTTACAATTCCAATCTAATAAAATATAGA
The DNA here is from genome assembly GCA_021605205.1 of Aegilops longissima. Taxonomy (NCBI): domain Eukaryota; kingdom Viridiplantae; phylum Streptophyta; class Magnoliopsida; order Poales; family Poaceae; genus Aegilops; species Aegilops longissima. Next base: position 66,158,329 of record CM038681.1, read on the forward strand.
GTTAACATCCTGATTATTATGATGATTAATATAGATTTAGAACCTCCATGATGATGTTTTGTGGAGCTTCTTTTTTTAGCCAAAGAAAAGGCCCTCAACAATTTCCCTTGAAGAAATTTGTCGAGCGGGTGTTTTTTTTTAGACAAATGTTTTTTGTCGAGCGGCTGGTGGTGGATCAATCTGATTCCTTTTTTTAGAAGATCAATCTGATTCCTTGACAGGACAGGCTTGGACATTCAAGCCCGTTACAGACTCGGCCCAGTTAGACAGTATGGAGCACTTCACCCTACTGAAGTACAGAGAGAGACGGACGCAGTGCTCTCCTGCTCACAACCGCCGCCGCCGCCGCCGCAAACACCCAGCTCTCCCACGCCGGAGAGCGGCCAGCCCCGATGGACTCGCCAACGATCCCCGACGATCTTTTCGCGGAGATCTTCCTCCGCGTCCCCGACTCAGCCGACCTCGTCCGAATCTCCGCCGCCTGCGTCTCCTTCCGCTGCCTCGTCGCCAGCCGCTCCTTCCTCCGCCGCTACCGCAAGCGCCACGCCCCGCCCCTCGTCGGCTTCTTCGATAATCACCGAGTCTTCCACCCCTCCGAACCTCCTTACCCCTCCGCTTCGGCCGCCAAAGCCGTCGCTCTCGCCGCCGACTTCTCCTTCCCCTTCCTCCGCGCCCCAGCCAGCGCCTGGCACATTTTTGAGATCCGCGACGGTCGTGTCCTCCTCGGCAGGGACCCCTACGACTTTGAGGAGCTGGTGGTGTGTGATCCCTTGCACCGGCGCCACCTCCTGCTGCCCCGAATCCCTGGACTCGACGAGTGGCTTCCTTCGGCCACGACCGGCGGGATAGGATGGCAGATCTTCCTCCTCGGCGGCGGAGACGACGACGACGACGACGAGGCTGCGGAAGAGACGTCTTTCAGAGTGATATGGAGGGCAGAGCGTGAAGATGATGGTAATCAGGTCGCCTTCGTCTTCTCTTCCAGCACCGGACAATGGCGAGCTGCTCCGCCGGCGTCAGGGTTGGCCTCCTTCTCCTGGCGCCAATATGTGCATGGCTGCTTGTACGGGATGACAGATTGCCGGGAGAAGCTACGAGTGCTCGACACCCGGACGATGGAGTTCTCACTCCTCGACCTCCCGCTGGAAGCCAGAGGTTATGCTTATGTGTATGTAGACGTTGTGGAGGCAGGGGAGGGCATCACTGGGTTGTTTGTGCGACCAAGGGGGACACTTGACATCAGATATTTCACTAGGCGAAACAATGGTGGGAGTTCCAGCCAGTGGCAGTTGGAGAAGAATATCTCACTGGATTCTTCTCAATGGCAGTCGGCGGGTCCACCAAGGCCGAACTGGTTCCTGCGTCACTCCGGAAGCCCATCGCTTGATGCTGGCCTTTTCTCACTGGATGTCAAGACATTCCAGCTTGAGAGGGTGCTTGGATCAGAGTCTAGCATGCTTTACCCGTGGCCATATACCAACTTTCCACCATCTCTGTCGACACCGACAGTATCAAGTGGTAACCTTTCTGTTGCATCCTAGTTATTTCCATCACTTAGTTATCACACATCTTGTCTTTTGCTTGATACAGTAGTTCATTTGTGTGGTCGGTGAATATTGTTTACATGGTTTATTAGTTCTCACATTCTCTGTGTTGTGGCTAAGCTGATCAAGCTCAGAAACATACCTGTGGTTTATTCAAGTCTGTTTTAATGGCCACTTTTAAGTTGATTAGAGAAGTAAAAGAAAGGTGTGCACACCTTGAGTAGCATTTTGGAAGCACCTTGGAATCGTAAGAAACACGAGGTCCGGACAATGATTCTTGTTTATATTGCCAAACTAAAGCAGAAGGCATACAAGCTCAAATGACACTGCTACCACACTTCACCTTTGGTTTGTATCACCTTCTTCCGGTCAAGCTAGAGTTATCTTGTTCAGATTTATTTTGATAGATATAAGCAGGGAGGCAAGTCTGATGTGGTAAAATTTTAATTTCTGCTACCATTTCGTTTGTGGCGCTTAAGTTCTTTTATGATTCATCTCTTTATGTTTACATGTCTTGTCTGGCTGCGTATTCCGACTTGTATTGCAAATGACAATGGGAAGCACCATGGAGCGAGTCTTTTCTGTTATATATCTCAAACTACATCATAGTCTAACTATGGGACTATGCCTAGAAGTAGTGTCCCGAATGTTGATCCGCCAATCTCCATGTATTGCATGCGGTTTCTGTAAGTCCTAGTACTTTATGCTTCCTCCTGTGCTTTTTGTTTCATAAGCAATTTACCAAGTATTTTATTGCTTAATGGTAAGACCTGTGGATAAGTGGATTGTTTTACTTTCAACTCCTGAATATCTAAATCTAAGTACACATATCTTGGGCAGATACTCAGGAAGGTGATGAGAAGGAGATGCCGGAACAAGGTGCTGAGATGCTGCAAGCTGAAGAGCCCACAGGTAGCCTTCACGACGAGAGCACTGCTGATGACTCGAATGCTGGAGGTCAGGTCACTGTATCAAGGACTCAAGATTGCGCTGATTGAGGTTGTTGCTGCGACTGGACAGTTGACCACAGGTTCATCATCAATACCGTACTAGTAACTTGTGGCTCTGTCTGTCTGTAATATGGTCATCTAACATTAACATTAACATGTGGATCTGGCAATGATCGGTTCGTCCGTCAGATGAGGTAGCAAGAGTATTAGCTTCATTTGTTTTTTACTAGTTTAGTTATGACCATGTGGTAAGTCAGAGTGATTGTGATCTTGCTGTATGCCTGCTCCATGTGGCATGAATGGAACCAGTCAGGTACTATGACTATGAAATTAAGGAGGGTAATGATGTACTCCATGAGCAGTGGCAAAAGTGAAGTGAATGTGCTAGTACTTTTTATGGTGTAGTCAAGAGGATCTGATTGTCCTTTTCTTTGCCTATTACTCCCTCCGTAAACTAATATAAGAGCGTTTAGATCATTATTTTAGTGATCTAAACGCTTTTATATTCGTTTACAGAGGGAGTACAAAACAGAATTACTTTTAGTTCTGTGTCAATCTGTTTTTCCAGTGTATTTATTTAAGCCAAGTTCGTTGAGAGCATTCAGTAAACATGCCTCCTCTGTAAATGGAGAATTCATCATCGTGCTCATTCTTGGTCTACTTAACTGTCCATTCATCATCACTCTCACTTCACTGATCGACAAGACAACCTTCTGGGTTCAAAAACTACCACTTCTCTCACACTACCCGTGTCAAAATGGCCCTAAAGCTACACAACCGATGCAGGCAGCGGCGACCGAGGTCTTGCAAAATAGAAGAAGCATAACCTTGTGCCTAGAAAAAAAAATTAAAAACGCCTTGCAAAATAGAAGAAGCATAACCTTGTGCCTAGAAGAAAATGAAAAACGAAAAGTTCAGAAGTTAAGACAATGGTGGTTTGATTTCAGAGACTGGGTAAATTCTTGCAATACTCTCACAGTTAAGCATTATCCATAAACGCATCAACCATCTTATAAACATGTCTGGTTCCACAAAGACTGGATTTCTCACTCAAGTGCGAAAAGGCAGAACATTCAGTGAAATTGTGGTCTTGTGATGTTCCTCTGGCATCTTCTTCAGCTAACAGTGGAGAAGGAGCAAACTTGTGGAACAATGTAGCACTAAAAGGTATCACTGATTGCAGTGGAGAAAGCATTCCTAAATCACCCATGTCTGGAACCTACAACTTAGAACAGCTACTAAGGAAATGCATCTCCCTGCAATTCCTTGATGATGCCTTGCCGCTGATCATCCAGACACTTTCTGATATCCTCCTCCTCCACATGGCAACTGGTCCAAGGAAACACGTGAAGGATCAGAAAGAAGGTAATTCAGCATAAGAATATTTCAAAAAAAATTTTTTTGCCACAAGTAACTACTACTCCCTCCGTCCCATAATAGAAGACCGTTTTGCAAGCTAGCTTGCAAAATGATACTCCCTCCGTCCCAAAGTAAATGTCTCAACTCTAGTACAACTTTGTACTAAAGTTAGTAGAAAGTTAAGACACTTATTTTAGGATAGAGGGAGTATTATATTATAGAACGGAGGGAGTAGTACAATAGTCACTAACATGTTATGTGCACTCGGAAACAAAAATAATGAATTTACATCAATACAGGTTTTTTTTCTTTCAAAAAGACAGGCAGCACCAGTTAAAGGCCTTCATATCACACTGACATGTTCCCATTTTATAGTTTGTGTTACAGTGAATCTCAAATCTGATCATATAAGGAGAAATGCCTGATATACAAACACAAATTACCCAAAGTTAGCTTGGATTACCCACTTATCGTAGAAAGGGAAAACTTTCATGGTGACATCTCCGACACACATAATGCATAAGCTCAAAGCATACCCAGCCGTGCAAACTTACCAATCCACTTGTCTTCAGCAACAAAATATATGATCCAATAGGCAACATTAAGAAAAACAGGTATTAACAACTTCAGATATAAGTCGTACTAGTTATACCAAACAGATAACTAAGAATACCAAACAGTGCAATGAAAGGTGCACGCTGCAAAACTATGTGGCTTCAACCACAGCAATGTATAGATCATATAAAAGGCAAAAGGCAAACCTTGCAGGACCATCCTTGAGCTTAGGGAATGTGGGAGGCCAAACCATCATAAACGGATAGACATCAGTGAAGTATTGATCCTTCGCAACCAATTTACGGAGTGTCCTGTTCTTGACATCCAGATAGAATACACATCCACACATTTGCAAAACCACAAACTCAGCATTATCCCCAGCATGACATACATAGCAATAACCAGAATGTGCATCCTCAAGCGTGTTATCTAGCATCCTCAGATTAGCACACGTCTCATGCAGACAAATGGTATCAACCAGCAACCAGTTGTCCCCCTTGTGGAGCCAGATGCAAAGTTTAAAGCCATTGACATGGATGACATATACACCGGAAGGATCATCTGCCCGTGACAAGAAGGTGTGAAAAATGTCATACTTCACACCAGGTGGGTGCTGGATTCTAGACAAACTTGAGCCTGTCAAATCCAAGACAATAATGTCGTCTGCGGGGGAGACCACCATATAGATTTTATTGTCGACAAGCACAACTTTTGCTTTGGGTAGCGGAAGATGGAGCTGGGCCGTGGCCGAGGTATGCAAGCACCAAACACTGCCTTGTAACATATACACACGTAAAGTGAAATTTTCTGTCTGATTAGTTAACTCCGTCAACACATAAAAGTAGGACAAGCCATTGCCTTCTTCTTTGGAGAGAATAGCATCAAAATATTGGCGATTGTAATCCTGGGCTCTTGGGAGTGGTGGGACGACGTTAATGCCTCTCAGGGCAAAGTGGGCGGTGCAATCCATATGCTAGTTCTCTTCCTTCACGACGTCGGGTGAAGATGCTGCCGTTTCGGGAGTCCATGATCCATAGATTCTTGGGGTCATCGAAGTTGTGGTTCGCCATGCGGCGGACAACAGTGTTGAGCTCCGGGGGCTGGGGCAACATCGAGACAAAGCACATGAAGGCTACCAATTCCGGCCGGATCAAGATGCTGCCAATGTAGAAGCCAAGTAGGCGGGGTGGGTGGAGCTCACGGAACCGGCGGAGGAAGCCCCGGTTCGAGGCGAGATGGTACCAACACCTGCACACGAGGGCAGCTCGAACGAGGGTAGTGGGGAAGCCGGCGCGGAGGAGGATCTCCGCGAGGAGGTTGTTGTCCCCAAGCACCTTGGATACAGGGTCCACGGCCGCCAGGGAATGCTGGCCTGCCTCGCCATCGACATCCGTGTGTGGTTTCTTCTCAGGACAGATCCTGGAAAATCGGCAGCGCCGAGCAAATGCAAAAATGGCAACTGATTTCTTCAACCAATGTCGTTCAAGGAAATACCATAATCTAACTACTCCAACTAAATGCGGGGGGGCGAGAATCGAAGGCGGAGGAATTGGACGGATCTTACGTCTGGGGAACCTCGCCGGCCGCATCCATCATTAAATCTCCCCCACGACTGAGCTGCCGCGGCAAGTAAATCTAGGTAGGAGGAGTTAGTTTGGGAGGAAAACCTAGATAGCTAGGGTTTGATCCCGTGAGATGAGGAGAAACGAAACTGGGAGAGGACAGGAAAGAGAAAGACTCACCTGAATTGAATCGGCGGGAGGGAATAAGAAGTCGGTGGCCGTAGCCGGGGCCGGGCTCCGGTCGCCGGCGCCGCTTCTTTCTCTCCACTGGGAGCGTTGCAGTGGAGGTGTATCTTTTTTTTCTTTTGCCCAAACTAGCACATATGCTCGTGCGTTGTGACGGGGGAAGCAAATCCTCGCATGCTCCAAGCGACCCCACCCGTGTTACCAATCTCTTCGCCACAATGGTCATGTTGTCCACCTATTCACGACAAACGTGATAAATCTCAACGCGATGAGCTTGTTATCACATCGTCACACGCTGCTTTCACAAGCCCCTTTCTCCTTCTAAAAAACAGGATACATTTAAATTGATAAATATCTACCTATTAAAATGTTTCAATGAACAAGCATAATTATGTGGCTTATTCTAGCTAAATTTGGTTATATTAAGAAATATTTTTAAGCTCGCAAAACTTTAATTAGCTTTTAACACTGGATAGAAAGTCTGGGATTGAAACACATATTATTCAGTACATCAATATATTAAGAGTGGTGAGGGAAAGAAGAAGAAAAATATAGAAGTATTCTTTAGAAAGAACTGCAGTACATGGTTAACACAAAAACTCCATTTCTAGCCATGAAATTAAAAATATGAATGAGTCAGGGGCATCATAGTGAATACAGTATGATATTATCACATATACAGTGAGAGCTTAAACATTCATAGCAGAGTCCACCTCTGAATATTTAACTTTCTGTTAGCTATTTGATCTTAATGTAACACATGGCCGCAACTTGAATAATCACGCAAACACCAAACCTGGCGTTGCAAGCTGATGAGCGAAAGCAGAATCAAGATGGATGTCCAAAAGTGAAACAAAACTGAAACACCAACCCAGCTATTGTCAGGGGTGTTTGTAACCATACTGAAACAAATCTGATAAAATGGAGTGATTTTCTGACGGCGCACACCAAATCCATCCAAATTCCTACACCATACTGAAACAAATCTGATAAAATGGAGTGATTTTCTGACGGCGCACAGGGAATTTGTAATCATACTGAAAGCATAATCAGTGAGTTGGAGCTCATAAGCAATTCCTATATCCATCCCACGCATTATGCACAAACCATCATCCCATTTTAGAGCTGCTACTTCCTTAATTTGGTCCGCTTTCCTTTCTTACTTTCTGTCACAAGAACTCAATTCCTTTTCTTTCCTTATTTCTCTCACTCGGCATCTTATTTCCTTCCTTTCTTTCTATGCATGTCATCCTCTTATTTCCTTCCTTGCTAACTTATTCCTTTCCTTCGTTTATTTATTCCCGAGATAGCTCCTTGATAAACTGAAACTCAAAGAACATGAAGAAAATGAAGAAATAGAAGAAAGATGGCACCATGGTTTTCAATTTCAGTTTCAACAAAATTTCAGCACCAACTGAAATCACTGAAATTCAGTGAAATTCAATTATTTCAGTTTGCATTTCAGCCAAAAGGCCGAAATATTCATTTGAATTTAATTAAATATTTGAATTTTTCAGAAAATATTTTGAAAAATATTTCATTTCCTATGTACTACTGAATTTGCTGAAATATTTTGACCGAAACGTGATATTTCAGTGTCTACTGAAATTAATGAAATTCAGTGAATTACAGTGAAATCTCATTGAAAGTGAAAACCATGGATGGCACTTGTTCCTAGAAGAAAATGAAAACAAGAGCTTCCCTTGATCAGTTCAGAGGTTGAGATCTGCGGAACCAGGCCAGCAGGGACCGGCAAATTGTGCGACACTTGCTATCAATTAAGTCAACCATCCAACTGCAATTAGGCTGTCCAGTCCACCATGTGAAAATAGTGGATTTCTTGCGCAAACGCGGCGATGATCGCTCTGGTTTCACTGAGAACTGTGTTCTTATGAAGAAATAATTAATCCTCAGCTGCCAGCAGAGAAGCAGAAAACTGTTGACCAGCCTGACACCAACATATGTACTGACTGCAGTGGAGAAAGCATTTCAAATTCAGCCAAGAGCATGAGTGTGCAGTTCCTGTAGAGTTGAGAAACAGAAAATGAAAAGAAAAAAGGTTCCCTTTATCAGTTCAGAAGAACTTCAGATCTGCCGGACCAAGCCATCAGCGGTTTGGGGTTTCAGAATCTGAATAAATTGTCACAATACTCTCACTCGCAGTTAAGCATATCCATCTTATAAACATATCTGGTTCTCCAGACAGTGGATTACTCGCGCAAATGGGACAAGGAACACTCTGTTCTCTGAAAAGGCAGGACATTCAGTGAATTGTATTCTTAAGATGTTCCTCTGGCATCTTCTTCAGCTAACAGCGGAGAAGGAGAAATATATTATTGATTACAATGGAGAAAGCATACCAAAATCAGCCATGTCTGGACAGTGGATCCTACAACTTACAACAGCTACTAAGGACATGCAGCTCCCTGCGCTGCCCTGATGATGCCCTTGTCGCTGATCATCCAAAAGCATCCTGATATCCTCCTCCTTTACATGACATTCCTGGTCCAGGGAAGCACGTGAAGGATCAGGATCGAAGTAATTCAACATCAGAATATTTTATTATGTTTCAAATGGACTAGCAAGCCAAGTAACTAGTACAATGATAGTCACTAACATGTTATGTACACTCGGAAACTAAAGTTAGCCTAGACTAGCCACTTGTTGTAGAAAGGGAAATTTTTCATGGTGAGACATGTCTGACTCACACATCATGCATAAGCTTAAAGCATACCCAGCTGTGTAAACTTACCAATCAACCTGTCTTTAAGAAAAGAATATACGATCCAATAAGCAACATTCCAAAAGATCAGGTATTAACAATTTCAGATGTAAGTCGTACTAGTTATACCAAACAGATAGCTAAGAACATTTCACAGATATACCAAACAATGCAATAAACGATGCACACTGACCATGTTACTTCAACTAGAGCAGTGTACATATCAACTAAAAGGCAAAAGGCAAACCTTGCAGGACCATCCTTGAGCGCAGGGAATGTGGGAGGCCAAACCATCATAAAAGGGTAGACAGCAGTGAAATGTAGATCCTTTTGTGCCATCGCATGCACTTTACGGAGTGTCCTGTTCTTTGACGTCCAGATAGAGCACACACCCACACATTTTTAAGAAAAGAAATTCAGCATTATCCCCTGCCTGACATATATAGCAACGGCCAGTATGCTCATCCTCAAGCGTGTTATCTAGCATCCTCAGATTAGCACACATCTCGTGCAAACAAATGGTATCGACCAGCAACCAGTTGTCCCCCGTATGGAGCCAGATGTGAAGTTTAAAGCCATTGACATGGATGAGATATATACTGGAAGGATCGTCTGCCCGTGACAAGACGGTGTTGAAACTGTGATACTTCACTCCAGGTGGGAGCTGGATTCTAGACAAGCTTGAGGCCGTCAAATCCAAGACAATAATGTCATCGGCGGGGGAGGCCACCATATAAATTTTATTGTCGACGAGCACAACTATTGCTTTGGGTAGCGGAAGATGGAGCTGGTATGTGGCCAAGGTATGCAAGCACCAAACACTGCCTTGCAACATATACACACGCATAGTGAATTTTTCTGTTTCATCGGTACCCTCCGTCAACACATAAAGGTAGGACAAGCCATTTTCTTCTTCTTTGGAGAGAATAGCACCAAAATTTAGGCGACTGCGATCCTGGGTGCTTGGGAGTGGTGGGACGTCGTCAATGCCTCTCTCAGGGCAAAGCGGGCGGTACACTCCACATACTAGTTCTCTTCTTTCACGATGTCTGATGAAGATGCTGCCGTTTCGGGAGTCCATGATCCATGGCACCTCGTGGGTACCGAAGTTGTGGCTCGCCATGCGGCGGACAACAGCGGCAAGCTCTGGGGGCTGGGGCAGCATCGGGACGAAGCGCGGGATGGCCATCGACTCCGGCCAGACCAACCCGCTATCGATGTAAAAGCCAAGTAGGCGGGGCGGGTGGAGCTCACGAAACCGGCGGAGGAAACCCCGGTCCGAGGCGAGCTGGTACCAGCACCTGCACACGAGGGCGGCGCGGACGAGGGTGGTGGGGAAGCCGACGCGCAGGAGGATCTCCCCGAGGAGGTTCTCGTCCCCAAGCACCTTGGAGACAGGGTCCACGGTAGGGGAACGCCGGCATGTCTCACCATCGCCATCCGCGCGTGGTTTCTTCACAGGATTGACCCTGGAAAATCGGCAGCGCCGAGCAAATGCAAATCCGGCGTCAATGCAATAAACCTGATTTCTTCAGCTAACGCCGTTGCAGGACATACATTACAATCAGACTGCGTGAAATGAAATGGGGCGGGAATCGAAGGAGGCGGAGGAGCTGGACGGGTCTTACCGTCGAGAAACCTCCACAGCCGTATCCATCATCCAATCTCCCCTCTCAGCTGAGCTGCCGCGACAAGTAAAACGTAGGCCGGAGTTAGTTTGGGAGGAAAACCTAAACCTAGATAGCTAGGGTTTGATCCCACGAGAAGAGGAAACGAGAAACATAACCGGGACAGGGCAGGAAGCAGAAAGACTCGCCTGAATCGAATTGGGAGGAAGGAATAAGAAGCGTCGGTGGCCGCCGCCGGGGACGGGCTCGGGTCGCCGGCGCCGCTTCTTTCTCCCCCACCCGCTGGGGCGTTGCGGTCGAGGAGAGCTGGGCGAGTGAGGTCAAAGTTAAACGATGATGCAGCCTCTTCACCATTGCAGCCCATAAAGCCCAGTACACATGTCTTTTTTTTATATGCCAGCCCTGTGTCGCAAAAAAAAAAACCCCGATAAATCCGGAAAGTTCGGATTTTAAGCATTTCATCACGAACGATTTTCCATGGCAACTTTAGTTGACACGAGGTGACAACTTTAGTTGTGAAGGCATGACAACTTTGTCCTAGTTTGTTTTTATCAGAAAAATTGCCATGTTTGCTAATCTCGCATGAACAAAAGTTGTCATGAAAAACGTTCGGGAGCCATGCTTAAAATTCGAACGTTCAAGATTTATCATTTTTGAAAGAAAAAAAGAACTGTCTAATTAACAATTGACTGATTTCGATTTTGGCATCAGCCAAATTGGACCAATAGCGTCTTCCTTCGTACCCCTTCAGCCTTTTCTGATACCTATTGGGTTTTAGGTTTTTTTTCCTCCATACCAAATACGTCCATTGTTTTTCTTGGGCGCTGTGTTTTTTGGACGAGCCTGCAAGGCAGCTCAGGTAGCTTTTTTAATAAAAAACTCTCCATCTATTTTTTGTCTGTTTCAACCTTACTCTGCTTGGCAGCCTCTCTGACTGAATGCATACTAAATGTTTCAAAAATCATAAACTGAATGGGAAATCATGTATGCTAAGGCTAATTCACACACATAGGCGACCAGATATCTTAACATGATTGAGAACTACAAGAAAAAAAAACTCACGGGATAGACATATACTGCAATATTCCAACAGTTTGCGAAAAAGAACACATGTTCATGAGCATCCTTGAACTACATAGACATACATGCCCAAAACCCATGCCCATGTGACTTTCGAAAGCGGGACACATGCCTTCGATACGCGAAGATTGAGACTGAACCAGATGGCTAAAAATTTGACTGAAAGCCAAATCAAAACTAATTGACTGAAAAATAGCAAAAACGAAAAAAGAAAACACGTACACCAGCATTGCTTTCTAAAACAAGAAACAAAAAAAATCTACTATGGCTCAAGCAATTAGAAAATAAAATCTTAGGCTCAGTATGAATGCATTTAATTTAAGGGTTAAGTATATTTCTCATCCCTCAACTCTCTAGAAAGTATAGAAATGATCCCACAACTTCGAAACAAGCAAAACTTGGTCCTTCAACGTTGCAAACCGAATAATTTTAGTCCCTCATACTGCTTCGAGTGGTTTCGTTGGTGACATGGCATGGTTTTGGCTAATTTGAATGGTTTCATTGATTTAGTGGAGGCTGCCTGTCACATGGCGTCTGAAGGCCATGCTCACTAGCGCCGGTTTGCTGCTACCCTGGCCGATCTCTCTTTGAGCATGTCGAGCAGCCACGCCCAGCTGGCCGTCCGATTTTGCCGATCGAGATGCACTCTGCTGTCCAATGGGCGCTGCACTTATCGAGCTACCACTTGTCGTGTTCGCTGCGCACTGGAACTGCTTGTGCGCGTGTCGCTAGCACAGACACTGCCAGCCCCGGCCTTGCTCACCGTGTGTGTCGCCGCTTCATGCTGCTGCGTGTTGCCGCCGCAACCTGCGCTCGACAACGCCGCAACTGGTTTCACTTGCCAAGCTGATCGGGGAGCCGTGGCCTAGGATGTACTACACGGCCAACTTCGAGCGTAGAGCAGAGAGGCGTGCAGGTCATCCACGGCCAGGTCGTGCTCTTTTGGCTGCGCCCTGACGACCAGCAGCACAGCCTCTCCGCCCCGGCCCTGCTGGCCTCCTCGTACCCCGGCTCCACGGCCCGGCCACCCACCAGGTCCTCCCACCTCTCCATTTTCCTTCTCGGGGGCGGCGACAACAACTTGAGGCCGAAGAATGCAGGTGGCCCGAGCCCATGATTGTGCATATCAACTAGTCGACGAAATGCTCATTACATTAAAAAACACAACAAAGATGACAGGGGAGAAATAAAGAAATGATGAGGTGGTAGTCAACTCGGAATACTAGGGTCAAAACCATGCCAAGTCATCGATGAAACCATCCAGTGATACGAGGGATTAAAGTTATCCGGTTTGAGAAGTTAAGGGACCAAACTTTGCTGATTTTGAAGTCAAGAGATCATTTCTATACTTTCGAGAGAGTTGAGGGACGAAAAATATACTTATCCTTTAATTTGATCATTTGAATCTTTAGTGCACTGCTTGTGTATTTGTGTGATTCACATAAATTATTTAATCGACAAGAAAGGTCGACAACATTTCATTTGTGTAGCGTGCGAGCTTTCTATCACTACCTCTAAGAACCTATTGGTTTCAGGTGATGAAAAACCGGGTTGTCTTCACCTTGCTAAAAAAGGCAAGCAAGGAAAGATCATGCCCTCTAAGAGCAACTTTAGCAGACCCCGTATAATCCCGACCCGCATAACGCGTTTACAGTTTGAGGAAGATCTATTTTATGGGACGAAATCGTGCGCTGCAGAATTGACCCCGCATATGAAACCGTATAATTTTAAAAAAGCTTTCGCGGGAAAAATTGCAACCACACATATCATTCATAGTTCATCACAACATACTACATAAATCATACATACTACATATATACTACATTGATCATTCTACTACATATATACTACGTTCCGGAGGTGAGCCATGCGGCAGAGGAAGAGCCCGCGACCAAGGAAGAGTCCACGGCCGAGGAGGGCGTCCGCCCGTGCCGGCGGTCGTACTCCTCCGTCTCTCGACGGAGGAGCGACGCCGGCAGGTGGAGACCTTGGTTGGTGTACTTCTTGGCCGTGCGCTTCCTCGCGCCTTCGGCACGGACACACCGCTGGCGCTCGGGGTCGTCGCCCCGGCCAAAGCTGCCGCCGGAGCTCCACATACGGCCCCACATGGTGGCTGGAGGCGGAACTGGGCTCACCAGCGGCAAAAAATGCGATGGAGGGAGTGGGGAATCGCAGGGAAACACGGCGGCGGGTTTTGACCCGTATCTGCCCCGCAAACTCGTAGTTATACGTGTGGAGAGACAAGTTATGGGCTGTGCAATCGCGATATATTGATCGGTGCACCAGGCACGTATATATAAGTACAGAGGGGGGGCCACATCCTCAACTATACAGAGGAAACAGTAGGTGGGCCCTATACACAATATACACGTACACAATATACTCAACACCCCCCGCAGTCGAAGCGGCGCCAGTGACGCAGAGACTGGAACGAAACTCCTCGAAGGTGGAAGTCGACAGTCCCTTCGTCATCACATCGGCGAACTGTTGTGCCGTCGGAACATGGAGAACCCGAATACGTCCAAGGGCCACCTGCTCGCGCACAAAGTGAATATCCAGCTCAATGTGCTTCGTCCGGCGATGATGAACGGGGTTGGCGGAGAGGTACACCGCAGAAATGTTGTCGCAGTAGACAACCGTATCCTGGGAGACGTCGTGATGCAGCTCCTGTAGTAATTGTCGTAGCCAGGTGCACTCAGCAACAGCATTAGCCACAGGTCGGTACTCAGCCTCCACGCTGGAGCGCTAAACCGTGGGTTGTCGCTTGGACGACCACGAGACGAGGGAAGGACCGAGGTAGACGCAGTAGCTAGAGGTTGACCGACGAGTGTCTGGGCAGCCAGCCCAGTCCACGTCAGAGTAGGCCATCATCTCCAGAGAAGTGGAAGCCGTCAGGGTGAGCCCGAGGGTCATCGTGCCGCAAATGTAACGGAGGATCCGCTTCACGAGAGTCCAATGGGAGTCACGAGGGGCGTGCATGTGGAGACACACCTGCTGAACAGCATACTGAAGATCCTGTCTGGTGAGAGTCAGATACTGAAGAGCACCGACGATGGACCGGTAGAAAGGAGCATCCGACGCTGGCGAGCCCTCAAGAGCGGAAACCTTGGCCTTCGTGTCAACATGAGTAGCAACAGGGTGACAGTTGAGCATGCCAGCACGCTCAAGAAGCTCGTGCACATACTTCTACTGATGAAGAAAGAAGCCGTCTGGTCGCCGAACGACCTCAATGCCAAGGAAATAATGTAGAGCACCCAAGTCCTTGATGGCAAACTCGCCACGCAGCCGAAGAGTAATCTGCTGAAGTAGAGCTGCGGAGGAGGCCGTCAGGATGATGTCGTCGACTTAGAGGAGCAAATATGCAATCGTGTCACCATGGCGATAGACAAACAGGGAGGCATCCGAGCGAGTGACGCTGAAGCCTAGTGTCTGAAGAAACCCGACGATCCGCTGGTACCAGGCTCGGGGTGCTTGCTTAAGCCCGTAGAGAGACCGGGACAGCAAACACACATGGCCAGGAAGAGATGCGTCGACGAAGCTGATGGGCTGCTCACAATAAACCTGCTCCTCAAGATGGCCGTGGAGGAAGGCGTTGGAGACATCCATCTAATGAACGGGACAGCCTCAGGACACCGCAAACTGGAGGACGGTACGGATCGTGCCCGGTTTAACAACCGGGGCAAACGTCTTAGTGAAGTCAACTCCAGCGCGCTGTCGAAAACCACGAACCACCCAGCGAGCCTTGTAGCGCTCAAGTGTACCATCCGAGCAGGTCTTGTGGCGAAAGATCCACTTGCCGATGATGAGATTGGCGCGAGGAGGCCGGGGAACCAGTGTCCAGGTACGGTTCCGCTGAAGAGCGTCGAACTCTTCCTGCATCGCCACAAGCCAGTGAGGATCACGGAGGGCTGCGCGAGCAGACGCAGGAAGAGGAGAAAGCTCCGCGGTGGAGGCGGCGAGGAGGTACTCATCGCCCGAGTACCGCAGGCTCAGACGGTGAGTGCCTGTCCTAGCCCGTGTAACAGGGCCAGACGGCAACACCGGAGCGGCCGGCGAGGCGGGCGGTGAAGCAGTCGGCGAGGCGGCCGGCGACGGGCCAGCGACCGACCAGCGAGGCGGCCGGCGATGGGGCCGGGAAGGAGCTGGCGACGGGCCGGCGAGGCGGCAGCCGAGCCCGCGGTGCCCGAGTCGGGGCGTGGGTGGGGGGGGCGCCACCGAGGCGCCGTGGTCAGCCGAGGAGGCCGAGAGGGCAGGCGCTGGCGTGGGGGTGCGAGGCGCAGCTCGTCCCACAGCGCGAGGACTGCCAAAGCCCGGAGGCGGTCCGAGAGCCGGGCGGGGCCGTCCACCTGACGGAGTCGCCAAGGGGCCGCCGGTGGCCGGCGGCGATGAGGCAACAACGGGTACCTGCTGCTGAAACGGAAACACCATCACATCAAAGTAAACGTGTCGGGAGGTGAAAACACGATGGGAGACATGATCATAGCAGCGTTATCCCTTAGTGTTACGTGGGTAGCTGAGAAAGATGCAGGCGACGGAGCGGGGTGCAAGCTTATGAGGCGCAGTAGCGGCGATGCAAGGGTAGCAGAGATAGCCGAAGTTGTGAAGCTCATCATAAGAGGGTGGTGCACGGAAGAGGAGGTGATGAGGTGCAAAGTTCCCGCGAGTGCGACATGGACGGATGTTAATGAGGAGTGAAGCAGTGGCGAGAGCGTCAGGCCAAAAGCGCGAAGGCACATTGGCGTGAAAGAGGAGTGTCCGAACGCAGTCATTAAGAGTGCGAAGGATACGCTCAGCGCGACCGTTCTGCTGTGAGGTGTACAGGCAGGTGAGATGAAAAGTCGTGCCATGTGAGGTGAGAAGAGTGCGAACAGCGAGGTTGTCGAACTCCTTCCCGTTATCTGTCTGCAACACGAGAATGGGACGACCAAACTGCGTGAGAACATAGGAGTAGAAAGCGGCGAGAGTGGATATAGCATCCGACTTGCGGCGCAACGGGAAGGTCCACACATAATGCGAGAAATCATCAAGTATGACAAGATAATAAAGATAGCTCGTATTACTGGCAACAGGAGAGGTCCAAACATCACTATGAATTAACTCAAACGGGTACGATGCAACGTGAGAAGAAGCACTAAACGGGAGACGAGCATGTTTGCCGAGGCGACATGCATGACACGAGTGATCCTCGTTCTTATTACACGTGAAAGAAAAACTCCAAAGTATATGACGAAGGGTGGCGGGATTGGGATGACCCAAGCAAGCGTGCCAAAGATCCACTCCGGTGGCGAGAGCGATAGGGGCAGCGGAAGTGGTGGAGTGAACCGGGTAGAGCTCGTCGGGGCTGTCACATTGGTGGAGTACCATCCGGGTGCGAGCGTCCTTAACAGAAAAACCACATCCGTCAAATTCAACGGTGACAGGATTTCACGTGTAAGAGAACGAACAGAAACAAGATTTTTAATAAGTTCAGGAGAAACTAAGACATTGGACATGGATATTGGAGTGGAGTTAGATGGAAAATATGCATGACCAATATGAGTAATAGGAAGAGAGAAGCCGTCACCGACGGTGATGCGGTTGGAAGTGTGGACGGGATAGGAGGTGTAGAGGTTACCGGGATAGGCAACCATATGCGCGGTAGCTCCAGTGTCCATATAACAGTCGCCGCCGCCGGTGTAGGTGGACGGTGAGGGGGCAGCGTGAAGAGCCGCCAAAAGAGCCGGGTCCCACAACGCCAGCGGGAGAGGCTGCTGCGGGGCCATCAGGGACAGCAACGGCAGCCCACTTGGCTGCGGCTGCTGGCCGTAAGAGAGAGGCCCATAGGGCGCCACATAGGGCTGCGGCGCGGCGTAGAACGCCTGGTGCGACGGTGGTTGGGCGCCCAGAATACCCGGGGCAGGGGCACGGGGAATCAGCATGGAGTAGCGTGCACAACGCTGGTCCATGGGTTCTGGCTGGCGTACCATGGGGCCGGCTGGTAGGCCTGCTGCGGTGGGCTGGGTGCTCCTCCCTGAGCGCCGCGCCCCTGCCTATGACGCCGCGACGGGCCGCCGCGACGACTTTCATTGGCCGCTCCGCTGGGCGGCGGAAGGGAGCAGCCGGGGCGGGCGGGAAGCCGGGCGGGAAAGCGGGCGCCACCGGCTGAGGCGGTGTCGGGCGCGGAGGTGGCGGAGCTTGACCCCCGCGGTTACCGGCGACGAGGGCGGTGTGGGTCACCCGAGTCCGTGCCATCCTCATCCGGCGCTCCTCTAGCTTGAGGTACGCCACCACCTTAGCGAAAGTAGGCTCCAGGATGAGGGTGAGGTTGGCTCCAAGGCCACTGCTCCACACTCGGACCAAAGCAAGAACACCAATGAAGACGACTTTGAACAGATATCAACCAACCTTAACCACCACCGAAACCGGCAACGACCATCCCGCCTCAAGCATCGCCAAATCAGCAAGAGAGTACCAGGCCGGAGAAGGGGAGGGGGGGGGGAGTGCCTCACACCCAAGACCGGCACCCGACGGGAGGCTCGACCTTGTCGGAGCCCCCATCCCTCCTACCGGCAACTGGCGCAGGCCGGCATGAGGCCACCGACAACCGCTCGCCCGCCAAGAGGGGGAGCATATCTCGCCACCGCCGCCAAGGATGGGCCCAAGGAAAGCCCTCCTGCGTCGCTCACCGCCCGTCATCGTCCATGAGCAGGACCCCCTATGGGGACAAGGCCAGAACGCCCAGCCAACAGCCACCGCCACCCCACCAGCCCATCGCCGCTGCAGGGGCGGCCGCCCACAGCCCAAGTCGTCCCGACCCGCACTGTCGGCTAGGGCAGATCTGGGCCATCCCCCGCAGCAGTCGGCCACACCACCCAGCCACCGAACGGACGGATCCATGCCGCCCTGGGCCCGCGCCGCCAAAGAGGACGCCCGTCGGATATTGCCGAAGCCCTAACGCCACACCACAGCATCACGGGAGGGGTTGGAGGATTTCCGAGATCGATCAAATAGCCCGTCATTTTTTCTTGGCTGTTTCAATCAAAAGATTCTAAGCTTGAAATTAAGAATCATTGATCTATGTCGGCAGATGGAGCTTACGTCGATCGTCGGGGACGCGATCGACCTGGAGGACCTGCAGGACGAGCTAGAGGACTCGAACCCACCGAGGGGCACCGGCGGCGATAGCAAGGCCCCCAACATGCTCCTCCACGACCACCCGCAGTCAGGCCTCAACAACGATGAGGACTCCGACGGCAGCGAGACGCAGAGGGGCTCCGGCAAGGACGGCGGCGGGAAGCGGCAGCAGTGCAAGAACTTCGCGGCTGAGCTGAAGCGGCGCGACAATCTCAATGACCGCTTCAAGAAGCTCTGCTCCATCGTCCCCAACATCACCAAGGTAATCACCATCATCCTTCCATGGCGGCCGCCATGCATGCAGGATTCTTGTAAATTTCTAAGCTCAAAGAGAGCGCGTGGATCCATGTCGGCAGATGGACCGGGCGTCGATCCTCGGGGATACGATCAACTACATCGTGCGGCTGTAGAAGCAGGTGAAGGAGCTGCAGGATGAGACGGGGATGCCGGAGCAAGGAGCTGAGATGCTGCAAGCTAAAGAGCGCGACAGGAGCACTGCTGATGACGTGAATCACTACAAATAAGAGACACATCCGTGACATTTTGGGCCGAACGAATTTTTTTATGTCATACATATGACACTTCTATGACGATAGTTGTGACAAAACCCGGTATCATCATAGATGTGGTGGGCTCCTACTTCTATGACAAAAAATCATGACAGCAAATGGGCTTTTCGTCCTGGGCGGGCCGGAGACGCAGCTGCATGACATTCTTTGGGCTGTCCATGACGGAAAAAACCGTGGTAGAAGCGAGGGGGAGGAAAATTTCGGGGAGTTGCCGGTTACGGTGGGAGGTCGGGGGCTGAGCGATGCGCGTTTCTCTCGTACACGCAGCGAGGCGTTGGCTCTAATCGAACTGAGTGAGGCGTTGGGCTCTAATCGAACCCGAGCGATTGCACTGCAGCTACGCGTTCATCGAATCCGAGCGATCGATCGATGGTCGTTAATCGAACCCGATGGAGTGATTCGCCATCGCTGCTAATCAAGCCGATCGATTGATGAACGATGGCGTTGCGGGGGGTTTGGATGAGCAAGGAGCGGTGGCGTTGCCTCTGGATGAACAGGACCCCGTGGTGTGGAGGGCTGGATGAACAGTAGACGGTGGAGGGGTGGCCGTGGAGGGGTGGCTGAACAGGACCTCGTGGTGTGGAGGGCTGGATGAACAGTAGATGGTGGAGGGCTGGATGAATAGTAGATGGTGGAGGGGTGGTTGAACAGTAGCCAGTGGAGTAGCGCGCGGTGGAGGCTGGATGAACAGGAGCCCGTGGAGGCTGGAGGAGGTCGACGGTGGAGATGAACAGTATCCCGTGGAGTCCCGTTTTGCGTTACGCCACACCCCTCCCGATGAACAGGACCCCCGTTCGACCGTAACGCTCCAACACAAGTACGTTTCGTCCGTTTTGCGGTACGCCACACCCCTCCTGATCAACAGGACCCCCGTTTCGACCGTAGGAGGTCCGTTTCCTCCGTTTTGCGGTACGTCACACCCCTCCCGATCAACAGGACCCCAATTTCGACCATAGGAGGTCCGTTTCCTCCGTTTTACGGTACGCCACACCCCTCCCGATCAACATGACCCCGTTCCGAATGTAGGAGGTCCGTTTCCTCTGTTGTGCGGTACGCCAGCCTCGCTTCCATCGCTGTTCCGCCCAAGCCTCCCGATGAACACGACCACGTATTCCGTTCGACCCAGCCGGTTGGCTCCCTATGAACACGACGACGACGTTGTTTCTTCGTTCGACCCAGCCATGTACGTATGCGCGAGTAGGCGTTCGAGACCCTGCCCGTATGTACGACGCGGGTCGTATTTTCTTTCTTGCACCCTCGCCGCTGTACGTATGTGTACATGCTACGTGCGCGCCTCTACTACGACACGTGCGCGCCTCTACATCGACCAGTATGTATGTACACGTTCGCGACCGAATGACAACGCTACGTACGCTTCGACCAGGTGGGTCCCGACTGTCAAGCACTTCCTTGCCTGCAAAGATGTAGCTGGTGGGTCCCAACAGTCAGGGGGGCGAATTGTTTTGTTGTTTTTTTGCCCAGACGCACTTCCTTGCGTGCGAATATGTAGCTGGTGGGTCCCAGCAGTCAGGGGGGCGAATCGTTTTTTTGCCCGGACGCATTTCCTTGCGTGCGAAGATGTAGCTGGTGGGTCCCAGCAGTTAGGGGGGCAAATCATTTTTTTCGGACGCATTTCCTTGTGTGCGAAGATGTAGCTGGTGGGTCCTAGCAGACAGGGGGAACGTTTTTTTTACGAAATACGGTGGCCCATCCGGTGGGTCCCCGCTGTCAGGTGGAGGAATAATTATTTTGCGCGTAATAAGGAGGCACTTCCTTGCTGCGGCCGTGGACCCAGCTGTCAGCCTCTCCACGTGCAATCCACGTCCGATGGAAGCCATTCCTTGACCACGTTGACCACCCCGCGCCGAGAGCACCAGGGCGGTGGACGACGGCGAGGCCTAGGAAGGGGACGATGCGGAGCCGGGGAAGACGCGACAGTGGATGCCCACGCGTAGAGGAGTATGGGGGTTCACTCGTTCGGCTGCGGTGTGAGGCTGCCGTCGCCGCAGAATAACAGGGGGTGTGGGTGCGTAGAGGGATGGCCTGGCCAGCGGTGGGAGTAGTAGGGGGCGGTGAGGCCTCCGCGGCATCACAGCCGGCCACGGGCGGCAGGAGCAGCGACACGACCGGGCGCCGCTCGGGCGGTGGAGCAAGAAGACCAGAGGTTGAAGAAGCACTACGGCGGATGGACATCGTGACGGTCACCGAGCTAGAATCGTTCATATATTGACTAAAGTTGACAAAGGCCTCCGTCCCGATCAACATAGTAGGCCCACAAGTCAGCCTCCCACCAAGGTTGGTCCCGGCTAGTGGGGGTATTCATTTTTTGTGCGTAATAAGGAGGCACTTCCGATGGGTCCGAGCCGACAATGGGGAACGTTTTTTCATGAATACGGTGGCCCGCCCTGTGGGTCCCAGCAGTGTGGGGAAACGTTTTTTTGTGAAATACTGGTGGCCCATCCGTGGGTCCCTGCTGTCGTGGAGGAATAATTATTTTCCGCGTAATAAGGAGGCACTTCCTTGCGGCTGCCGTGGACCCAGTATCGGCCTCTCCACGTCTGAAGACTCTTCGATGGAAGTCGGTCGTTGACCACACTGACCACGCCGCGCCGAGAGCACCACGGCGGTGGACGACGGCGAGGCCTAGGAAGGGGACGACACGGAGGCGGGGAAGACGTGGCAGTGGAAGCCCGCGCGGAGAGGAGTACGAGGGTTCACCGGTTCGGCTGCGGTGTGAGGCTACCGTCGCTGCAGAATAATAGGGGGTGTGGGTGAGTAGAGGGATGCCCTGGCCAGCGGTGGGAGTAGTAGGGGGCGCTGAGGCCTGCGCGGCAGCACAGCCTCCCACGGGAGGCGGGAGGCGGTCCCGCCGGCGCTGCTTTGGCGGTTGGAGCAAGAAGATCAGAGATTGAAGAAACACGACGGCCGTTGGATTGACATCCAACGGTTACGTCTGCTAGAATCATTTGTTGACGTAGTATATAATAACTAAAAAATCTTGCATACGCGTCAACTAAACAGGCCCACAAGTTAGACCACTCCCTCTTTTTTTTAATAATTTATATATAGCTCATGGAAACTTCTTATGCAATTTATTGCAGTCTTTTTTTGGTTGGCCAGGGCCAATTTCGCATATTTCTGTGGGTTCCAAACTATTTTTAATACCGAAATGTCAAGCCAGATTTAAAGTACTTTGAAGATATATTTAAATTAGGTTAATGCCCAGTGAAATAGGAATTTGAAAATGTGAAAAAAATCAAAAATTATAAAGTAATTGCCAATTTGTCATCTGTTTTTATATTTACAACCCATTTCATATTACTTTCAAGATTTGCAGCGCCTTGAAAGAGTTGCAGCCCATCGTATAAAAAAAAATAAGTAGGCCTGGATTGGTATTCTTCGTAAAAAATAAACTGGGCTCATTTTCACAAAGAAAAAATAGCTGGGCTGGTCACATGGTGAACATAAAATATAAGCTTTGGGCTAGACGGGCCTGAGCCAGTTCAAACCCTGCTCCGTCTCAACAATACCAAACAAAAAAAATACTGCTCAATTAGCTACGTCCCAGGTGTCAGCCGATCTTGTGTTGTTCTCTTGTCTATTGACTATATACGCTCACAAAGTCGTGGGTCCCAGATGTCAGGAAAACACTAGGAGGAAGCATTTTATTTTTCCATACCCTGACGTGGTGGGCCCCTACTGTCATCCTCTCCACGTACTTCTTCCGATTCCTGTTGTTTGTTGACCATGTTGACAATGCGAGAGGGCGGCGCCGCGGCGAGCACACCAAAGCGCGCGGAGGACGTCGGTGTTAACGATTTAGGAGACGGTGGGGCGGTGATGCGTGCCCTGAGGCGCAGCCAGCCGTGGGAGGCGGAAGCAGGCGGCCCCGCCGGCGCTGGTTTGGGTTTGGCGGCTGGAGGAAGACAGGACTGAAGAAACACGACAGACTATAAAAGCAGCAGGAGTACTTAACAACCTTAACTGAAACCAGCAGGGGCACTTAACAACCAAAGTTGAAAGCAGTATGAGTACTTGTACAGGTTCAACCATACAAAGCACGCCTCGACAGTGCTACTTTGCCTACAGTTAACCAAGGGTGAGGCCGCCAAGCCCCAGGACAAGGCCCAGGCGCCACCCCGCGCATCCACAACCTTCTGAAAGCGGCTTCATCTCGCAACGTGGTCAATAAACATGATATTCGCTTTAGAGCCATGGAAAAGCATGAACATAATCTTCTGTCCTATTCTCCAAGATGGACGGGCCTTCATTATTTGAGACCACCCACGAATAAGTATCTTTTCACCTCCAAGGGGGATTGAGTAGGTCGACATAAACATCATGTTGTGACCAAGCGCAAGTCTGACCCGACCATGGTCAGCATCAGATAGGAACAATAGAACTCGGCAGTTCCTGTTTCAAGAAGATCACAGCTGTAAAACTGTGTATAAGCAATAGTTTATGAACAACATATATAACAGAAAATAGCTCGTACCATAAGTTTCTTGACACAGTTGAACTTGTTCAACGAGTGCAGCAGTGGCACACATATCCCACGTGGCCTTCCACCATTGAAACGCCCCACAAGGACCTCAAGACGATCAATAAAGTGTAGGAACTTGTGGATGTCGATCCAGTCAACTTCAGTGCCATTAGTAACAGCTGAGTTATTACAGAGTAACAAACGAGCAGACTGCTTAACTCTGAAAAAACCTACACGTGCCACCAATTATAAGAAAATATTAGTTAGAAGTAGCCTCTTCGTGAGAGATTCGTTGCTACTTCTAAAGTTAAATTGTGATTAGTTAGACAGAATAGGTGGATTAAGAAGTAATGGAGGCAACAAGAAAGAACCAGATACAAAACTAACATGGATGAACAATTGGAACAACGTCGGGGTGGAAGACCGTAGTGAAGATGAGACCAGGTTCTGCTATTTCCATCAACATTCGTACACCAACTTTCAGTCTGTAACACTTGAGAAAGTTTATCCAAGTTAGGCCATAAAAAAGCAGCGTTCTTCTTGGTTCATGAACCCAACTCTGAAGTAATATCCATGGATTGTCTTCACTGTGACCATTAAACTAGTGCATTCAGTTATGGCAAGGCCGAGCATCTTGAGTACATGTGTTCTGGCAGAGCAAATAATACACTGCAGGAAAAATAATATGATAACACAGCATGTTCAAAAAAACTCCACCTTCCCGGATAGAGAAGAGGATTCTAGGAACATACTATGCGCGTTTCAAAATGATGTGGTAGGATGAGAAGGAACAAGTGTAGCGTCTCGCCGAGGGCGCAGAAATCTGTAGGGTACTCGCACTTTAGGCACTGCAACTGAAACACACTAGATTGAAGACGAAGAAAATGCATCAACAATGGCGGCTGCCATCCTAGGATTACCTGCGACCAAGGGACTTGGATTTATCGGGATGGATGAAGAATTCAGACGTGGTTCTCCATGAGAAAACCCTATGCAATCGCCGAGCGGGGTTTCTCTAAACAAGCAGACGAGGAGAAGGGATTCGTGCCCGGTGAAATATTGCCGCTTCGTCTGTCTACCATCGCTAAAGCTGGAAAGGGGGTCGTGATTTGACGGCTCATTGGGCATTATCATGGGCCTTCGACCGGGTGTGTCTACCGTGAAGTTGTGCACTCTAATTTGTGCATATGGCACGTGGACCCGTTGCGGTTGCCCCACATATCAGCTAAAGGAAGTAGAAAGACAAGAGTAACTAGTTACACATAAATATATATTTTGTCGAGAGATACTCCTCCGTAAAGAAATATACAAATCTTTTATATCACAGGCTCACCTTGCTGAGAAATATACTCCCTCTCGCAACGCATCGGGCATTATGGGGTTCAGCTTTTTTATGGGGGTTCAGCTGAGAATATAATACTCGAGATAGGCTCACAGTTCGACTTTGGGCCGCAGCCGACCCTGCATGTTTGGGGCCCATGTGTTCTACCTTAGTGCTTTTCATATTGCAAGCAATCGGTATCAAGACTGGTTTTAGATGCTATCGCAAGGCTTAATACACAAAATTGAATAAAGCACGACAACTGTTGGAATGAAATCGAACGGCAGTTCCTAACCATCAATCGAGTTGCAATTTATCAACGATATACCATGTGATAAATAATCTTGTCGTACTACTTATACACACAGGACACTTGTTTCACCATGCCAGATTATTACATCAAAATCTCTCGAGGATAGATCAGTTTGGCGCTTGCGTGTTGCCATCAAGAATTTCAAAGTTGATTTGGACCAGCTCTCCTTGCCGAGAAAGTTCAATTTGACATCATCCCCTATCGCAAGATATGATTTAGATTTGAACCTTGACCATCCTTTAGCATCAATCATCATGCGACCATCCTTTTTACTTACAAGATATTGAGCAGGTTCATTCACACCAAGGCTACGCATGGTAAGAGAAACTTGGCGCGCTTCGCCGGATTGTTGAACGACTCCTCGTTGTTTCTAGGAATTCTCTGTTTGCAAACAAGAAGACATACCCAAACAGTTAGATCAACACAGTGAATCATGTGAAACAACATGAAAAGAAAAAGAACGAAGCACTTGGGCGGCCAATGCTTACCAAGAAGGTGGACATGTCGGTTTTGTAAGGACTTTGGTATATGAAGTGCGAATCGCAACCCGATCTGTTGCGGTGCAACCGCACGGGCGGACAAAATGCAAGTGCAAGTGTTGGTGCAGGTGCGAAGCCGCTGCTGCTGCCGGAGATGGTGCTCCTTGTAGAGCTGGTGCGGTGTCGATGCCCGATCCGCCGGTAGATCGACCGATCCACTGACGCATCGGTGCCCAATCCTCATTGGATCGGATCGAGCTGCTGCCATTATCGCTGCTAGAGCAACTGTCGGTGCTCGATCTGTGCGAGACAGCGGCGATCGTGTCTGGTCTGTTATGATCAGCTTTCTAAATTGACTAGGATTCGTGACCGTGATCCAGTTTTTTTCTTCATTTCTTTTAAACACGAGAAGGACTAATTGTGGCGTTTTTTTAAACCAAACTGCAGTTCATCATAGGGATTCAGCTTGTACTGCACAACGATCGATCCAATTTTTCCGATAATATAAGTGATGGACAGTGCCTTCGTTAATGACACGACATAAGAAGTGAAACCTACAAAAATAGCCATCATAGAGCAAACCAAACGGTTTATTCTGTGATGAATGTCACATGGCAAAACCTGCATCGTAAAATTGCAGGAAAAGAAAGAAAACATGACATTAAATCAATAAGATTTAGACAGTAAATCAATAAGATTTACTTTATGTGACACGAGTGAATCCTTACCAGGAAATCACTATGTTGAAGTACTAAACAGAAGATTGATCGTCCAACTATGCGTGGGATGCAGGGGCCCTGCCTACTCCCACAACAAGCAGACAGTCCAAAGGTCGTGACAAATCGTATGGACCAAACATCCATGGGACTGGAAATCCTGGTGGGTGCGATAAACCCTGCAATGCATACAGATATTGGAGTGTAACCATAATTGATAAACCGTCCTCACAAAAATATGATCTGGATACTTCAAAATGTACAGACTGAATTGAGTGGACAGACATTAACATAGACCCTTCTCAGGACTGACCACACACCAAAAGCGGCAGTACTAATAAACAATACAAGGTTCACAAACACAAATCAAGTACTGAACAATAGTACTTACTACAGACAAGCAAAGTTGCACTAACTAAACTCTGCAGACTATTTCTTGCCACCGACCCACGGATGAACCCGCATAACCTGACTAGGCCATGGACTTCATGTGAGATGTCTACATGCACCATCACCATCTTGTCAACCTTGGAGAACCTAACAGAGTGGTCTTTCCACTCATAAACATGATGATGAAGACAGGCCGCATCAGATTTGTTGGGAAGTTTTACAAGAACCACACCCTTCATAATCGAAGGCACAACCAGGAAATTGTTGTGGTCAAGTACAGCCTCGAGAACACGCCTGACAACAATGCTACAGGAAAACACTAGTTCAGGACACGTGGCGACAAGGACACATCAGCTGGATAGTTCAGAAGAGAACTCATCATCAGGTCTTCCAGTTCACACGGCATGACTTTGAGAACTTCATCTCCACCGGACCTGGTTCTAATTCAATGCAGAAACCATATTTTATTACTACCTCCGCTCAGAAATATAAGATGATTTTCGATATTATACTCCATATATGACTACATATACGCATAGAAATGAGTGAACAAAGACACTAGAACATGTCTTCAAAGGCATGAGAGCAGAGGGATTACATGCAATATCCATAACACAAGTTACTGAGGCAAATATACCCTCTTAAAAGGTAGCATTGATAAATTATAGTACTCCTCCGTCCCAAAATTCTTGTCTTAGATTTGTCTAGATACGGATGTATCATACATCCGTATCTAGACAAATCTAAGACAAGAAATTTGGGACAGAGGGAGTAGTTGAAAGTAATCTATAAGAAACCAGTGTCAACCTCTCGCATGTTTTGGTCAAAAGAGGAATTTAGAACTGTCATTTGGAACACTAAAATCACATGCAAGATCACCCAGAAAGTTGTACTACCAGTACTAGTACTGTGTGTTAGATGAAAAAACACGATCAAGATCGAGAAAAAGATCATCAACAAGAGACATTACCTGGACTTGCTTAATGAGGGATCCCGGAGAGGGGGGCTTGGACAGGGCGATGGCTTTGAGCTTGTATGCGGTAGTCTCGGCGGGGTGCTTGCGCTTCTTCGTACCATGAGCCTCGACGGTTTTGGTCAGAGCCATAGACATCACGTCGGCCGGTGCTCCGGCGTCCATCCAAGAGAGGAAGTTGAGAGAGAAGAGTGAAAGGAGGAACGAGATGAGGGAGAAGCGAAGCGAGTGGGGGTTTTCTTCAAGAGAGGAAGCTGAGAGAGAAGAGTGAAATGATGGTTGCTTCGTCCGTCCAACTTACTGCTGGAAAGGAGGGGGTTTTGTGATTTGATGGCTCATTGGGCATTACTGCGGCGGTTCGATCGGGGTAATCTAACGTCACTCTACTATGGAGTAATTTAGTGCATGGCTGGTGGACCCAGGTGTTGGCTATCCCACACGTCGGCGAAAGTGAGTAATTTAGTGCATGGCTGGAGGAGGATCCGCACGGTAGAGCGTGTCCACTGTTTTTCATTCCGAAGAAAAAAAATGATTACAACAAGCGTTTCCACTCTTACGACGGAGGAATGCGAAACACGGCAGCCACTTGAACATACACAGTGCTCCTACTACTAGGCATGTGCAGTGGTTCATACGTCAGTACTACACAATCTTGTTGCTAGTGTAGTAAGATATGACGATAACAAATGATGTTGTGCGCATGTCAACTACTCCTATATGTAACATAGTACCGTTTTTTCGACTCTCCGGTCGAGAATGAACAGTGAGATCAATGTTAATAGAACTAGGTCCACAGCGCACGGAGAGTACGGTGCTACAGTACTCCACGAAACATGAACCATATGAAGCACATCCTATAGTGTTAGACAGGGTGTATGAAGGGTGCATGGGATGGGAGCAAAAGTTCCCTTCTCGACCCACTTTTGGGTGTTTGGCAGAGTGCATGAACCATGAAGGGTGCATGAGTCCACACTAGTAGGTTGACAAAAATACACGAAGAGGAAACAACTATATTGAGATGAGAATGCAACCAAACACACCCACACGCTTTGTGCTACAGTGACTGATCTGCACCGTCTGAGTTTGATCCAACGGTCATGTTGCACCGAGACATGGACATGCCCATGCAGAGGGCGCCTAAACACCACCAAAGTCCCTCTGCTTCTTGAGGCGCACGATGTTGGTGATGCAGGGTGCAACCGCCCGCAAAGCCCGCTCCCGGTCGACGGGAGCCAGCTCGTCAAAGACGGCGTCCAATGGCACGAATGAATTCCGGTGATGGAGCCCTCAAAGGATTCGCCCGGCAACGGCGACGGCAACCCGCAACCCCTCCTTGTCCAGCTCAGCCCCCACCATCGCGCGGAGACGGCTCAGCTCCTCGGAGATATAGGTGAAGAAGGAGACCAGGTCAGGAAGCCGCAGCTCGTTGAAGTCGACCGGGTGGTCGAATGGGTTTAGCCTGACCGCCGGCATCGTTGCGTTGCCACGACGGTAGGCATCGCGCAGCCGCAACACGTGCGTGGCAACTTGGTTCACCAAGTGGCTGAGGAGATCCTGGACCTCGTCACGATCGGCCCGCTCGCGCTCCAGCCGGCTCCCCTGACGGCCTATCGTATCTCCCGCTTTCCGCAGCAATGCCGCCGACGCCTCGAGCATCTTTGTGGTGGACGCCTGCCGCTTTTGAAGCTCCGTGAACTACCGCACATAACGGAGGAGCATGGCACTCCTCTCCTCCTTGAGCTCACGGAGCTCCACGCCCTGGCCCCGAGCTCCGTGATCCTGGCATGGAGCTCCTGTGTCGAGCCTCACCTCGGACTCCGTGATCTGCTGCGCCGCCATGGCACCAGGTAGAAGTAATGGGGAGAGGAAGCAAAGGGGGCGAAACGGCTGAAAGGCAATGCAATCTACGGGAAGGCGGAGAGAGCCAGCCAAGGAGCGGGGAATCTTTTGGTTTTCACCACAGTAAAACACCAGTCGATGACTTCTCACATCAGGGAGCAGTGGGTTTCTACAGGCGGAGTCATCGTGACTAATTGCTGCCGCGCCTGCTCCCGTCAATCAAAAAATTAAAAATCCTGCCACGCCTGCTCCCGTCAACCAAAAAATTAGAAATCTTGCCACACCCAAACACCAGAGCAACGCCGCGGTGGATATTTAAATTTACCTGCCGGCAAGTAGATAAAAAAAGGGGTGAAAAAACAAATGTGGCGGCGACCTAGCTAATCGGTCGAACTAGCCCAACTAGCTAGCCACCATGCTTCACTGATGTACTCGGCGGGAAAGGTGGTCTTTCGTGATTTGACGACTCATTTACTTGCTTCGGCGCTACGACCGAGGAGGACCCAGAAAACGCGCGGTAGGGCGTCCCACGTCAGGAAGAATATATCGTGCACCACCCGGAGGACCCAAACACAGCGGTAGGGTGTGCCACGTCTCGCACGGAGGAAAAATGTGCGTGTAAAATATCTTTGTATCGACGTAGTACCTATGGTTCGACCTCGGGACCCAGCCAGTCGGTCGAAAACACCCCACTAGCCACACATGTTCATCATGCAAACGTGGCACGGTTAGCTCCGTCTCGACCAGCCACAACGTCTCTTGTTCTAGGCGATTCTTCTATTTCCAAGCTTTTTTTAGTTGTAATAACACCACGGCAAGCTAGCGCCGCTCTTCGTGTTTGCCCGTGCAAAGGTTAGACGATAGAGAGAAGAGAGATTGAGATCGCACACCTGGGACCCACCAGTAAGTGAGACAACGGTCATGCACGTGTTGACGAGGCACTCCCTCTACTCTACTCAACGCAAGTACTGTATAAAATCAAGTTATGGGACAAAGCCAACAACCGTTCATTTTTTCAGGCTATCGACTTACGCTTTGTAGTCCAGGTTGCCAGTTCGAATCTCATCTTTCAGATTTGTTAGTTTTAGGTCCAAATTTGATTAATGACAAGTGGGACCCCCGTGTGTTGTTCCGATATTTCAGTGTAGGATGGTTTTTTTGAACAAACACTTTGCGCGGTTAGACAAGTAACGGCACGAGTTACACGTATTTTGCAAGTTTACGAACAAGAATGGTAGCGGCATAGAATATCACATCCACCCCGCAACTTAGATACTATGGTGATACGAGTTTTTACACCGTTGGAATTGAGATCCAATGGCTTGGGAGTAGTCTTTGTGATTATGCGCAATTTCCAAACTCTCCAAAGGTTTTTTTTGCAAATAAAACATTCAGGCCTCGTGTATGCCGCTGCATCTTCGATCCAACGGCTCCCCGGTGCTCATATTAGGTGCTCCCCGTAGCTTAATTACCCGCTACGGTGATATGAGCATCTAGGTAGTATGATCAGTGATCAGATGGCACATGCATAGTACTTGTACTTTCTGCGCATTTCCCAAACTCTATCAGCCGTATATTGCAAAAACATTCAAACCTCCTACTGTGGGCCGTTAGATCTCAGTGAACTCGTATCACCATAGAATCTACGGTGCGGAAGCACCTCATACTCTCCCATGCAAGAAAACATAAGGTGCTATTGCAGCTTGGAGGTCGTTTGATCTGACATCCAATGGCATCTGAGCAGTCTTTGTGCTTGTAAGCAGTGGCCGAACTCTTTTGGGGCTTTTCTGCAAAAAACCAATCGAACCACCGAGGAGGTGTTGGGTCACAAATCCAACGCCTCCGAAGAGCTTGTATCACCAAAGCATCTAAGGTGTGGTAGCACATGATATTCTTACATACAGGAGAATATGATGTCCTCCTTCATCTAAGATGCTACGGTGATACGATCTTCGAGGTCGTTGGATATGGGATCAAAGGGCATCTAAGTAGTTTTTGTACAAATTGTGTGCAATTCTCAAACTCATCAAGGTTTCCTGCAAAAAAATTAAGACACATCATGTGAGCTGCTATATCTCAGATCTACAAGCTCAAGCAACTCAGATCGGCATATAGCATCTAAGGTAGGGGGCACATGATATTCTCCCGGGGAGGAGGGTGGGGCGTGCACAACCAATCGGTGGTTGGGAGGTGGGGACAAATATAATCTAAACAACCCTAAACAGAGCTCCACAATTTTATCTAAGGTCGAGGGGTTGACCCCTGACAATCATAGCTCCGCCTAAACACAACATTTGCATGTACTGTAGTACTAGACTTAATATTCATGTTTCAGTTTCATGTTCTTTTTAAATATTGAACTGAGGACCATGGATGTCTTACATTTTACTCCCTTCGTTCCTAAATATTAGTCTTTTTAGAGGCTTCAAATGGACTGGCACATACGGATGTATATAGACATATTTTAGAGTCTAGATTCACTCATTTTGCTCCATATGTAGTCACTTGTTGAACTCTCCAAAAGACTAATATTTAGGAATAGAAGGAGTATTTTTGAATTCGTGTCATACATGCATGGGTTGGAAAAATAGATGCACTATACTTATTGGATTGTTGTTGTGTTCGTGCGTGTGTGTCTGTGTGTGTGTGTGTGTGGTCATATGCTTGATACATACAAAGTTTTCTCACCTCCATATTGTTCATCTTTTAAATTTGAATTTGCATTGGAAAACTTACTAGGGATACCATGAAATGTGAAATCCACGTTGAGATCACTATATCACAAACTCACTCTAATTCAATAACTCGTCATAAATCAATTACCACATTGAGATTAGTATTTGCAAGGAAAATACGGGTATTGTAATACACATAGATTCGTTCGGCAATTTAAAAGGTTCCTTTCGTATTCTCGAATGGTAGGACCCAACAGCGTACCAGCCAGACCTTGGCTCGTGTTGATCCTAAAAAAATGGGCTCGTGTCCTTCGGTGGCGTGCGTGGTACGCACATTAGGCAACCCCAACCAGTCGAGCCTCAGTGTTTCA
The DNA here is from genome assembly GCA_021605205.1 of Aegilops longissima. Taxonomy (NCBI): domain Eukaryota; kingdom Viridiplantae; phylum Streptophyta; class Magnoliopsida; order Poales; family Poaceae; genus Aegilops; species Aegilops longissima. Next base: position 66,191,157 of record CM038681.1, read on the forward strand.
AGTCGAAATATCTGGCAGCCAAAATTCCAGCCCTAGGAAATTCCCCTCATGTCCCCGGTCCATAATGACTACCGATGAACAGCGGAGGGATGCTTTAGTAACTAGACAACGTTACCTACCGTGCCGAGCATTGTTCAATTCCCTCGGTCGCCGCTCGTCAAGGTCACCCGTCAACTGCATTGCCTAGTACTACTACTACTACACCAGGATGAGCACAGAATTGAGCCCGTTTGTTCATGCCTAGTACTTGAGTTAATATATCAGGCAATGCACTGGTACGCAGGGATTATCCTTTTACTCCCTCCTTTCCGGTTTATAGGGCCTATCTCAAAATTTTAGTTTTCCCATTTTATAAGTCTCAATTTGGTTGTTCCCCATCACATGTTCAGATTCAAGGTGCAATAAATCATTACATGCAAGAATTAAGATAAAATTGACCAATGCATGTACTTTATGCATGCATGCATTGCAATTAATGCATTCGTAAACACAATTTTTGAGGAAAACAAGCACATTAATTGAGTGGTTTTGCAAACTACAACAATTGTTCCACCACTCACCATCTACCTTGGTTGGTGAGATTTTTGAATTGAGCCCTATAAACCGGAAAGGAGGTTTAACTAAGCAAAATGTTTGACCAAATCCATTCTTAAGAAATACAACAGGACAGATGTACGGCTTGAAAATTTATTGCGTGATGCAGGTTATGATATTGTTTTGAATCATGGATCTTAAATTTCAGAAAATCCAAAAGTGAGCATAAATTCTTGAAAGTGAGCATGGTCACGTGATATGGCACAAATATTACTTCGTAAGTTTTTTCTTCAATTCGAGACAAGCTGCTTATGACAAGTTGCACAAAAGAAGAGCCAAGGTATTTTGGAACAAAGACCTGTCACGTTAAGGCGAACGCTTTCACTATTGAAACCGTGGGCGTTTATGTGCCGCCACGACTCCCGCTTCTCATCGGCAGTGCCGCCCCAAGAAGCGTGTGAGTCGACGGAGGCGGCGAGCAGATCGCCGCGCCGGCTGTCGAGGAGGTGTGCGAGCAGACCGCTGAGCAGACTCACCGGGAGGCGAGCCCTTTGACCAGGCTCCGCCGCCCACCGTCGTCCCAACTGCTCCCACTTTTAATGTCGCCAGCACCGCAGTTTAAAATCACTCCGCACTACCCGGTATCGCTATATCCTCTCTCTTCCTCTCCGGTTCTCCTGTCGTCTACCTCCAAATAGCCTGACCTAAACGTACGCCATGCCGCATCACGATGGTCTGCCCTTAGTGTTCCAGTTTCATGAGGAAGACACCCAGCCGGAGTCTCAAGAACATAAGGCGCTTTGGGACGAGCTTGAACTGGCCTTGCTGGAAGACGCCGCGCGTGTCCCCGCTCCTGTTCCGGCTCCCATCGCCCCGACTACGCCAGCGCCCATCCCTGTGGCATTGATGGGCTGGGAGCCGCACATTGTCGCCGAGCTTGATGCCACGGGGTTCCATGAGGTCCCCGCCGACTTTCACGCGCCCGTGCACCTGCCAGCGCATGCACCTGCGCTTGCACTGACGCGCACGCCCGTGCCGGTGCCCATGCACCTACCAGCGCATGCGCCTGCGCATGCACTGACGTGCGCGCCCGTGCCGGTGCCTGTGCACACGAATGTCTCCGCCGCGCCGTTGACAGCGCCTGTCCCCGTGCGGGTGCCAGTGCCCCCCTCAGCGGCATGGATGGCCGCCATCGACCGCTTCCTTGCACCAACGCCAGTCGCCTCCTCCCGCTAGTTGACTCGCTCCAAAGTCCAGAACATTTTGGCCTTCCTTGAAGCTAGGCCAACGTCCAAGAGTACGCCAACAACGGCGCAAGACGCCGCCGTCGCTGTCGGTTAGTGGGCCGACGACACATAGAGCACGGCAGAGGAGCCGCTTCCCACCGCGCACTAGTAGAAAAGGGGGCAATGGCCCAGGCCGGTTGTGCCCATTAGTCCCGGTTCAATCCAAAACCGGGACCAATGGAGCTATTTGTCCCGGTTCATGAGCCCAGGGGGCCGGCCGGGCCACGTGGGCCATTGGTCCCGGTTCGTCCGGACCTTTTGGTCCCGGTTGGTGGGACGAACCGGGACCAATGGGCCTGGCTCCTGTCCCACCACTATTGGTCCCGGTTGGTGGCTTGAACCGGGACCAAAGGCTTCCCTTTAGTCACGGTTCATGCCACCAACCGGGCTAATGGTGGTGTTTATATATACCCTCGCAAGAGCAGAGCACACCGCCTGTTTTTTTCCGGCCGAGGGGAGAGGGCTTGGTGGTGCTCTAGCTCACCTCCTATGCACACAAGGTGTTCGATGGAATGCCCGAGCCACACTACTTAAGGTTTCTCCTCTCCAAGCTCGACCGCCAAGCTCCATTTTCCTCAATATTTATCTAGGTTTAGCGGTCCGTCACGCCCGTCCCCGTCTTCATCGCCGTCGATCACCCGCGCCGATCTCATCGCCGGCACCACCGTGGTGAGCCTCTTGTTCTTATCTTCTTTCTGAAAGGAAAAATATTCTTACTTGTATGTTTAGATAGATACTTGTATTATTTTCTTACTTTTATTATTGCATCTTATATAGTGCGATGGTTTTGGTATCCGCCCGGCCCTCTAAATCTGTCTATGATTCGGATGTGGTATATATTATCTTTTCATAACTATTGGTTCATTTATTGTTTATGAAAATTATACCGACCAACTTGACATAGATTTTATTTATCTAGGAGGTTGTTGAACCGGAAATTCCAACCGACCCTATTGTCGAGAAGTTAAATTTAGTTGAAGAAGAAAACAATTTCTTGAAGGAAAAAATGAAAAAACTTGAGGAGGAGAAGATGATATTGGAGTTGCATGTTGCGGATGTCGTCGATGATCACAAGATCAAGATGGATGCAATGCGCTTGAAGATTAGAAAGATTAGAAAATATGCCATTCATACCGAGGCTTGGTATCATTATGCCGTTGGATCAGTTGTTACCTTGGTTGCGATTATGATCGCATTTGTTTTCGCATTGAAATGTTTTACATAGTTTCAATGTATGGTTTAATTAATTTAGATGCTCTGCACAGCTTTATGTTGTTAGATGAGAACTATGTATGTACTTTGGTTTTATGTGATGATGAACTTCTATTAATTTGTTCACTTAATTATCTATTCATGATGTTCTGAATGATTTTTCACACACTTAATTATATATAATGCACGCAGATGAACCGCAATGGATGTACGGTGATGTATACACCTCCGAGTACACTAAGGGCATGCATGATTTTCTCAAGTGGCTGAGGCAAACAAGAAGAATGGTTTTATGTGTTGTCCATGCCCTATATGTGGGAATACGAAGTCTTACTCGACGGAAAATCCTTCACACCCACCTACTTTACAAGGGTTTCATGCCACACTATAATGTTTGGACGAGGCACGGAGAAATAGGGGTTATGATGGAAGACGGCGAAGAAGAAGAGTACGATGACAACTATGTGCCCCTGAATACGGTGATGCTACTTGAACATCAAGAGGAAGCAGACGATGTGCACGATGGTGCTGCAACATCTGAAGCTGCTGAAGATCAAGAGGAACCGACGATGTGCCCGATGATGATGATCTCCGCCGGTCATTGTCGATGCAAGGACGCAATGCGAAAGTCAAAAGGAGAAGCTGAAGTTCGATCGCATGTTAGAGGATCACAAAAAGGGTTGTACCCCAATTGCGAAGATGGAAACACAAAGCTCGGTACCGTGATCGAATTGCTGCGGTGGAAGGCAGAGAATGTGTGCTCGATAAAGGATTTGAGAAGCTACTCGAAAATAATGAAGAAGAAGCTTCCAAAGGATAACGAATTGCCCGACAAGACATACGCAGCAAAGAAGGTCGATGCCTTCTAGGATTGGAGGTGGAGAAGATACATGCATGCCCTAATGATCGTGCATCCTCTATCATGGTGCATACAAGGATCTGAACGCATGCCCGGTATGCGGTACATTGCGTATAAGATCGACGAGATGACCTCGGTGATGTTGACGGCGAGCCTCCCGGAAAAGGGTTCCTGCGAAGGTGATGTGGTATGCTCCTATAATACCACGGTTGAAACGTCTGTTCGAAACGGAGAGCATGCCAAGTTGATGCGATGGCACAGTGAGGACCGTAAGAAAGACGGAAGTTGAGAGCACCCACGACGGGTCGCAGTGGAGAAAAATCAAGAGAAAGTACTGGGATGAGTTTGCAAAGGACCCAATGAACGTATGGTTTGCTTTAAGCGCGGATGGCATTAATCCTTTCGGGGAGCAGAGCAGCAATCACAGCACCTGGCCCGTGACTCTATGTATGTATAACCTTCCTCCTTGGATGTGCATTAAGCGGAAGTTCATTATGATGCCAGTTCTCATCCAAGGCCATAAGCAACCCGGCAACGACATTGATGTGTACCTAAGGCCATTAGTTGAAGAACTTTTACAGCTGTGGAACGGAAACGGTGTACGTACGTGGGATGAGCACAAAAAGGAGGAATTTCAACTAAAGGCGTTGCTGTTCGTGACCATCAACGATTGGCCCGCTCTCAGTAACCTTTCAGGACAGACAAACAAGGGATACCACGCATGCACGCACTGTTTACTTGACACCGATAGTATATACCTAGGAAGTTGCAGGAAGAATGTGTACCTGGGACATCGTCGATTTCTTCCGACCAACCATCAATGTCGAAAGAAAGGAAAGCATTTCAAAGGCGAGGCAGATCACCGGAAGAAGCCCGCCATACGTACAGGTGATCACGTACTTGCTATGGTCAATGATTTACACGTAATCTTTGGAAAGGGTCCCGGCGGACTAGCTGTTCCGAATGACGCTGACAATCACGCACCCATGTGGAAGAAGAAATCTACATTTTGGGACCTACCCTACTGGAAAGACCTAGAGGTCCACTCTTCGATCGACGTGATGCACGTGACGAAGAACCTTTGCGTGAACCTGCTAGGCTTCTTGGGCGTGTATGGGAAGACAAAAGATACACCTGAGGCACGGGAGGACCTGCAACGCTTGCACGAAAAAGAGGGCATGCCTCCGAAGCAGTATGAAGGTCCTGCCAGCTATGCTCTTACAAAAGAAGAGAAAGAAATCTTCTTTGAATGCCTGCTCAGTATGAAGGTCCCGACTGGCTTCTCGTCGAATATAAAGGGAATAATAAATATGCCAGAGAAAAAGTTCGAGAACCTAAAGTCTCATGACTTCCACGTGGTTATGACGCAACTGCTTCCGGTTGCATTGAGGGGGCTTCTACCGGAAAACGTCCGATTAGCCATTGTGAAGCTATGTGCATTCCTCAATGCAATATCTCAGAAGGTGATCGATCCAGAAATCGTACCAACACTAAGGAGTGATGTGGCGCAATGTCTTGTCAGTTTCGAGCTGGTGCTCCCACCATCCTTCTTCAATATCATGACGCACGTCCTAGTTCATCTAGTCGACGAGATTGTCATTCTGGGGCCCGTATTTCTACACAATATGTACCCCTTTGAGAGGTTGTAGGACCTTGAAGTATGTCTAGAGGGGGGGGGGGTGATTAGACTACTTGACCAATTAAAAACTTAGCCTTTTCCCAGTTTTAGAGTTTGGCAGATTTTAGCTATCTTAGGACAAGTCAAGCAATCATCACACAATTCAAGCAAGCATGCAAAGAGTATATGAGCAGCGGAAATTAAAGCATGCAACTTGCAAGAAAGTAAGGGGAAGGGTTTGGAGGATTCAAACGGAATTGGAGACACAGATGTTTTTGGCGTGGTTCCGATAGGTGGTGCTATCGTACCTCCACATTGATGGAGACTTCAACCCACGACGGGTAACGGTTGCGCGAGTCCACGGAGGGCTCCACCCACGAAGGGTCCACGAAGTAGCAACCTTGTCTATCCCACCATGGCCGTCGCCCACGAAGGACTTTCCTCACTAGCGGTAGATCTTCACGAAGTAGGCGATCTCCTTGCCCTTACAAACTCCTTGGTTCAACTCCACAATCTTGTCGGAGGCTCCCAAGTGACACCTAGCCAATCTAGGAGACACCACTCTCCAAGAAGTAACAAATGATGTGTTGATGATGAACTCCTTGCTCTTGTGCTTCAAATGATAGTCTCCCCAACACTCAACTCTCTCTCATAGGATTTGGATCTGGTGGAAAGAAGATTTGAGTGGAAAGCAACTCGGGGAAGGCTAGAGATCAAGATTCATATGGTAGGAATGGAATATCTTGGCCTGAACACATGACTAGGTAGTTCTCTCTCAGAAATGGTAAGTTGGAAGTGTAGGATTGTTCTGATGGCTCTCTCCATGAATGAAGAGGAGGTGGAGGGGTATATATAGCCTCCACACAAAATCTAACCGTTGCACACAATTTACCAATCTCGGTGGGACCGAATCAACAAACTCGGTCAGACCGATTTTAGTAAACCTAGTGACCGTTAGGGTTTTCGGTGGGACTGACATGCATCTCGGTGGGACCGATATGGTTAGGGTTAGGGCATAACGTAATCTCGGTGAGACCGATTACAAAAACTCGGTGAGACCAATTTTGGTAATTAGCTAACCAGAGAGTTGGTCAGGTAAACTCGGTGGGACCGATTTGCTCTTTTCGCTGAGACCGAAATGTTACAAAAGGGAAATAGAGGGTTTACATTCCAATCTTGGTGGGACCGATCCGCTCTTTCCGTGAGACCGAAAAGTTACGAAAAGGAAACAGAGAGATTACAATCCCATCTCGGTGAGACCGAGATCCCTATCGGTAGAACCGATTTGCCTAGGGTATGTGGCAGTGGCTATGACATATGGAATCGGTGGCGCCGGATTGGAAGAATTGGTGAGACCGATTTTGGCTTTAGCTTTAGGTCATATGTGGACATGAGAAAGTAGCTGAGGGTTTTGGAGCATATCACTAAGCACATGAAGCAAAAGGCTCATTAAGCAACACCTCATCCTTCCTTGATAGTATTGGCTTTTCCTATAGACTCAATGTGATCTTGAATCACTAAAATATAAAATGAAGAGTCTTGAGCTTTTGAGCTTGAGCCAATCCTTTGTCATTAGCATTTTGAGGGATCCACTTTCATCATCCATGCCATGCCATTCATTGAGCTTTCCTGAAATGTTCATCTTGGAATAGCATTAGCTCAATGAGCTATATGTTGTTATGAATTACCAAAACCACCTAGGGATAGTTGCACTTTCAATCTCCCCCTTTTTGGTAATTGATGACAACATATAGATCAAAGCTTCGACAAATGATAATAAGATTGAAAAACATCGTCGCTTTGAGAAGTATGTGATAAGCAAGAGCTCCCCCTAAATTTGTGCATAGATTATGATTTGCTTTGGACTGCAAATGCACAAGGAATTAGGCTCATGGGTTACTCTTCCATGTCACATACATCTTGGTGGAGCGCTCAAAATGATACGGAATGAATACATGCACTCATCACCAAGCAAAGTGAATGATCACATAGGATAGATAAGATAATATCATCAAACATGCATAAGTGTAGCTTATGATCAAACACATGATCATCAATGTCTCACAAACATAGTATATCAAGCAACCAAAAGCAAACAAGTTTTAAAAACCACCAAATCAAGAGAGAACAAAAGCAACACACTCTCTCTCTCTCTCGAAGCCTATGATCTATACATTTTTCTCCCCCTTTGGCAACAAGTTACCAAAAAGTTCATAGAAAATGCATAGTGCTAGATCGACTCTCAGGCTTGATCTTCAGGTGGTGGAGTTCGGATAGCGCCAAGGACGAAAGCTTCAGTTGAAGTAGATGGAGCTGGAGCTGATGTAGGTGCTGGAGCTGGTGGCACTGAGGCTGTAGCTGGTGCAGATGAAGTGGCTCTGGTGTCAGGAACTGGCACAGCAGATGACCTCTGGGCTCTAGGCACTCTGGCAAACGCATCGGTTGTTGTTTTGCCCTTCCTCTCATGCATGTCATCTTGTAGTTGCTCCACAGCAGATTGAATCTCAGTTACTTCCACATATAAGTCATAGAACTTTTGTTCTATGATTCTTTCCAAGCTCTCCTGATTTTGAGTGAAGGTGGCCAATCCTTTCTCAATCCTCAGTGTTGATGCTATTAAGTATCCGAGCTGCTCCTGCTTGTTCTTCAAGAAATACTCAGATGCCTCCTCCTGAGTTGGCATCCTGGCAGCCTTCTCCTTCCTTGCCTTCTCCTTCTTCTCTTGTGCTTGAACTGACGATGGATCATTCTCATTCATGATAACCTCATTGTCCTCAAAGTCTGGATAAAGTGGAAAATGTTCTTTATCCAATAGATATTTGCCTGTGCCCATCTTTGAGTTAATCGACTCCTGGATCTGAGGGGCATATCCACAACTTCTTTTCTGGTCTGCTGCAGTCCTCTTAATGGTTTCAACCATAAGGCTCATGACTTTGAATTTCTGTGGCACATCAAACAAATGCAACATGTTTATTGCATGCCCTCTTATCATGTTGTGGTCACCAGACTTAGGCAGTAGGTATGCCTTAAGATGCTATTGATAGTTGGCAGCCCTGATAGAAGGAAGTGGACTGACCCAAACTTATGTGTCTCAATTGCTATGTCTGGGATCTCCTTGTACATGTGTGCCATGGAGTTGTGGTTCATTTTCTTCTTGGCATATACATCAAGATCATCTTCATTCTCCTTTGGGGCATTTATCAGCTTTGCCCACTCCTCAACAGCTGACTGGTACCTTGTACCTTCAGACATCCACACTATCCTGCCATCTGGATAAAAGTGTGCTGTGGAGTAGAACTGTATGATAAGTTCATCGTTCTAGTTGGTGAGCTTTTTCCCAACAAAGTCTGCAACTCCAACAGCAACAAAACTGTCTTGCACTCCAGGATAGTGCTCTACATTTTCTTTCATGTAGGTCCAGTTGACCCACCTCATATCACACACTATGGGCTTCTTATCCAGCAGAACAGTCTCATAAAAGTCCTGTTGTTCCTTGGTGTGGAATCTGTAATCCACAGCAGTTCTTCTCCTTGTGGCATATGGATCTGTCATCCTCCATAGCATCAACCCATCGTCTCTTCTGATCTTCATATCCTCAGCCACAGGATGGGCATCATTGTGGTCTGGTATCTTTGGCTTGAGCTTCCTCAAAACTTGTCCTTCTTCATCTTCTTCTTCAGCAACCTCAGGCACTCGGGCCTTGTTCTTCTCAGTAGCTGGAACACTCTTGGTATTCCTCTTTGGTGCAGACTTGTCCTTGGGGGCAGCTTTGGGTGCTTCCTTGGGCTTAGATGTGGCAGCCCCTGATCTTATAGCATCACCCATAAGCTTGGGTGCCTTTGGTGCTGGTGCAGCTATCTCTTCTTCCTCTTCCATCATGGAAGGCTTCCCAATCACTCTGATTGTGGTCTTCTTGACCCTCTCTTTCCTTTTCTTCCCTTCAGCAGCAGCTGGCTCTTTGGGATCAGGTTTTTCAGGAATTTGAGTTGATGCTCTGACCTTTGGCATAGGTGTCCTCTTGGCAGGAACCTTCTTATTGAGTCCAGGCTTTGAGCTATGTGCTGAGCCATACTCCTTTTTTAGCACAACCTTCTTGGATGTTGCCTCATCCTCTTCTGCCCTATAATCCTCATCTTCAGAATCTGAGGTTTTCTTCTTCCTTTGCCTGGTGGCAGCTTTAGGAAGATTGCTTGGGGTGCTCCTGCTGCCTTCAACTGAAGAGCTGGAGGGACTAGTGCCCTCACTCATGTTCACCTGTTCCTCTGACCTGTTCTGACTGTCACTCTAGTCTTACGTGCTGCAAAAGACTGACTGCTGACCCTGTGAAGAGTTATAGATGAGGTAGAGTGGATGAGCATCACAAAATGCAGAGTTTTTTGCAAAAGAATGACTAAAAAATTCAGTTTTAGTTTTCCACAGAAAGCATTTCGGATCTACCGATTTTCAAACTCGGTGATGCCGAAGCAGTTTTGGAACCTAAACTGATGAACTCGGTTGGACCGAGTCACAGTTCGGTGGAACCGAGACTGCTAGGGTTTCACAAAGTCCTAAAATCGGTCTCACCGATTAGCAATTCTCTGTCAGACTGAGTCTCACTAGTGCAATGGCATAAGCCAAATCGGTGGGACCGAGTTTTTCAACTCGGTGGGTCCGAGATGGTTTCGGCGGAAACCTAACCCTAAATTTTCGAATCAAGACTATTCTAAGGATTGCATTGACTGGATAGGAGTGTTTCAATCGTGGCAAGAATCAATAAGAACACAATGTGCTGAGAATCGGACGAGGAAAGCACAGTGATTGAGTCCATACCCTAGTTCGGCGGAGACTCACTACGGCGGCAACGGCGGGGTTGAATTCCGTTGACGGCGGCGGATACCAGCGACAGGGGGCGGCTGGCGACGAGGAGACGATCCGGAGACCACGGAGGCAGAGCGAGCTATTGCGCGGGCGAAGAGGTTCGGAGAAATTTCCAAATTTTTGCCCGTGACTATATATAGCCCGACCCTGCCGGTGTGACCGAGTGGAACAACTCGGTGGCACCGAGATGCAAAACTGTGTGCAGTTATTGCAACTCGGCGTGACCAAAGAGTTCAAATCGGTTGCACCGAGATTGAAAACCTAGATCGAGTAAGTGATCTCGGTAAGACTGAAATGGAGGAATCGGTCAGACCGAAAATCACAAAGAAGTTTTGGAAGTTTAAGTCTATGACGAATCGGGGACTCCGAGTGCTCCTCACACAGAGTGGTTCGAATCTGACTTGATCAAATTTTGTGATGTAGCATGAATAGAGTTTGAGACGAGGAAAGCAAAGATAGCTAAATAGGGTTCTTAGGCATTCTTGTCCATCCACTTGGCCAAAGAAAAAGAAGCCAATCAATCAAAACAACAAGTGGATGTCCTCGAATGAGTAAAGTATGCAACCAACATGCTCACACAATAAGATGGAAAATGAAATATGTGACAAAGCATGCACAACCAATTCTAGCATCTATCAAACAATTGGCGATGATTAGGTCATCTATATATGAGTGTATTGACTTAGGAGTCAAATGATAGACATTTGATCATAGGTCATACTCATCGTTTAAGCTCAAGTGGGGTTACCACTTTTACATAAAGTATTTATGTGTTCACATCATTAGAGTTGCTTTGACTCAATTCTTAGAGTTAAGCTCCCCCTAGATGTGAGATCCCCCCTAAGAGGGATGAACTAACCTTGGGTTTTGTCGATGATGACTTCATGTAGGTGTCGAAGATGTGGATGCTCAATGTTGATGTAGATCTTTTTGGAGCAATCCTTTGGAGTGAGTTGCACTTTCAATACCTACATGGGTTAGTCCCTCAAGGAACAAACAAGTATATCCATAGACATAGAGTGATGCACACACAAAATGATGTCCATGAAATCATTTGGTTACCTTGTCCCTTGCCTTACCAACATGAGGTTTTGTGACTCCTTGAACTAGTGCAAGATATGGAAGTTGATTGCACTTGTCCTTGCCATAAGATATGAGTGAAATATGTTGGCGGAGTCACCCTCAAGAACTCTCTAGTTCTTCTTCTTCTGGATCCACATCATCTTGATGGGAACCCTTGGAGTTGTAGTTGTACTTGATGAGGTAGAACTTGACGTAGTCTTGGGAATCCACTTGACCAAGGCCTTAGGTGCTTCTTCAAATGCATCAATCTCTTCTTGAAGCTTGTCCTTGCCTTTGTTCTTGTGGTCTTGTGGTGGAAGATCATCTTGTGCTTGTGTTCCCTTGAATGAAGTAGGCTCATACTTCTCTTATTGAGGAACAAACTTTGTCTTGGGTTATTGATCTTCTTCCCACTCAACTCCATTGGCATTGAACTTTCGTTCAAAACCAACACCTTGATTCTTCCGGTGCCTTCCTTGCTTGCGTACAATTTCCTCGAATTGCTTACTCCCGGCAAGGCTCTTGTATACACCTTTCTCTATAATTCCCTTCAATAAGCTATTTTCTTGCTCAAGTGTAACTTGGCTAAGAGAATCATTAGTGGAATCAAGAGAACTACTAGAAGCAACAATATTGGATTTAGCATTGTTATTGTTACTACTAGAAGAAGAATCTTTCTTGTTCTTGATACTAGACTTGACTTGAGGCATGTAAGTAGATAAGAGTAAACGCTTGGCAATGTAAGAAGAACCTTTCTTACGAAGATCATCATTGATTGCTTTTAAGAACTCATGCTCTTGCTCAAGATTGAGCTTTTCAAAGCGTAACTTCTCATGAGCCCTTAAAAGTTCTCGATGATCTTCAAAGATAGTTTCATGAGCTAACTTAAGAGTGTTTAGTTCTTTAGTTAGACGCTCAATTTTCTCCTTATCATTGTCACTCATTTCAACTTGATTAGCATGATTAATTGACGTTTCATCATAGTATTCATCACTAGAGTTGTCAACAAGTAAATCATCATCACCTAGCAAGTCATCTTCATCAATATCAAAATCAACATACTCGGGGTGTGTTACCTTAGGACCTTTGGCCATGAAGCATCTACCAATTCCTTCATTTGGTGATTCAAATATGTCATAGGAGTTGTTGACACAAGTGCTAGACCGGCAACACCTTCATCTTGAGTATATTCGGAGTCGGAGTGATAGCTTCTCTCGGAGTGATGGTCGGAGTCGGAGCCGGATACCCATTCACCAACATGAGCTTGATGTCTTTGTTTTGTGTAGCTCTTTATTGACTTGTCCTTCCTTTCCGAATCCTTGCGAATCCGTGAGGGTCTTCGTTCATAACGATCATCTCTACTCCTTCTCTCTCTTGGTGGTGATTCTTCTCTTCTACTTCTTCTTTTTGGAGAGTCTTCTCTTCTTTTGTAGGGTGCCGTACACTCATTGGAATAGTGTCCGGGTCTCCCACAATTGTAGCAATTTCTCTCTCGACTAGAAGATCTTTTGTCATTGTAAGACCTTGACTTGGAGCTTCTTTCTTTGCTTCTACTCTTGTAGAATTTGTTGAAGTTCTTCACCATTAAGCTCAATTCTTCATTGAAGGTTTGTTTCTCACTTGATGATGTGGGGGCTTCACTTGAGGCTTTGTAAGCACCACTTGACTTGTTGTGAAGTTCCTCCTTATCCTTAAGTGACATTTCATGAGCAACAATTCTTCCAATGACTTCCATTGGCTTGAGATCTTTGTAGTTTTGCATCATTTGGATCAATGTGCACACGGTATCATACTTTCCATCCAATGCTCTTAGGATCTTCTTGATGATGAATCTGTCGGTCATCTCTGCACTCCCTAAGCCGGCAATTTCATTTGTGATAAGTGCAAGCCTAGAGTACATTTCAGCGACACCTTCACCATCCTTCATTTTGAACTTGTCAAGCTGACTTTGGAGCACATCCAACTTGGATTCCTTGACGGATTGGGTACCTTCATTCATATCAATAAAAGTGTCCCAAATTTCCTTTGCATTCTCAAGACAACTGATTTTGTTGAATTCTTCGAGGCACAATCCGTTGAAGATGATATCACAAGCTTGAGCGTTGTATTGCAACATCTTCAATTCTTCCGCATTAGCTTCACGGTTCGGCTCTCTCCCATCAAAGAATTCACCTTGCAAGCCAATAAAATAATTTCCCAAACGGCGGGGTTATGTCCGAGAATATGCATTTTCATCTTATGCTTCCAACTAGCAAAATTAGTACCATCAAAGTAAGGACCTCTACGGTGATAATTTCCCTCGCTAGACGCCATACTCTCCTAGGTTGTGAAACCAAGCTATGACCACCAAAAGCTATGGAAATCAAAGCAAATGGAGACCAAAGCTCTGATACCACTTGTAGGACCTTGAAGTATGTCTAGAGGGGGGGGGGTGATTAGACTACTTGACCAATTAAAAACTTAGCCTTTTCCCAGTTTTAGAGTTTGGTAGATTTTAGCTATCTTAGGACAAGTCAAGCAATCATCACACAATTCAAGCAAGCATGCAAAGAGTATATGAGCAGTGGAAATTAAAGCATGCAACTTGCAAGAAAGTAAGGGGAAGGGTTTGGAGGATTCAAACGCAATTGGAGACACGGATGTTTTTGGCGTGGTTCTGATAGGTGGTGCTATCGTACCTCCACGTTGATGGAGACTTCAACCCACGAAGGGTAACGGTTGCGCGAGTCCACGGAGGGCTCCACCCACAAAGGGGCCATGAAGTAGCAGCCTTGTCTATCCCACCATGGCTGTCGTCCACGAAGGACTTGCCTCACTAGCGGTAGATCTTCACGAAGTAGGCGATCTCCTTTCCCTTACAAACTCCTTGGTTCAACTCCACAATCTTGTCGGAGGCTCCCAAGTGACACCTAGCCAATCTAGGAGACACCACTCTCCAAGAAGTAACAAATGGTGTGTTGATGATGAACTCCTTGCTCTTGTGCTTCAAATGATAGTCTCCCCAACACTCAACTCTCTCTCATAGGATTTGGATTTGGTGGAAAGAAGATTTGAGTGGAAAGCAACTTGGGGAAGGCTAGAGATCAAGATTCATATGGTAGGAATGGAATATCTTGGCCTCAACACATGAGTAGGTAGTTCTCTCTCAAAAATGGTAAGTTGGAAGTGTAGGATTGTTCTGATGGCTCTCTCCACGAATGAGGAGGAGGTGGAGGGGTATATATAGCCTCCACACAAAATCTAACCGTTACACACAATTTGCCAATCTCGATGGGACCGAATCAACAAACTCGGTCAGACCGATTTTAGTAAACCTAGTGACCGTTAGGGTTTTCGGTGGGACTGACATGCATCTCGGTGGGACCGATATGGTTAGGGTTAGGGCATAACGTAATCTCGGTGAGACCGATTACACAATCTCGGTGAGAGCGATTTTGGTAATTAGCTAACCAGAGAGTTGGTCAGGTAAACTCGGTGGGACCGATTTGCTCTTTTCGATGAGACCGAAATGTTACGAAAAGGAAACAGAGATATTACAATCCCATCTCGGTGAGACCGAGATCCCTATCGGTAGAACCGATTTGCCTAGGGTTTGTGGCAGTGGCTATGACATATGGAATCGGCGGCGCCGGATTGGAAGAATCGGTGAGACCGATTTTGGCTTTAGGTTTAGGTCATATGTGGACATGAGAATGTAGCTGAGGGTTTTGGAGCATATCACTAAGCACATGAAGCAAAAGGCTCATTAAGCAACACCTCATCCCTCCTTGATAGTATTGGCTTTTCCTATAGACTCAATGTGATCTTGAATCACTAAAATATAAAATGAAGAGTCTTGAGCTTTTGAGCTTGAGGCAATCCTTTGTCATTAGCATTTTGAGGGATCCACTTTCATCATCCATGCCATGCCATTCATTGAGCTTTCCTGAAATGTTCATCTCGGAATAGCATTAGCTCAATGAGCTATATGTTGTTATGAATTACCAAAACCACCTATGGATAGTTGCACTTTCAGAGGTTCATGGGAGTCCTAAAGAAATATGTTCGTAACCGCGCTAGGCCAGAAGGAAGCATCTCCATGGGCCATCAAACAGAGGATGTCATCGGGTTTTGTGTTGACTTCATTCCTGGCCTTAAGAAGATAGGTCTCCCAAAATCGCGGTATGAGGGGAGACTATTTGAAAAGGCACGCTTGGAAGAAACTCAATAATATGTAGGGACAGATATTCTTGGTCTCAAGCACACTACAGTTCTACGAACTCTACCTTGGTGACCCGTATGTCGATGAACACAAGAACAGTCTGCGCTCCAAACACCGGGAGCAAAGGCGACGATCGGATTACATGTGAACACATCGGGACTTTCAGCAGTTGGTTGGAAACACGTCTCGTGAGGTGACAACACTGTTTGTGATGAGCTGTACTTGTTGTCCAGGGACCATCTTCGACTGTAATGATTTGGAAAGGATACTGAGATAAATGGGAATACATTTTACACGATTGACCAAGATCAAAAGAGCACCAACCAAAACAGCGGTGTCCGCTTTGATGCAGCAAACGACAGGGGAAAGGACACATATTATGGTGACATAGTAGACATATGGGAACTTGACTACGGAGTAGATTTTAAGGTCCCTTTGTTTAAGTGCAAGTGGGTCAATCTGTCGGGGAGGCGGGTGCAGGTAGACCCACGAAGACGGAATGACAACAAGTGGATCTGAAAATCTTGGGTACAGCGACGAACCGTTCGTCCTAGCCAATGATGTGGCACAGGTTATCTATGTGAAGGACATGTCTACGGACCGAGGAAAAGAAAAGATAAGGAAGCGAATACATCATACGATGAGCCAAAGCGCCACATAGTTCTTTCGGGAAAAGGGACATCCAGGAGTGGAGGGCAAGACAGACATGTCTCAAGAGTATGAAAAGTTTCATGAAATTCCTCCTTCAAAGTCAAGGCTGACCCAAGCATCCCGATAAACGATGAAGATTATCCATGGTTACTGGCGCAATAAGCAAATGACACAAGCGAAGAAAAATGAAGACTTTCTCCATAACTATTATGATGATACCATGCCAACTTTGTAATGATTTAGTATGATACCATTGTCCGCTTTGTACATGCACATGCTATGCCAACTTTTTCAGAGCAACAATAAGTATTTTGTTGTAAGTAGAAACAAAATAAAATAAATAAAGCAACAAAGAAAAAAAAAAAGTGTTTTCAAATTTGAAAACTAATGGCACTAACAGAAAGTTTATATTTTCTAAAACTAAAAGCAAAAAGAATTAAAAATAAAGCAAAAACCAAAAGAAAATAAATAATGCAGAAAACAAAACAAAAAACTGGAAAAAAATAAAAAATAGCAACAATAAGTATTTTGTTGTAAGTAGAAACAAAATAAAATAAATAAAGCAACAAAGAAAATAAAAAAGTGTTTTCAAATTTGAAAACTAATGGCACTAACAGAAAGTTATATTTTTCTAAAACTAAAAGCAAAAAGAATTTAAAAATAAAGCAAAAACCAAAAGAAAATAAATAATGCAGAAAACAAAACAAAAAACTGGAAAAAAATAAAATAGCAACAATAAGTATTTTGTTGTAAGTAGAAACAAAATAAAATAAATAAAGCAACAAAGAAAAGAAAAAAGTGTTTTCAAATTTGAAAACTAATGGCACTAACAGAAAGTTTATAATTTTTCTAAAACTAAAAGCAAAAAGAATTAAAAAATAAAGCAAAAAACCAAAAGAAAAATAAACCAAAACCAAAATAAACTAAATAAAGCAACAAATAAAACAAAAAAACAAAAAAAGTGCCACCTACTGGGCCCCCACGGCCTGAATACGACTAGAAACCCTACCATGGGCCAGCAGTCAGGCCCGCGGGAGGCCCAGTAGGCCCACATGCACATATTGCATGTTTAGGCCTGAAAGCCTGCTTTAGAGAGGAGCTCGAGAGGGAAGGCGCACCGCACCTTATAAACTGGTGCGACTCCCTCTCAACTAGCGAGGTGGGACTAAACATTTGGCGTGCAGGCAGCACAAGGCCTTTGGTCCGGTTGGTGGCACCAGCCGGGACTAAAGGTGCATTAGTCGGTTCGGCCCCAACAGGACTAATGCACCCTTTAGTCCCGGTTGGTGCCACCAATGCACCCCTTTAGTCTCGGTTGGTTATTAATCGGGACCAAAGGTCGCCGCTTCCGCCCTTTGGGCTCTTTGAAAAGAGGCCTTTGGTCCCGGTTGGTGGCTTTAGTCCCGGTTGGTGCCACGAACCGGGACTAATGCTCTTGCTATATATACATCACTTAGGAAAATTTGACGAACACATCTCCAGTTGCCCCCCGGCCCGCCCGACGACGCCGAGCTCATCGACGCTGCCAGGCTGCCCAGATCGACGACGTCCGCTGCCCGACGCCGCCCGCCGCCCAGACGCCGTCCGCGCGCCCCGCTGTCGCCCTGCCCCGTTGCCGCCAGCGCCGCCGACACCGCCGCCGCTTCGCCGACGCCGTCGTTGTCGTCTCCGCACCCATCGTCGCCCCAGCGAGGCCCTGTCGCGCCTTGCCCCACGACCAGCCCCCACCGTCGCCTCGTCGCCGCCGCCCGCCTGCCCGCCGTGGTCGCCGCCGACGCCTCGCCGCCACCGCCCGTCGCCCTCGCCGGCCGCCCCCGTTGTGAGCCGCCGCCGTCGAGGCTCATGTTCAGTGCTTGCATTTTTTTGTTTATATTTTTTTTTGTTCATTGCATTTTTTTCAAATATATAATGTATATATGTATGTGGTAGCTATATGATGAATGGATGTGGCTATGTATGTATGAATATAATGTTCATAGCATTTTTTGTTTATATATATTTTTTCATATATGTATTAATTTTTTATTTAGGTTGTTAGTAGATATCGATTTTAGGTGAGTGCATTTTAATTAGGTTAGTGTAGAGGAAAAAGTAAAATAAGGAAAAGGAAGAAAAGAGGAAGAAGGAAGAAGGAAGAAGAAGAAGAAAAAGAAGGAGAGGAAAAAGGAAAATAAGTAGAGAAAGAAGGAGAAGAAGAAGGAGAAGACGAGGAGAGGTAGAAGAGGAAGAAGAAGAAAAAAAGAGGAGAAGAAGAAGGAATAGAGGAGCTTCTTCTCCTTTTTTTATTCTCCTCTTTTTTTTCGAGGGTGTCGAGGGTGTCGAGGATCGCCGAGGGGTCGAGGGTCGGGAACTAGGGTAGAGGGTCGAGGGTCGTTAAGGGGTCAAGGGTCGAGGGTTTCAGGGTCGAGGGTTCGAGGGTTCTATAGGGTCGAGGATCGAGGTCGAGGGTTCGAGGTCGCCTAGGGTCGAGGGTTCCAGGTCGCCGAGGGTTCGAGGGTCGTGGATCGCCGAGGGTCGAGAGGTTTCCTAGTGTCAAAGTATTGAAGAAATCTATGGCTTCATCATTAGCCGGAAGTAACGAGCATGATGGTGCGAAGTCCTCCAAAGTTATTCGGAATGGAGTCCGGATAGGATAATTTGCCTTTTGTGCAATTTCAGCAAAGGCCTTCCAAATAACGATATTCGGAAGGTTCTTGCTGAACTTTGTACCAAAAAGTGAATTATCCTATCTGGGACTCCGTTCCAAAATAAGTTTGGAGAGCTTCGTACCATCATGCACCTATTACTTTCGCCTAATGATGAAGACATGGTTTTGGTGAATCCTTTGACACTAGGCACCCCTCGGCGATCCTCGACCCCTTGACCCTGAGAGGAAGAAGAGGATAAAAAAAGAAGAGGAAGAAGAAAAAAAAAGAGGAGAAGAAAGAATAGAGGAGTTCTTCTCCTCTATTCTTTCTTCTCCTCTTTTTTTTTCTTCTTCTTCCTCTTTTTTTATTGGGAACGAGGGTCGTTGAGGGTCGCCGAGCGGTAGAGGAAACCCTAATTAAATAGCAAGTATCATCGGTGTGAGCATGTGGCCGTCGGAAATGGACACTACATCCACGTCTCACAAGTGACGCAGGCGCCGATGCCCACGCCACTTGTGGGACATAGATGTAGTGTCGTCGTTGTTGTTGTCGATATACCCTCCCGATAGCTTCAACACGTGGGGGGGTCGATATACCCCTCCTTGAAGCATTCTCGAGGCCACCCCCTAACCCTTGAAGCGTTGTCAAGGCCACCCGAAACCCTAGAGAAGCAGCATCGAGGCCACTAATTAATATGATTCCTTATTGTGATTAGCTATCTAGTTCTACGTTTGCCACTAACATATCCATGTCTGTCATGTTTGAATAATAATTGCCATCACTACAGGAATCAGCTACTTTGCCGTCTGCCATGGCGGACGGCAAAGGCATGAATGGCGGACGGCAAAATCCTTTGCCGTCAGCCACGGACGGCAACAGGCTCCGGCAACGTAGGCTACGGTAAACAGCTACTTTGTCGTCCGCTTCCGGTTGGCTGACGGCAAAGGACCTTTGCCGTCCGCGACGGACGGCAAAGAGAGCGGACGGCAATAATTGCGCCGTCAGTCCGTTAAGTGTCTAACGGCAGGCCTTTGCCGTCCGCCGCTGACGGCAAAATTTCTAGTGTCTTTGCCGTCTGCCACTGATGGCAAAGTGCAGGTTCTTTGCCGTCTGCCACTAATGGCAAAGTGCAGGTTCTTTGCCGTCGCACATCGATGGCAAAGTGACCAAATGGGTCAGCTTCCGGAAGCACAGCTAGATGCCACGTGTCTTCTTTGCCGTCCGCGGTGGACGGCAAGAGCGCGTTACCGTCGGTGGCGACGGCAAAGAGCCTGCATATTGGCTCTTTTATATATGTAATTCACCATGTATATATTCATCGTTGATCTACTTTGTCAATTTTATTACGTCCATGCAACCTACACTCTAATAGGTAATGATAGGTCCTAATCCCACCCGTGTATGTAGATTGGGTTCATTTTCCCATGCTATGCTCGGATTCAACATAAAATTTGGCAGCACCTCCCGCCGTTCTCCCGATACACGTCTCGCAATAAGTAGAGGATGTGTAACCGAGAACAACAGGGAGGCAATCGGCGAAATATATGCGTCGGATCCGAGCAAAGCATATGGGAAAACGAACCCAATCTACACATACTCGGCTGTCCATGGATAGCGTTGGACAATTCGAAGAATCAAGGTTATAAATATGCAAATGCATGCATATTTATAACTATGACGCTTTCGAACGGGAGACACATATTGGTTACGATATCGATGATTCAAGACACATATATAGCTAGCTACCAAGTTTCATCGGAATAGATCAAATAATTAATGGGGAGGAGGAGTTGTCATTTGTGCTCACCCACGAGCGAAGGGGCAGAGCTCGTCAAACACACGGCGAGGTCGTCGAACACCAAACCTCGCAGCGATGAAACAATCGCACAATTAAAACTACACGATCAACACAATTATATATGATGTTTTTCATAGCAAAATCGAAAATATATGACCTAACTAATAATTCACAAATATATATATGACCCCGCCGGCCTCTGGAAGGCCAAAGAACACCTTTCGGGAGGTGTCGGTGGTCGGGTGTCTGTCGGTGTCGGGTGCCGTGTCGGGTCGGGTGCTGTTTGAGGTCGGGGTCGGGGTGTCGGTCGATGTCGGGTAGTGCCGTGTCGGTGTCGGGTGTTGTTTCGGTCGGGGTGTGGTGTCGGCGTGTGGTGTCTGGTCAGGCTCGGGGTCGGGTGTTGGGTCAGGCTCGGGGTCGGGGTGTCGGGGTCGGGTGTCGGGTCAGCCTTGGGGGTCGGGGTGTCGGGTCGGGTCGGGGTGTCGGGGTAGGGTGTCGGGTCGGGTCGGGTCGGGGTCGGGTGTCGGGTCGGGTCTCGGGTCGGGTCGGGTCTCGGGGTCGGGTGTCGTGTCGGGTGCCGGTGGAGTGGGTACGGGTACCGTGGTCGGGTCGGGTGTCGGGTCGGGTCGGGTCGGGTGTCGGGTCGGGTCGGGGTGTCGGGTCGGGGTGTCGGGGGTCGGGTCGGGTCGGGGTGTCGGGTCGGGTCTCGGGTCGGGTCGGGTCTCGGGTCGGGTGTCGTGTCGGGTGCCGGGTCGGGTGCAGGTACCGTGTCGGGTCGGGTCGGGTCGGGTCGGGTGTCGGGGTCGGGTCGGGGTCTCGGGGTCGGGTCGGGTCGGGGTGTCGGGTCGGGTCGGGTCGGGTCGGGGTCGGGGTCGGGGTGTCTTCTTCTTCTTCTTCCTTTTCCTTTTCTTTCTTTTTCCTTTTCTTCTTCTTCCTCCTTTTCCTTTTCTTCCTTTTTCCTTCTTCTTCTTCTTCCTCCTTTTCCTTTTCTTCCTTTTTTCCTTCTTCTTCTTCTTCTTCTTCTTCTTCTTCTTCTTCTTCTTCTTCTTCTTCTTCTTCTTCTTCTTCCTCCTTTCCTTTTCCTCTTCTTCTTCTCCTCCTCTCCTCTCTTTCTTCTTCTTATACTAAACTAAATCTAAACCTAATACTAAACATAAACCTAAAACTAAAAAACAGAAAAAAAAAAAAGAAGAAGAAACTCACCGAGGCGGGCGGGGGGGGCTGGGTGGCGGCGAGGGTGGAGGAGGGGCGGTGCGGCCTGGGCGGAGGAGGAGGCGGGCGGCTGGGGCGGCGCGGGCCCGGCCGGGCGGCGGGGCCCGGCCTGGTGCGGCGGAGGAGGGGGGCGGTCAGGCGGCGTGGCGGCGCCAGACGGGCAGGCGGGGCAGGCAGGGGGGCGCGGGTGGCGGCGGGGTGGTGGGGCGGGCGGATGGCGGCAAGGCAGGTGGTGGTGAAGGGCGGCGGGGTGGTGCGAAGAGGTGGGAGAGAAAGAGAGAGAGAGGGGGGGTGGGGCGCCGTTAACGTTACGTGGGGCCCCCCCTCTTTGCCGTCCGCCATCCTTTGCCGTCCGCCTGCGTGCTCTTTGCCGTCCGCTAGCGGACGGCAAAGAGGGCCCCGTTAGGTTTTTTTTTTTTGCAACTCGTCAGTGGGGCCCCTCCCTCTTTGCCGTCCGCTAGCAGACGGCAACGAATCTTTGCCGTCCGCGAGCGGACGGCAAAGAACTGGCTGATGGTAACCTTGGTCTTTGCCATCAGCCAGTTCTTTGCCGTCCGCTTTTTGTGTAGCTGATGGCAAAGAGCTTATTTGCCGTCCGCTAGCAGACGGCAAAGATCTGGCAGATGGCAAAGTAGCTGATTCCAGTAGTGCATGTTGTAAATATTTGTAGATACTATGGACACCCGGCCCCGAGACGAAGCACAAGAAGCGTTGTTGAGGGACATAATCACAGAAGGAAGTGATGCCGTCAGCTCGTTGATGTTTCTCAACGACACCGATGGTCTGGAAGGAGAGGGTGAAGAAGCAACTGGCTATGATTATGATGGCTCCGATGACCCAATGCCGGTGGAAGAAGGAGAGGGTGAAGAAGTAGACCGTGAGGACTGCTCCGGTGATCACCGAACTGAGTCCGGCCAGGTATATATATTAGTTAAGCCTGTGCTGACTAGCTAATTGATGCATTCATTGTTTTGGTATGTACACATATTACTTAACTCTCGTCTTTCTTCCTTTTTCTAGCCCTCCGGATCGAGTACAACTTCGGTAAGGAGACGAGGCCCAAAGAAAAAGTTGAGCTCGGGTGAAAGGTTTGAGATCATAGAAATCGCGCGCGACGGCCAACCGATTGAACCCATCCGGACAAAGAAGGCATTTGTTGCTCAGTGCGGGGTTCTGGTTAGGGACAAGATCCCGATCAGCATCCAGCAATGGTATAAGCCTAAGAACGAAGACCCTGAGGTGTCCTATGTCAATGATCTGCAGAAAAATGATCTTTGGACTGAGCTGAAGTCAAATTTCACCCTAACGCCAGAGGATAATCCGGAGAAGCCAGTTATAGAGCCATTAATCAAGTCTTTTGCTCTTAAGAAGATGGCATACCTGTCGGTGTAGGAATGACACCTATGGGATCACAAGAATCCCTACTACGGTTGCGGGGCGCGGGGTCGTGAGAAGAGCGGATCAAACAGATAGCACACGGTCTCTTCATCCAGGTTCGGGCCGCGAGGATGCGTAAAACCCTACTCCTGCTTTGGTGGTTTGTTTATCTGTGTTCTTGAACTAGCAATGGGGCGTGAGGAGCTCCAAAAAGCCGAATCCTCCTCCTGGTCGCCTTGGGCCTCCTTTTATAGGGAAAGGGGTTGCCACAGTGGCACACATGAGGTGGAAAGGGTATAGTGATGCGAGTTTATCCCTTGCATTACATGACAAGGCGCCTTAAATGCGTCTTGCTTAGGTGTCCTTGCTTTATCGGGGACGGGGGAGAGCCCTGTCTCGTCCGTCGCCGCTCCCTTTCGCGTCGACACACGCCCTGGCCAGCGGTGCCCGTGGTGCCATGTAGGCAGGCATGCAGCTGAGGTGGTGCAGCGGTGGGTCTCCACGAAGGTCCGCTTGCCGCCACGTAGGTGCCAGCCCAATCGGTTGGGTCGGGAGCTGCATGCGAACGGTGGTGGAGGTTTGACTGGCGTGGGCCTGATGGTGGCCCCACGGGTGTTCTTGGCAAGGGCCTCGCCGTAGCCCCGTCAAGGGTCTTGCCGTGGCGCCTGCTGTCATCCCCGACAAGGCTCTTGCCGGGGGCCTTGTGGTCCTCCATGGCTGGGATCCCGCCGAGGGTCGTTATCTTCTATAGTGTGTATGTGATCTTGAATGTCTTCACAAAGATCTGCATGCCACCACGGGGATGTCTCCCGAATCCTTGCCCCATGGGGGCAGTGGACTCAAGGGTGATTCACTCTGTAGGTGTGGGGCGAGCCGCCCCGGCAAGGGCCTTGCCGGGTTTGCTAAAACCGCCCCCCGGCAAGGATCTTGCCGGGGGAGTCCGCTTCGTCCCCTTTGCTCTTTGTGGTCTTGGTCTTGGCGTCGTTCTGCTCCTTTCGAGCTTCGGCCTTACCTTGGCTCACCTCCCTTGCCTTGCTCAGTGCGGTGGTGTCTGTGGCTCAGACTGCCCACGCACAGTTATAGGGGTACAAAAAGTGTACCCCTCTTTTTGTACACCAACAGGAGCCCCCGAGCCTGGGCCACACGTAAGCGCAATCGCGTCGTTGGGCTAGGCCCAAAAACGGTGTGCGGGCAGGCGGGGTAGTTTTTACCGTGGTAAGTCTTTTCACGCGCTGCGCTTCCCATGCCTCCTACGCGTGGCTCGGCGTGGGGAGGCGTGCGTGACATGGGCGACATGCATGGGACTGAGCTCTGCGCGCATGCGTCACGTCATAGTAAAAGGGGGCGGTTCGCGCCTTCCCCATAAACGGAGGGAGGCGTGGAGGCGCGGCCCATTTACTGAACGGGGCCGGGGCGTGGTCTTCAAGGCATCCACTCCCCACGATCACGGGGTAGGGAGAGGTCGCCTCACCCGTCACCTCGGTCCCGCATGCCTGCCACGTGGTTCTCATGCGCTTGGGGTGGCGAACGGTGGAGGCGGGAAACCGGGCCGTCGCGGGCCGGGGCACCGGGTTGGTCCCAGTTCCATGCGCCTTCTGCGTCTTGATTGGCTGAGCGGGGCGGCCGAGCCCCCACCCCGTTCCTTTATAAAGAGCGGGGGACGGCGTCCCGCACTCTTCCATCTTCTCCTTCCTTCAGCTTCTGCTCCCCCTCCCTCCATCCGCCATGGAGAGAGGGAATCCTGGCCCTTCAACGGTGGCGGCAAGGGTCGCCGCTCGACAACGTGTCCTTCCTTCTCCTTCACCTGCGGTGGCAGAGCCATCCGCGAGGGGAAGGGGGAGGGGGCGAGGCCTTGGGCGAGGCCAAGGCGCTCTGGGAAGAGGAGAACGGGGCGGCGCGCCAGTCTCTCCTCCGCCAGTAGTTCCTCCCCCCATAGAGGGCCATGTTGGGGATGACCCTTGTGAGTTCTTTGTCAGGCTGCGCCGGCCGCCTCGCCGTCGCCTTCGTCTCCCGACTCCATTCGCGAGCGAGATGGAGCTGGATCCGCCGGAGTCATTGCGATTGCACATGAGAGGCTGTTGGATCAGCGGTACGCGAGTTCGCGTCGACTTTCCAGCCCCTCACGTGATGTATCTTGGTCGAGGGTGGAAGACATTCACTCATATCCACCGCTTGACGGCGGGGCTCACTCTCCATTTCAAGCTGATGGAGGGCGGCCTCCTTTCCTTCAAGGTCTTCGGGTGCTTCGGGACTCGGGCAAGGTGCTGCGTGGAGAGCTCTTCTGATAGCGAAGACTCCTCCTCAGGCGGGAGTGGTGAGGAGGACAGCGGCAGCAACGACGAGGGTAGCAGGCGGCAGTGTTGGGGAACGTAGCAGAAATTCAAAATTTTCCTACGTGTCACCAAGATCTATCTATGGAGAAACTAGCAACGAGGGGAAGGAGAGTGCATCTACATACCCTTGTAGATCGCTAAGCGGAAGCGTTCATGAGAACGGGGTTGAAGGAGTCGTACTCGTCGTGATTCCAATCACCGATGATCCTAGTGCTGAACGGACAGCACCTCCGCGTTCAACACACGTACAGCCCGGTGACGTCTCCCATGCCTTGATCCAGCAAGGAGAGAGGGAGAGGTTGAGGAGATCTCCATCCAGCAGCAACACAACGGCATGGTGGTGATGGAGGGCGTGGCATCCCGCAGGCTTCGCCAAGCACCAAGGGAGAGGAGGAGGAGGAGGCGGGGCTGCACCAAGAGGAGAGAACTCATGTGTATGGCAGCCCTAAAACCTCAAGTATA
This sequence comes from Aegilops longissima, assembly GCA_021605205.1. Lineage (NCBI taxonomy): Eukaryota > Viridiplantae > Streptophyta > Magnoliopsida > Poales > Poaceae > Aegilops > Aegilops longissima. Next base: position 66,217,246 of record CM038681.1, read on the forward strand.
TATAGGGGAAGGGGGGGCTGCCCCTTTAGGGTTTCCACCCCAAGGGGTGCGGCCAGCCCTAGATGGGACTTGGGGGCGGCTAAGAGGGGAGGAGTGCCTCCCAAGTCAAGTGGAGGCCCTCCCTTTAGGGTTTCCCCCTCCCATGCGCATGGGCCTTGGGGGCTGGTTCCCTTGGCCCATTATGGCTAGGGCGCCCCACAGCCCATGCTACTGTATTGGACGTGGTGGAACAATTTCCGGACCTCCGGACCCCTCCGAATCCTCCGAACCTTCCGAAGCTTCCGGTACAATACCGAAAAACCCGAACTTTTTCGAACCCAACAACAACTTTCCATATATAAATCTTTACCTCCGGACCATTCCGGAACTCCTCGTGACGTCCGGGATCTCATCCGGACTCGAACAACATTCGGTAACCACATACAAGCTTCCTATATAACCCTAAGCGCCACCGAACCTTAGTGTGTAGACCCTACGGGTTCGGAGACATGCGACATGACCGAGACGTTCTCCGGTCAATAACCAACAGCGGATCTGGATACCCATGTTGGCTCCCACATGTTCCACGATGATCTCATCGGATGAACCACGATGTCAAGGACTCAATCGATCCGTATACAATTCCCTTTGTCTAGCGGTATTGTACTTGCCCGAGATTCGATCGTCGGTATACCGATACCTTGTTCAATCTCGTTATCGGCAAGTCTCTTTACTCGTTCCGTAACACATCATCCCGTGATCAACCCCTTGGTCACATTGTGCACATTATGATGATGTCCTACCGAGTGGGCCCAGAGATACCTCTCCGTTTACACGGTGACAAATCCCATCTTGATCCGTGTCAACCCAATGGTCACTTTCGGAGATACCTGTAGTGCACCTTTATAGTCACCCGATTACGTTGTGACGTTTGATACACCCAAAGCACTCCTACGGTATCCGGGAATTGCACGATCTCATGGTCTAAGGAAAAGATACTTGACATTAGAAAAGCTTTAGCATACTGAACTACACGATCTTTGTGCTAGGCTTAGGATTGGGTCTTGTCCATCACATCATTCTCCTAATGATGTGATCCCGTTATCAATGACATCCAATGTCCATGTCAGGAAACCGTAACCATCTATTGATCAACGAGCTAGTTAACTAGAGGCTTACTAGGGACATGGTGTTGTCTATGTATCCACACATGTATCGCTGTTTCCGGTCAATACAATTATAGCATGAATAATAAACGATTATCATGAACAAGGAAATATAATAATAACTAATTTATTATTGCCTCTAGGGCATATTTCCAACAGTCTCCCACTTGCACTAGAGTCAATAATCTAGTTCACATCGCCATGTGATTAACACTGATAAGTCACATCGCCATGTGACCAACATCCAAAGAGTTTACTAGTGTCTTAAACTAGTTCACATCACCATGTGATTAAGTCTCAATGAGTTACGGGGTTTGATCATGTTTTGCTTGTGAGAGAGGTTTTAGTCAACGGTGCGAACCTTTCAGATCCGTGTGTACTTCGCAATTCTCTATGTCATATTGTAAATGCTGCTTTCACGCTCCACTTGGAGCTATTCCAAATGGTTGCTCCACTATACGATCCGGTTTGCTTCTCGAGTCACTCGGATAGGTGTTAAAGCTTGCATCGACGTAACCCTTTACGCCAACTCTTTATCACCTCCATAATCGAGAAACATGTCCTTATTCCTCTAAGGATAATTTTGACCGCTATCGGTGATCCACTCCTTGATCACCTTTGTACTCTCTTGCCGATATGTAGCAAGGCACACATCAGGTGCGAGTACAAAGATAGCATACTATAGAGCCTACGTCTGAATCATAGGGACGACCTTCGTCCTTTCTCTCTTTTCTGCCGTGGTCGAGCTTTAACTCTTAACTTCATACCTTACATCTCAGGCAAGAACTCCTTCTTTGATGATCCATCTTGAACACCTTCAAGATCATGTCAAGGTATGTGCTCATTTGAAAGTACCATTGAGCGTTTTGATCTATCCTCATAGATCTTGATGCTCAATGTTCAAGTAGCTTAATCCAGGTTTTCACTTGAAAACACTTTAACCCTATATGCTTTCAGAAAATTCTACATCATTTCGATCACCAATATGTCAACAACATATACTCATAAGAAATTCTATAGTGCTCCCACTCACTTATTTGGAAATACAAGTTTCTCATAAACTTTGTATAAACCCAAAATCTTTGATCATCTCATCAAAGTGCACATTCCAACTCGAGATGCTTACTCCGGTCCTTAGAAGGATCGCTGGAGCTAGCATACCTTTTAGCATCCTTAGGATCGACAAAACTTTTCTGATTGTATCACATACAACCTTTCCTTACGTAAAGGTAAGGAAACTCGTTTTGACATCCATCGCCAGATTTCATAAATGCAGCTTGTGCTAACATGATTCCGACGGACTTAAGCATCGCTACGGATGAGAAAATCTCATCGTAGTCAACTCCTTGAACTTGTGAAAACTCTTTGCCACAAGTCGAGCTTCATAGAAGGTGACATTATCGTCCATGTCCGTCTTCTTCTTAAAGACCCATTTATTTCAATGGCTTGCCGATCATCGGGCAAGTCCACCAAAGTCCATGCTTTGTTATGATATATGGATCCTACCTCGGATTTCATGGTTTCTAACCATTTGTCGGAATTTGGGCCCACCATCGCTTCTCCATAGCTCGAGGTTCATTGTTGTCTAGCAACATGACCTTCAAGACATGATTACTGTACCACTCAAGTAATACGCATCCTTGTCACCCCACGAGGTACGTCGGTGACTTGATCCAAACTTCATGATCACTATCATAAGCTTCTACTTCAATTGGTGTAGGTGCCACGGAACAACTTCCGTGCCCTGCTACACACTTGTTGAAGTGACGGTTCAATGACCTCATCAAGTCTCCACCATCCTCCCACTCAACTTTTCGAGACGAACTTTTCCTCGAGAAAGGACCCGATTCAAGAAACAATCCCTATTGCTTTCGGATCTGAATTAGGAGGTATACCCAACCGTTTTGGGTGTCCTATGAAGATGCATTTTATCCGCTTTGGGTTCGAGCTTATCAACCTGAAACTTTTTCACATAAGCGTCGCAGCCCCAAACTTTTAAGAAATGACAGCTTAGGTTTCTCTAAACCATAGTTCATACGGTGTCATCTCAACGGAATTACGTGGTGCCCTATTTAAGTGAGTGTGGTTGTCTCTAATGCCTAACCCATGAACGATAGTGGTAATTCGATAAGAGACATCATGGTACGCACCATATCCAATAGAGTGCAACTATGATGTTCGGACACACCATCATACTATGGTGTTCCAGGCGGTATTAATTGTGAAACAATTTCCACAATGTCTTAATTGTGTGCCAAAACTCGTAACTCAGATATCCATCTCTATGATCACATCATAGACATTTTATCCTCTTGTCACGAAGATCTTCAACTTCACTCTGAAATTACTTGAACCTTTCAATAATTCAGACTTGTGTTTCATCAAGTAAATATACTCAACATCTACTCGAATCATCTGTGAAGTAAGAACATAACGATATTCATTTGATGCCTCGGCACTCATTGGACTGCACACATCAAAATGTGTTACTTCCAACAAGTTGCTATCTTGTTCCATCTTCTTGAAACCGAGGTTTTTCAGTCATCTTGTCCATGTGGTATGATTTGCATATCTCAAGTGATTCAAAATCAAGTGAGTCTAAACGATCCATCTGCATGGAGTTTCTTCATGCGTATGCACCAATAGACATGGTTCGCATGTCTCAAACTTTTCATAAATGAGTGAGTCCAAAGATCCATCAACATGGAGCTTCTTCATGCTTTTACACCAATATGACTTACATGGCAGTGCCACAAGTTAGTGGTACTATCATTACTATCTTATACTTTTGGCATGAAAATGTGTATCACTACGATCGAGATTCAATAAACCATTTATTTAGGTGCAAGACCATTGAAGGTATTATTCAAATAAACAGAGTAACCATTATTCTCCTTAAATGAATAACCGTATTGTGATAGACATAATCCAATCATGTCTATGTTCAACGCAAACACCAAATGATAATTATTCTGGTTTAATACTAATCTTGATGGTAGAGGGAGCGTGCGATGTTTGATCATATCAACCTTGGAAACAATTCCAACACATATCGTCAGCTCACCTTTAGCTAGTCTCCTTTTATTCCGTAGCTTTTATTTCGAGTTACTAACATTTAGCAACCGAACCGGTATCTAATACCCTGGTGCTACTAGGAGTACTAGTAAAGTACACATTAACATAATGTATATCAAATATACTTCTATCGACCTTGCCTGCCTTCTTATCTACCAAGTATCTAGGGTAATTCTACTCCAGTGGCTGTTCCCCTTATCTCAGAAGCACTTAGTCTCGGGTTAGTATCCCTTATTGCCCTTGCCCTTCTTGAAACTAGTGGTTTCACCAACCATCAACAATTGATGCTCCTTCTTGATTTCTACCTTCGCGATGTCAAACAACGCGAATACCTCAAGGATCATCATCTCTATCCTTGATATGTTATAGTTCATCACGAAGCTCTAGCAGCTTGGTGGAAATGACTTTGGAGAAACATCACTATCTCATCCGGAAGATCAACTCCCACTCGATTCAAGTGATTGTTGCACTCGGACAATCTGAGCACAAGCTCAACGATTGAGCTTTTCTCCTTAGTTTTCAGGCTAAGAAAATCGTCGGAGGTCTCATACCTCTTGACGTGGCACGAGCCTGAAATCCCAATTTCAGCCATCAAACATCTCATATGTTCCGTGACGTTTCAAAACGCCTTTGGTGCCTCAACTCTAAACCGCTTAACTGAACTATCACGTAGTTATCAAACGTGTATGTCCGATGTTCGCAACATCCACAAACGACGTTTGGGGTTCATCACACCGAGCGGTGCATTAAGGACATAAGCTTTCTCTGTCCGCATAATCGCTACTTTCAACTTTCAACTATATTTTTCTAGGAACATATCTAAACAGTGGAACTAAAGCGCGAGCCACGACATAATTTGCAAAAGGTCTTTTGACTATGTTCAAGATAATTAAGTTCATCTTATGAACTCCCACTCAGATAGACATCCCTCTGGTCATCTAAGTGATTACATGATCCGAGTCAACTAGGCCGTGTCCGATCATCACGTGAGACGGACTAGTCATCATCGGTGAACATCTTCATGTTGATCGATCTACTATCGACTCATGCTCGACCTTTCGGTCTCCGTGTTCCGAGGCCATGTCCGCACATGCTAGGCTCGTCAAGTTAACCCCAAGTGTTTTTGCTGTGTAAATCTGTCTTACACCCGTTGTATGTGAACGTAAGAATCCATCACACCCGATCATCACGTGGTGCTTAGAAGCGACTTAACTGTAGCAACGGTGCACGCTTAGGGAGAACACTTCTTGAAATTTGTAAGGGATCATCTTATTTACTACCGTCGTTCTAAGTAAACAAGATGCATAAACATAATAAACATCACATGCAATTATATAGTAGTGACATGATATGGCCAATATCATATTGCTCCTTTGATCTCCATCTTGGGGCTCCATGATCATCATTGTCACCGCATGACACCATGATCTCCATCATCATGATCTCCATCATCGTGTCTTCATGAAGTTGTCTCGCCAACTATTACTTCTACTACTATGGCTACGGTTAGCAATAAAGTAAAGTAATTACATGGCGTTGTTTAATGACACGCAGGTCATACAATAAATAAAGACAACTCCTATGGCTCTCGCCGGTTGTCATACTCATCGACATGCAAGTCGTGAATCCTATTACAAGAACATGATCAATCTCATACATCACATATCATTCATCACATTCTTCTTGGCCATATCACATCACATAGCATACCCTGCAAAAACAAGTTAGACGCGTCCTCTAATTGTTGTTTGCATGTTTTACGTGGCTGCTATGGGTTCTAGCAAGAACGTTTCCTACCTACGCAAAACCACAACGTGATATGCCAATTGCTATTTACCCTTCATAAGGACCCTTTTCATCGAATCCGTTCCGACTAAAGTGGAGAGGCGGCACCCGCTAGCCACCTTATGCACCAAGTGCATGTCATCGGTGGAACCTGTCTCACGTGAAGATGCGTGTAAGGTCGGTCCGGCCGCTTCATCCCACAATACCGTCGAAACAAGATTGGACTAGTAACGGTAAGCATATTGAACATCATCAACGCCCACAACTACTTTGTGTTCTACTCGTGCAAAGAATCTACGCAATAGACCTAGCTCATGATGCCTTTGTTGGGGAACGAGCAGAAATTCAAAATTTTCCCACGTTTCACCAAGATCTATCTATGGAGAAACTAGCAACGAGGGAAGGAGAGTGCATCTACATACCCTTGTAGATTGCTAAGCGGAAGCGTTCATGAGAACGGGGTTGAAGGAGTCGACTGTCGTGATTCAAATCACCGATGATCCTAGTGCCGAACGGACAGCACCTCCGCGTTCAACACACGTACAGCCCGGTGACGTCTCCCATGCCTTGATCCAGCAAGGAGAGAGGGAGAGGTTGAGGAAGACTCCATCCAGCAGCAACACAACGGCATGGTGGTGATGGAGGAGCGTGGCAATCCCGCAGGGCTTCGCCAAGCACCAAGGGAGAGGAGGAGGAGGAGAGGCAGGGCTGCACCAAGAGGGAGAAGTTCTCATGTGTATGGCAGCCCTAAAACCTCAAGTATATATAGGGGAAAGGGGGGCTGCGCCCCCTTTAGGGTTTCCCACCCCAAGGGGTGCGGCCAGCCCTAGATGGGACTTGGGGGGCGGCCAAGAGGGGGAGGAGTGCCTCCCAAGTCAAGTGGAGGCCCTCCCCTTTAGGGTTTCCCCCCTCCCATGCGCATGGGCCTTGGGGGCTGGTTCCTGGCCCATTATGGCTAGGGCGCCCCCTACAGCCCATGCTACTGTATTGGACGTGGTGGAACAATTTCCGACCTCCGGACCCCTCCGAATCCTCCGGAACCTTCCGAAGCTTCCGGTACAATACCGAAAAAACCCGAACTTTTCCGGAACCCAACAACAACTTTCCATATATAAATCTTTACCTCCGGACCATTCCGAACTCCTCGTGACGTCCGGGATCTCATCCGGACTCAACAACATTCGGTAACCACATACAAGCTTCCTATATAACCCTAGCGCCACCGAACCTTATGTGTAGACCCTACGGGTTCGGAGACATGCGAACATGACCGAGACGTTCTCCGGTCAATAACCAACAGCGGATCTGGATACCCATGTTGGCTCCTACATGTTCCACGATGATCTCATCGGATGAACCACGATGTCAAGGACTCAATCGATCCGTATACAATTCCCTTTGTCTAGCGGTATTGTACTTGCCCGAGATTCGATCGTCGGTATACCGATACCTTGTTCAATCTCGTTACCGGCAAGTCTCTTTACTCGCTCCGTAACACATCATCCCGTGATCAACCCCTTGGTCACATTGTGCACATTATGATGATGTCCTACCGAGTGGCCCAGAGATACCTCTCCGTTTACGGAGTGACAAATCCCATCTTGATCCGTGTCAACCCAATGGTCACTTTCGGAGATACCTGTAGTGCACCTTTATAGTCACCCATTACGTTGTGACGTTTGATACACCCAAAGCACTCCTACGGTATCCGGAATTGCACGATCTCATGGTCTAAGGAAAAGATACTTGACATTAGAAAAGCTTTAGCATCTGAACTACACGATCTTTGTGCTAGGCTTAGGATTGGGTCTTGTCCATCACATCATTCTCCTAATGATGTGATCCGTTATCAATGACATCCAATGTCCATGGTCAGGAAACCGTAACCATCTATTGATCAACGAGCTAGTTAACTAGAGGCTTACTAGGGACATGGTGTTGTCTATGTATCCACACATGTATCGCTGTTTCCGGTCAATACAATTATAGCATGAATAATAAACGATTATCATGAACAAGGAAATATAATAATAACTAATTTATTATTGCCTCTAGGGCATATTTCCAACAGGCAGGATGACGGGTCTGACTAGGTGTCGGGCGCCGCTCCGTGCGGCACCGGCGATCCCATCATCCGTGTCTCCGGCTTCCTGAACTTCTCAGGGTCGTCTCCTTGGGCGGCTGGCGTTGGGAGGCTACGGAAGAGGAAGAGGGCGGGCGGCAAGGCCGTCAAATCGAAGTACGCGGGCAGCGACGCCTTCGACGCGTGCTAACGTCCTGCCGCCTCGTCTTCGAGCTCTGCTTCCGGCGCCGCCATCACCATCCAGCCTTCGGACGGCCACCGAGATGTTCTCTTGGTGTCTCCTGCCACTTGTAGCTCGCCTAGGCGCCCCTTTTGCCCTTTTCGCCTCCTTGACCTGCCTCTTGAGGAGAGGGGCAAGAGAGGGGTTACGGGCACCTTATCTTCTTTTAGTTTGTAAGCCTTCGGGCTTTGGCTGAATTTAAAACTTGTAATCCCATCATTCATGTTTTTCATTCTCTATGGACTGTACCTGAGTGGAATGTTTTTAATGAAAAAGGGATGCTTGCCGGGTCATTTGTTTGCGGGTAGAACCCACGACAAGGAGTAAATCCTTGATATCCCTAAGATAAACATTTTCTTTCCCGGCAACAGGCCCTGCCGTCTTCCCACTTCGTTCGACCTTTCTCAGGCTTTCGGCAGAGGCAGGGACGAGGTGGCTTCAGGCTCCTCGTTTCATCCTTTTGCTGCCGCGACTATGACCAAACCTGGCCCCAGGAACGAGCCCTAGGGCCTAGAGTTTTAGGGGAGCACGGTAGCTTTGGGAAAAAACGAGGTTTCACATACCTCAGTCCATAAGGAAATGCATGATAAGGGATGAAGAACTTATCTGAAGCTGTAGCCCCCGGCAACTCTGGTTTACCGTGGGTGAATCTTTGTACTCGCAGCCCCCGATAATACTGGCTTGCCGGGGTCTAGATGCCAGTCTGTCCCTCTTTTCTTTTTCGTCCTCAAGCGATCCGGCAAGGATATCTATGAGTACTGCGAACCAAAGAAGACAAAAGAGCAGCAAAGAGACGCACACTCGACCTCTAAGCTAGGGGTTAGTCGCTGCTGAGCACTATCAACCCTAACCAAAGACGAGACTCGACCTAGCATGCATGCTATAACTTAGGGCGCCAGCGCTTCATTTATTTATGCTCGTGGTCTCATACTGGCTTTGTACAAAGGGTTACATGCATCATGGGCAATGCTTGTACAAAAGGTGGCTTGCCGGGGGCCCGGCAAGCCGACAATGACGGTAAAACTTGCGAAGATGCTCAATGTTCCAGGAGTTACTCACCGGAACGGCATCTTCGGTCTCCAGGCGGACTGCGCCGGGCCTGGTGACTCATATTACCCGGTAAGGGCCTTCCCACTTTGGCGTCAACTTGTTGGAATTCTTGGCCGATTGAACGCGCCGAAGGACAAGGTCGCCTTCCTCAAGGCTTCGGGCACGAACCTTGCGGCTATGGTAGCGGCGCAAGGCTTACTGGTAGCATGCTGCTCTCACATCCGCCCGAAGACGATCTTCCTCAAGGAGCATTGCGTCATCTTGCCGCAGTTGCTCGTGCTCAGGCTCGTCATAAGCGAGGACTCAAGGTGACCCGTATATGAGTTCAGTGGGGAGAACTGCTTCTGCCCCATATACCAGGGCAAAAGGTGTCTGGCCGGTGGCTCGATTTGGCGTCGTCCTGATCGACCAAAGAACCGCCGACAACTCATCAATCCAGCGCCTTCCACTCTTGTGCAGCCTGTCAAAGGTCTTGGTCCTTAAGCCTCGCAGTACTTCAGCATTTGCCCTCTCAGCTTGACCATTGCTTCGCGGGTGAGCAACGGAAGCGAAACAGACTTTGCTGCCGAGGTCTTGGGTATATTGCATGAAGGTGCGGCTTGTGAACTGTGTGCCGTTGTCGGTGATAACCCTGTTGGGTACACCAAAACGGCACACTAGTTCCTTGAAGAACTTGACGGCTGACTGAGTTGTGACCTTCCTCACTGCCTCCACCTCCGGCCACTTTGTGAACTTGTCGATTGCAACGTACAAGTACTCAAAGCCCCCGACAGCGCGGGGGAAGGGGCCCAGTATGTTGAGCCCCCAGACCGAGAAGGGCCAGGAGAGAGGAATGGTTTGAAGGGCTTGAGCTGGCTGATGAAGCTTCTTTGAATGGAACTGACACGCTTCACACCTGGTGACTAGTGTCGTGGAGGGCGGTGGGCCAGAAGAAGCCTCGCCGAAATGCCTTGCCGGCAAGGGCCCTTGACCCAATGTGGGATCCACATATGCCTCCGTGTATCTCCGCCAACAGCTCCAGTCCTTCCTCTCGAGGGATACACATCAATTTCACACCGCTCGCCTCTTTTTGTACAGACGCCATCGATTTAACTGGTACATGGCAGAGCGACGGGCTACTTTTTTCGCTTCTTCCTGCTCCTCAGGAAGTTCCCCTGCCTGGAGGAATCGGACGGTATGCTGTGCCCACGCTGGAGCCTGGGGCTCGACGGCGAGGACTAAAGGCATTTCCTCCGCTATAGGAGCAGCTGTCTCGACGGCAAGAGCTTGACGCTCCGCCGGAGCCGCCATCCGTGGCGGGCTCAGTATCCCGGCAACATCCTTGCCGGCGGCTCCGGGAGCTCGGCGGGAAAGTACTTGCCGGGCCCTGATTTCTCCTCTTATTCTGCTCGCTGATGGATCAACGGATGGCTGAGTTAGCTGAAGCACAAAGGTACCTGGTTCCATTGGTAGCTTGAGGGCAGCGCTTTTGACAGTAACCGGCGATATCGTTCTCCGCTTGGGGAACGGGTTCAGCTCAGATACCGTCAAACGCTCTTCCAGCTTTCTCACTTCATCGATGTAGGCCTTCATCAATGGGCTCGTAATCCTTGTTGACTTGCTTGAGGACAAGCGAGTCCCCCGACGATGAGTTTCTTGATTCCGAGGTCCGCCGCGATCCTAAGACCGCAAGCAGCCCTTCAGACTCTGCCAGATTGTTGGTTGACACCTCCACAGGGAAGTGCATCCGATCACGTGCTTGAGGTGCTCTCCGGTGGCGCGACAAGCAGTACGCCAGCCTCGGCACCTTGTAAGGAGAAAGCTCCATCAAAGTACATGATCCAATCACAAATTGCCTCCTTGCCGGGGAGAGCAGTCTCTTGGGCTTCTTCGTCAGGCGTTGCGGTCCATTCTGCAATGAACTCTGCTCGAACTCGGCTCTGAATCGTCGAAGTGCTTTCAAACTTGAGGCCAAAGCTGGACAGCTCCAGTGCCCATTCCACAATTCTTCCCTCTCGCATCCGGATTGTGCAATATCCGTTCGAGGGAAGCGAAAGTGACGACAGTGATCTCGCAGTTCGGAAGTAGTGACGCAGCTTCCTCGAGGCCATAAGAAGGTCAAGAGCAGTTTACACGCCGGAGTACCTTGATCTAGCCCCCTGCAGGAGGGAACTAACAAAGTAAACCGGGTGCTGCATCATTTTCTTCTTCGGCGGCACCTCAACTGGCTGTGTCGTCTCTGCATTGGTGGTGTCGGGCTCTGCCGCTGCCATCGCCTCGTCGTCAACCTCTCTTTGCGCCACCAGTGTGGCGCTGACCACCTGGTCTGTTGCCGCCAGGTATAGCAGTCGCGGCTCCTGTGGCCTAGGCGCAACTAGTATTGGCGCGGAGGAGAGGTACTTCTTCAAACCTTGCAATGCTGCTTCGGCTTCTGGAGTCCACTCCATCGGGCCCGCCTTTTTCAGGATCTTGAAAAGGGAAGGGCGCTTCAGCGATTTGAAATGAACCTGCCCATGGCGGTGACGCAACCAGCAAGCCGACGCGCATCGTTGATTCATTTGGGTGCTTCAATCTGCTCTATAGCTTTGATTTTGTCCGGATTGGCCTCTATCCCACGTTGTGACACCAAGAACCCGAGAAGCTTGCCGGACGGGACGCCAAAGACGCACTTCTCAGGGTTCATCTTGAGATTGATCTTGCGCAGGTTTGCAAATGTTTCTTGCAAATCTGGTATGAGGGTTGCCCTGTCCTTGGTTTTGACCACTATGTCATCCATATAAGCTTCCATATTTCTATGGAGCTGGGGTTCAAAACCAATCTGGATCGCCCTTGCAAACGTCGAACCAGCACTCTTCAACCCAAAAGGCATCCGCATGAAACAATACGTACCACATGGGGTGATGAATGATGTTTTCTCTTCGTCTTCTCTTGTCATGAAGATCTGGTGGTAGCCGGAGTAGGCGTCGAGGAATGACAACAGATCACACCCAGCCGTGGAGTCAACAATCTGTTTGATGCGCGGCAACGGGAAGGGGTCTTTAGGGCAAGCCTTATTGATATCTGTGTAATCAATACATAGTCTCCACTTCCCATTTGCCTTGCGCACCACGACCGGATTGGCCAACCACGTTGGATGGAGCAGTCCTCTTACCAAACCCGCTGCTTCAAGTTTCCGGATCTCTTCTGTGATGACCTCTTGTTGTTCCAAAGCTTGCTTTCCGACCTTCTGCTTGACGGGCCGCGCATGAGGGCAGACAGCAAGGTGGTGCTCAATCACCTCCCTGGGAATACCGGGGATGTCGGAAGCTTGCCATGCAAACACATCGACATTCGCCCGCGGGAAGGTGACGAGCGCGTCTTCCTATTTGTCGTCAAGGGTGGAGCTTATGGTAAAGCCCCTCCGTGCCGCCCCTCATTGATGTAAACCTTCGGGTTCCCGCGGTATGGCCACGGCTTCTTGTTTCCACCGGTGGAGCTCTCTGGCACATCCTCGACGGCAGCACTACACTCCGAAGAGGTGCGCTTGCCGGAGTGGATGTCCGAGGTCTCACCGGTCTTCTTCTTCTTCCCTCCCGGGGTCCCAGCGGCAGGAGCAAGTGCCCTAGTGGCGGCAGCTGCTGCAACTGCTTGCTGGTATAGTTGGTCAGCGCAAATCAGCGCATCTTTCTTACCGGAGGGAATGGTGATGATCGTCACAGGTCCTGGCATCTTCAGGGTGTTGTAGGCGTAGTGTGATGCCGCCATGAACTTGGCCAACGCTGGGGGGCCAAGGATCCCGTTGTAGGGCAAGGGGATCTTGGCAACATCAAACACGATCCTCTCCGTCCGGTAGTTCAGGTCGCTTCCAAAAGTCACGGGAAACGTGACCTTTCCCTTGGGTTGGCTTCTTCCCGGGTTGACCCCCTGAAACTTGCCCGTCTCTTCGAGGTCTCCATCAGGAATCTGCAGTTTCTCGACCACGGCAGGCGAGATCAAGTTCATACCGGCCCCACCATCGACTAGCATCTTCGTCACCTTGAGGTTGCATATTGTTAGTGAAACCAACAATGGCAAGCACCCGACCGCAGTAGTGCCATCATGGTGGTCCTCAGTGTCAAAAATGATAGGTGTGCCGGAGCACTTCAGCGGTCTTTGGGCATCAAACGACGGCTCTGCCGCTGTAATCTCTCACGCCCACTATTTAAGCCGGTGGTGAGAAGTATGCAGCGAGGCGCCGCCATCGACGCACATGGCCTCTGTAGCTTTCTGAAACCGTTGGTCGCCGGATTTGTCGTCCTCTTTGTGATCGTCGTCTTCTGGCTTTCTGTCACGGCCCCGGGCGGGCCTCTCCTGTTGCTTATTCTTGCTGCGACGGCCCGCCTGGCCGTCATGCTTCTTGCCGGACCCCTCAGCACCGTTTGAGCCCTTCTCCTTGTCCCGCCTCTCATACTCAGCCCTCTGCTTCTCAGCGAGGAGCTCAACCTGTCGGCAGTCCTGGAGAGCATGGACTTTGGTGCGATGGATCTTGCAAAATCGATTGTCGGAGTTTCCTGGCTTCTCGGCAGCCGCCAAGGCCCGGAAGGCGACACATCCGGCAACCTCCTTGCCGGGGTCATCTGCCTTGGTTTTCTTGGTGGAGCCGGCGTCATCAGATCCCTCGAAGGCAAGCACGGCTTTTCCTTTGCGCTTCCTGTTGTGGCGCCGGCCTTTCTTCGCCGGGCGGCAATATCCTCATCGAGGAGTCGGTTTCACGCCGCATCTTCGCCGGGTACTTCCTTCCTCTTCAGCCCGGCACATTTGTCGCTAAGAACATAGAGTTCGCTACATCTCTCACCTTGTTCATTGCCAGCTCTTGGCAAGATCTTGCGTTACGCATGTTCGATGGAACGCGCTGATGATGGCGGTGGTGAACATCAGGATATTGTATTGTACCCGGATGAACCTCAGATATACTTGCGGAGACTCTCGCCTCCCTCCGGGAATGACGTGCAGGTCGCTTGCTTGGCCATGGGCTTGGTGGCCTCCAAAGAAGGCGCCCACTTAACTCATGGCACAAACCGACCAGGAGGAAATAGAGTCACCGCAAGTGCATCAACCATGACATGGCGTTGGGTTTAAGAGCCAACGGAAAGTAATTCGCAAGCACCTTATCGTCGCGGGCTCTGGCAGCTTGCATCGCGATGGTGTAGACGCTGAGGAACTTAGACGGGTGTGTCTTGCCATTGTACTTTTCGCCCAAGTCGGGTTTGAAGGTGCGGTGAGTGGGCCACTGGAACTGTCGCAGCTCACGGGTAAAAGCCGGACAGCCTACCTCGTAAGGTAGGCCTCCAGGGCTCCCCGATGCTGGGTGGCTCACAGCAGGCCCTGCTCGCCTGTCGGATTGGTGGCGCGCTCCCGAAGAACTTGGCGCTGGTCACAGTGGCCCTGCGGGTCGGACGATGCTACGGAGATCTCGTCGCCCGTAACGTCGCGACGGGCTGGCGTCCGCGGTACTGGGCGAGGAGGAGGCGAGTGCACCGTGGTTGCGGCGCTGCCGGCTCTCCTGCCACTGATGCGTGGGACTCTGTCGGAGCGTCGACCCGGGGACTCCACCAGACTCGGTTCGTCTTTGTTGGCCACCGCAACAAGGCTTCGGATAGTAGCTCTCCATTCGTCGAGTTTCCCCGTAGTGGGAGGGAAATCAAGGAGCAACTGCGCGTGCGCCAGGGCTTCTGCTGGCGTTGGTGGCAATGAAACTTGCACGGATCGCGACGCGCTTCCACTTCTGACCATGTCAGAAGGAGCTCTATCATGACCCCGCGGTCGCATGCCATCTTCACCAGCGCCTCGGTGAGCGGGCAGGTCTTGTAAATCCCGGGAGTGGCGCTCGGGGCTCTTTCCGTGGCGACGCCCGGGGTCCTCGGCGTGATTACGCCGTTCGTCTCGCGCCGCTTGAGAGGAGCGCACCGTCGGCGCCGGCGTGGGAGTCTTGGAAGCCCTCGCGTGGCCTTCGGGCGGGGTGGCATCGATCTTGGAAGGCCCCGCGCCACCTGCGGAGGGCCTGGCTCCGTCTTTGGATTTGGCGGTGTGCGGCCTGTTACCAGGCGCACGAACATCGCCGCCTCCCAAACTTCGGCTGCTGGGACGGTGTTGGTGTTCGCGAACGGCACCCCGGGTCCTTTCCGCGACCGGTCCGCTGCTCGCCCGCGTCGGGACGGGATGTCCGGCTTCCGACGGGCCAACCGTCACCGTCATCTTCTTCTTGGGCGCCATGACGATGAAGAGGCGTCGAACTAACTGCTAGAGCCGATTTCACAATCGCGCTTCTACCGGCGCGCCAAAGATGTCGGTGTAGGAACGACACCTATGGGATCACAAGAACTTTACTACGGTTGCGAAGCGGGCGGGTCGTGAGAGGAGCGGATCAAACAGATAGCACACGGTCTCTTTATCCAGGTTCGGGCCGCGAGGATGCGTAAAACCCTACTCCTGCTTCGGTGGTTTGTTTATCTGTGTTCTTGAACTAGCAATGGGGCGTGAGGAGCTCCAAAAAGCCGAATCCTCCTCCTGGTCGCCTTGGGCCTCCTTTTATAGGAAAAGGGGTTGCCACAGTGGCACATAGGAGGTGGAAAGGGTACAGTGATGCGAGTTTATCCCTTGCATCACATGAAAAGGCGCCTTAAATGCGTCTTGCTTAGGTGTCCTTGCTTTATCGGGGACGGGGGAGAGCCCTGTCTCGTCCGTCGCCGCTCCCTTTCGTGTCGACACACGCCCTGGCCAGCGGTGCCCGTGGTGCCATGTAGGCAGGCAGGCAGCTGAGGTGGCGCAGCGGTGGGTCTCCATGAAGGTCCGCTCACCGCCACGTAGGTGCCAGCCCAACTGGTTGGGTCAGCAGCTGCATGCTAACGGTGGTGGAGGTTTGACTGGCGTGGGCCTGATGGTGGCCCCACGGGTGTTCTTGGCAAGGGCCTCGCCGTAGCCCCGGCAAGGGTCTTGCCGGGGCCCCGGCAAGGGTCTTGCCATGGCGCTTGCTGTCATCCCCGGCAAGGCTCTTGCAGGGGGCCTTGTGGTCCTCCTTGGCTGGCATCCCGCCAAGGGTCGTTATCTTCTATAGTGTGTATCTGATTTTGAATGTCTTCACAAAGATCTGCATGCCACCACGGGGATGTCTCCCGAATCCTTGCCCCATGGGGGCAGTGGACTCAAGGGTGATTCACTCCGTAGGTGTGGGGCGAGCCGCCCCGGCAAGGGCCTTGCCGGGTTTGCTAAAACCGCCCCCCGGCAAGAATCTTGCCGGGGGAGTCCGCTTCGTCCCCTTTGCTCTTTGTGATCTTGGTCTTGGCGTCATTCTGCTCCTTTCGAGCTTTGGCCTTACCTTGGCTCACCTCCCTTGCCTTGCTCAGTGCGGTGGTGTCCGTGGCTCAGACTGCCCGTGCACAGTTATAGGGGTACAAAAAGTGTACCCCTCTTTTTGTACACCAACAAGACCTATTCAGGAATTGGAAGAAAGACCTGAATAAGTTTGTCGATAAAAAAGAGACACCAGAATTCAAGGGCAAATATGAGAAGATCAGAGATGACTGGCCCGCATTTGTGGCCCACAGGACATCGGAAAAGAGTAAAAAGATGTCGGCGACAAACAAGCAAAATGCTGCGAAGAAGAAGCTTCACCATGGCACGGGTCGGTGGCTACCTCATAGCCCGCCTAAGTGGGCCAAGGCTGAGAATGATCTGCTTGATAAAGGGATCGAACCGAGACAATGAACTGGCGGACCGCTGCGGACTTGGTTCTTCGGGCTGGCGGAACCTTGGACCTCAGATCGAGGAAATGCATTTGGACGGACGATCAATTGGACATACCGGTCAAGAGGCTAAAGCAATATATCAAGCAGCGCAACAAGGGAAGTTCGTTCCAGACAGGGAGAAGGACGAGCTCACAATGGCCCTCGGAATCCCGAGCACCCCGGACGGACACGAGGCATGCCAGCTCCGTTTCGTGGAAGGCTGGATTTTTGACGCAGGGGGTTACAAAACCCATGAGAGGAGGAAGAAACTGGAGCAGAGCCAAATGTAGGCGCTGCACGAAAGGGTAATGGGGCTAGAGGAACAAGAAGAAGAACAGAGCAAACGACCTGTTGAAGCTTCCCCCGAAGCTACCCCGCCATCTCAGCGGAGAAGCAGCGTGGCTTCCACCGAGCTGCTTCAGCCGGAGCATGCCTTGACGGCTCCTGCCAGCTATCCCGTGGATCCTATCACGGAGTCTCAAAATTGCCACCTTATGGCGCAATGGAGCAATTTGAAGGTCAAGGCGGCTGTTGGCTCTGTTTATCCTACTAAACCCAACTCAACTTTTCACTGTCGGCCGATTCCAGAAGGATATGCTAAGGTGATGGTGGATGAAATTATGGAGGGATTTGAGGACCTCCGGCTTGACCACCCTACCAGTGAAGGGGAGTATCGGCTGGGTTCTGCTCTGAAGACTCCATGCCTATGGCGGAAGGATCTCATCAACCTTCCGATCTGGACGCCTCCGCCTCCTCCTCCTCCTCCAGTGAGTCAGGGCACTCCGCCTCCTCCACCGCCTCCTCCTCCGGTGAGTGACGATCAGGGCACTCGGCCAGCTCCTTCTCCGGCGCATGGCGGCACTCCGCCTCCTTCTCCGCCTGCACCGGCGCGGCCGAGCAGCCAGCCTCCTTCTCCGGCTCGTCAGCAAGGGCGGAAGAGACCCGCCGCCGCTCCGGCTGCTCCGGCGCGTCGTAGTTCTTCTCCTCCGCCTCGTAAGCAAGGAAAGAAGACATCGGCTCCGTCTGCTCTGCCGGCGTCTAGCAAGACAGCCAAAGGCGGAGGAGATACAGATTCGGTCCTTCTCAAGAATCCGCAGAAGTTACTGCACGAGAGGACCGAGGAGGAAAACGCCAAGATCGCGCAGACCAAGTGCATGACTGGTTTAAAGGGTTGAAATAAAGAGACATCCACCTCCGGAGGAGAAGGTAGATCCGTGAAAGCGAAGCGCACTGCTGCCCCGACAAAACCACCCAAGTCTCCACCGAAAGGCAACTATGAGCGCATTATTGGAAAGGCATTTGCCAAAGCGGAGAGGTCGGGAAGTACTAAAAGTGATCAAAGAATGAAAGAACGACAAGCTGGGAAACAAATTGCCCAGCTCGGCGAACAAGCGAAGCAATCGTGCCCCCCGCTCAAGGTGCCTGCTAGCGACATCGTCGATCCGAGGATGGTGCCCGGTTATGGCAATCCTGAAGATTACCTGCCCGACGATGTACATTATGATTTCTTGGAGGTGCAGATACAAAGATCTGAGTACGGGAAGCCTCTCGTCAAAGATGAAAGCTCAGTATCAACAATGATGCTAAGATTGCATGATTGGTACATGAAAACCTGCAGAGAGTCCGAGGGAGGAGTACTTTGTATGTGAGAGTTAAAAGGAGCATGACCTCGTTGGAATTGAACTGCTGCCTATTCCATTTGAGGAGTTCTATCAGTTTTTCAATCAATTGGCCTCGATAAAGCAACGGTCACCTGCTATCGTCTGTATGTAGTACTACTTCATCATTAAGTCTCTCTATATAACTCAGCTCTTTCATTGCATGTATTTATAACTATCCTCACTATATTATGCAGATTGAAGATCGCCGAATTGAAGAAAAGACAAGTTGGTGATATTGGGTTCATTAACACATATCTCATAGATGCAACTGAGGTTGAATTTCATGCCGAAAATACCGAGGCCAACTTGCTACAATCGTTCGTAATAAATGAACACAAGGATATAATACTCTTTCCTTACAACTTCAAGTGAGTGTTACTGTCTTGTGGCATATTTGGTTTCCCTTATTAGTCCAGGTTATAGTAATGTAATATTGATGAGTTATGCATGCGTGCGCAGGCACCACTATATTCTCCTAGAGATTAAGCTTGAGCAGGGAGTAGTAACTATCTTAGACTCTAAACGAAAAGATTCCAAGGAGTATGCGGACATGACTGAAATGCTCGAGAAGTAAGTTAAATTGATCATTATCCACCATATCAGCAACTTTGTTCATTTCTGATATCGAGTAATTGTTTTCTTTGTATGGCAGGGTTTGGAGAAAATTCACCAAAAAAAGCTCCGGGACTGCCGAAGAAGCTGCAATTTAGACACCCGAAAGTAAGTACTATAGTAGCATATTCCACGCATCTCCTAGTGATTCAAGCGCTAGTTTCATCAATACCATTTAACATGCTTGCTAATTATCAGTTTGATTGACCTCTATTTCTTGTAAAGTGGTTGTGGCAGGAACAAGGGAATGATTTCTATGGATACTACATTTGCGAGTCCATCCGCCACACGACCTGTGAGCGGGCTACTCGACAAACAATATGAAGTGCGCGAATAACAATATTCACAATTTTATTTTATTACCATCATTTGTGTTGAGTTTCATTCATTCATATATATATGTATTGACCCCCTTCTTAAAATTAGATGTTTCGGATGCGGGATGAACTACTAGCACCAGATCGCCTGCGAGCAATTCAAGAGGAATTGGCGGCATTCTTTCTTGACCACGTGATCGCTGAAGACGGAGAATACTATGTGGACCACGCGTCCGTATGTTAGGAGATTATTTTTGTAAAAGATAATTATTGTATATATGTAGCCGTAGTGTCGGATAGATATACGAGAACTTGTTGTTCGACCAATCTCTCGGAGAAGGAGAGGTGGTCGATATCACTTCCCTCTGTATGCATATATGTTCATGACGATCTTCTGTTTCCTTCCTTTGCTTACTAGCTAGCTAGCGTGTCTACCTAGTCCTCTCTATATGTATGTATAGTACGTAGCGTCGACCAAGCACGGACAAAAGAGAGGACACTTCTCTCTATTAATTAGCTAGCTAACACAATATATGAAACACCTAAATTAACCCCAAAACCCCCAAACCCCCTTTAAAAAACAAAACCCCAGCCACAGAAATGTGTGACGTGGATGCCTATTGGTCCCGATTGGTGCCACCAACCGGGACCAAAAGCCTCCTGCCTGGGCTCGGCGCAAGACAGGCCACGTGGAGGCCCATCGTCCCGGTTCTGGATTGAACCGACTAAAAGGGCCAGGTATTAGTATCGACCCTTTAGTCCCGGTTCATGAACCGACTAAAACCCTCACCAACCGGGTCAATAGGCCCTTTTCTACTAGTGGCGAGACACCCCCCGCCGCAGCATCTAATTTAAATTTGCCATGAAAAACGCTCGGATCGCCATGCTTAAAATCCGAACGCTTATCATTTCCGCTTATTTTATATCGATCGTCAGATAATTTAAAGTCGAGTCAGACTGAACGAAATGTATGGTTTGATCGATTGAATGTTCTGCTAGAGCCGTATCAAATTAAATATAAAACGTCATCAAGCCACATGTATTCCTTGTCATCCAACGACCTAGACTGCTTCAATGTCGAAGCGCCAACACGCTTAGCGTGCAGTTAATTTCATGCCAAAAATAGTGCTAATCACATGACAACACGCAAATAATATCCTAGTAGTTAATATCCGCATGCACTTAATATACTTCCAAATTAACGTGCATTGCACGTACACACTAACTAGTGCTGCTAGTGCGTGAAACTGGTGCCGTGACTTGTGAACGCATCCAGATATGATCAATGGCAACATCGCCCGCGAGTCCTTCCTGTTTGCCCGTGCGTCTAAATGCAGAAGGGGAGGAGAGAGAGAGAGAGAGAGCACACATGGAACCCACCAGTAAGTGAAGGCGAATAGTACTAAAAATAATATTACATGTTATCCATTAATTAGGCTGTGTTAATATAAAAACATTATGTGAAAAAAGGGGGTACAACAAAAATTGCTATTCTACGTATGTTGCCTATTGACGTGCGGCTTGAAGGCCCGGTCGCATGTTCGATCCTCGTCCTTTATTTTTTAATTTGTATATGGGTCCAAATTTGTTTCATGACATGTGGGCCCCTCGGTGTGTAGTTTGTAGCACTTTAATTTGTGGGTCGAAATTTGTTCCATTCCAAGTGGACTATCGGTGTGTAGTTTTGTAGCTTATTTATAATAATTAAAGAGAACAACATAGATTTTTCAATAATACCATGGTGCGACGTTGAAGGCGAGAAAGTACGTGCGCGAGAGCGATGACGGAGCCAGAGGGAAATGAACTAGGGGCGTTGCGTGGGTTGCAACGGTGTTTGGAGTAGTTGTGGGCCGAATGCTACGAAAATATAATCTAAACCGACCGGAATAAACGCCTACACAAATTAATCCAAGGTTGAAGTGCCCCTCATAATGTAAATAGCTCCGCTTATGAGGGATGGAGAGGTAGTAGCTTCAACGCGTGGAAGATACGGTGTGAGAAAGCGAGGTCAATCGAGAAACATATAGATAGAGAGAGAAAGTGAGTGTGGTCCGACATTCATTGAACAAATATATATATGCCCCGGAGAGATATTGTCCGATTGAGCTTTTGGTAAGGGTGAGGGCTGTGAGATAGAGCTTGAGAGATGATCCAGTCACAGACGTGTAGATATATTTTGTGCGTGGGAGGAAGCAAGGTCAACCGATCACATAGGGGCCGTGCGATCGAAAGAGTGAGATGGGTTGGAGAGAGTGACCTAGATATACGATGTGCGTGAGAGAGTATACAATGTGAATGGGTCGAATTGGGCTCAAACATGGTGATATATCGTTTTTGTCCGAGAAAGAGCGAGGTCAATCGAGACATACGGAGATAGAGAGAGATTGAGTGAGCGTGGCCCACCATGAGGTCGAAAGAGTGGCGGCGGCTTGGATGGACTGACCTAGATAGACAATCTGCGTGAGAGAGTATAGAGTGTGTCGTTCGAGGCCCGAACAGGGAGATATATCATTTGTGTGTGAAAGAAAACGAGGTTAAACGAGACTCAGATAAAGAGAGCGAGATTGAGCGAGTGTGGCCCGCCGTGCGGAAGAAAGAGTGAGACAGTCTCGAGAGAGTGACCTAGATATACAACGTGCGTGCGTGCGCACGAGAGGTTGGGGGGCTAGATAGGCAATGCATGTATTTAGCGTGAGAGGGTGAGAGGGAGAGGGGGAGAGAGAGAGAGAGAGAGAGAGAGAGATCGGCATGGGGTGCAATGGCGGGTGTGTGAGGTAAATACATTTGGTAACAGGAGTGGAAAAAGGGGTTGTGTAGTTGAGAGACTTAGAGATCAAAACATGGAGAGAAAGAATGAATGTGTGTTGGAAACCGATAGCTTGCTAAGGTGGTTAGGAGAGGAAGATTGACCGACTGGGAAGTATGTAGCGTTTGTCTTGTGGCGGGGGGGGCTAAAAAAACATTTGAATGTATATAGTACGAGACTTAATATCGATGTTTCAATTCGGTGTACATTGTAAGATTTGAACCGAGAACCAGGCATACGGGTAATTATTTCGAATTCGTGCCATATTAAGTTTTGAAAAGTTGACATTGACTCAATTTGTTGTGCTATTTTGTAGGTCATATGTTTGAATCCATCCAAAAGTTTTCTCACTACCATGGTGTTCATGATATACATATGAATTTGTATTAAAAAGTAGCGTGGATACAGTGAAATGCGAAATCCACGTTAGAATTGGAGATCGCTACGTGACACACACTCTAATTCAAATAACTAACTACGTGACACACACTCTAATTCAAATAACTAACTACGTGACACACACTCTAATTCAAATAACTAATTATGTGACACACTCTAATCCACGTTAGCGTGGGTACTGTTTCGATTTTTTTTCAAATAACTCCTCATTAATTAATTTATAGTAATCCCTCTGTTCACTTTTATAAGACCTTGAAGACATTTCAGACAATGTGCAAAACAGTTCATTTTAAGTTGTCTGAAACGACTTACAAAAGTGAACGGATGGAGTATCTCATTTCGAATGACTAATTATTGCAAGGAAAACACGGGCATGGTAATACATACAGATTCGTTTGGAAATGAAAGAAGATTTGTTTGCATTCTCAAATGTAGGCGCATCAGGCAGACCAGGGTCGTGTCGGGGTGGACGCTGCTTCGGTGGCTTAAAGGCAACTGCCCTTGGGTGATTGACAAGTGGGCCAGCCACCTGTTGGGCCCACATGTCATGGACACAAAGGCAGGTGCCTTAAGGCACCAAGCATAGTCTGTCGGGTGGTCGTGTGTCGGACGGACGCAGTAGCACCCAGCCACCCCCCCTCCCCAAAAAAAGGACGATGACAATATAATTTCGCGCTTCCACGTTTCGGATTGAAATATCCGGCGGCCCCAATTCCAGCCCTGCAAAATCTCTCTTCTCCACGGTCCCCTTCCGCGCCCAGATTGCTCAAATCCCTAATTCGCCGCCATCCCTCGAATCGCCTCATCTCATCTCTTTCCCCACCGTTCCCCACCTACGTGCGGACGATGACGACGAAGACGACGGTCGCGCTTCACCACCGCAGCGGAGCTACCTCATCTCGCCCTCGTCCACCGCAGACCTGGTGGTCCACCGACAACGTCGGCCCCAGAACCGACGGTGCCTCACAGACACCGAAGTTCCACCGCATCAAAAGCGCTTCACCGACGCCGCCTCCCAGCTCACCGGGCTACTTCACCGAGCACATCGTCGCACCTCCGCCCCGAGGCCGTTGGGGCTTCATCAACGGTCTCGTCCACCGCATCGAAGCGCCCGCTGCCACTCAAGATCTGCATCCGCGGCGCGCCAGCCAACGCCAGCACATCACCCTCAACGGCTCTGAAGTGACCCGCACTCTAGCTAGGCGAACAGGCCCAAACGCCGGCCCGAACTAGGTATCCACACATCACTCCCTTGTGCACTGTTCCGACGATGTTTGGATATCCTTTCACTGCTCTCTTAGCTTACACGCCTATGCAACTCTGACTTTAACTCTTATTTCTTCTGGAGATATCATCTGAAACAAGCAAATCCATTTTTTAGCCAAGCATGACGGCGCTACGGGATCTGGTACACATCCTGCACACCCGTATAACCTTGTAAGTATCTGTCCTCCATTCCCTCAAAAAAAGTATCTGTCCTTCGGTACAACATCAAGGTCGATTCCTCTTATTTGATCAACCATTCGCCGTGTCAAAAATGCAGAGGGGGATGCAAGGAGCACAAGGCCTGCACATCCAAGAAAGTGGTAACATGGACTTGTACATGGAACATCCCAAGCACAAGCAGAGCTGCAGTGAGCCTGTACAACGAGCTAGCGTAAGTCCCTGCATTTCATTTAATTCGTACTGGCATTCGTGTATGATTTGTGTGCAGTGGCTGATCCACGAATTCAAGTTACCAGGGGCAAACATTTAACTTAAAAAATACAAAGGCACTTGCACTCCGGGAATCAACATAACTTGAGAAATGTGAAGCTACATGCACTTTGAAAACCAGCTAATGATCCAAAGTAGTTCAGATTATAAACACTAAATGATGCAAGCACCAAAAAACACAAAATGCAACATGGTGTACAAGGACTACAAACATGGTCTGTACCTGCTTGAATTATTCGTTCTCTGGCTGAAAATATCAAAGTGTAATTGCACGTATAACTAGTGCACAAACTGCATATCAATATATCTATCCTGCACAAGTATGCCAATAGTTTCAAACAACAGATTAGAAAAGTATTTATGCTATGTTGTCATGATATGGGGACTTTCTGGTAGATGGCCTCGACGTTTCCTCAAGCTATGAAAATGCACTATAATTTGCTTGTCATCAATGCCTGCAAATCTCTGTCTCTCTCAACATAGTAGATCATCATTAGACACTAAATCCTTCAATGAGCTTGCAAAATGCTTGCATTAGATCCCTCATTAGACACTATATGTTCATCACCAGGAGCATGTAAAATGTTTGCATCAAATCCTTCATTAGCAGTCTGTTCATTAGACACTTCAGGCTCAAGAACAACATGAGCTTGTATGTTTGCACCGGAAACTTGATTAGATACATCAGATTCAGTCAGTTCACTATTGATTGGGGGAGTTATAAAATAAGTAGAAATTGGTTTCATTTTCTCATAGATTCCCTACATACCAGCAGTTTTACAACACCGTTAGGTTTAACTATTGG
This sequence comes from Aegilops longissima, assembly GCA_021605205.1. Lineage (NCBI taxonomy): Eukaryota > Viridiplantae > Streptophyta > Magnoliopsida > Poales > Poaceae > Aegilops > Aegilops longissima. The sequence continues at coordinate 66,242,641 of CM038681.1, forward strand.
CCAGAAATTGAAGAGTTGAATTAGATATAATCAGGGATGTGATGTACCTGCTCGTTGCGCATGCTACTCTTGCAAGCTGCGACTCTCCGTTTGCGCAAGCTCGATGGCATGCCCGTGCTGCCGCCGCTGCCTCCCACGCAGGCTACACCCAGGATTGGATCTTCATCTTCTTGTCCTTCCGTTCGCTTGAAGCCCGGCGACCGCCCTCCAACGAGGGCGCGAGGAAGTGCCGTGTCGGTCTGTCCAACGGCGGCTAGGTTAGGAGCGAACCAGACTGGAGGCTGGAGCGAATGAATTGGGATTTTTCCTGCTGTCGATCGATATGGGAGGCGCTCGTATGGGCCGCGAGCCTGCTATAGGGCCTGCCTTGCACTTATGTTATTGGCCCATCCAAATTGAAACATTTTTCTTCATTTTTTTTACATTGCCTGCTCGTGCGTTGGGACGAACAAAACTAGCATGGGCCAACCTGGACGACTCAAACTAGGAGCACACTTTCCAGCCACCTGAGGCGGCCGCCCATACCAGCCCCTATGGTGGCGTCGCCCCTTTTTGCGTGTATGATTGGATAGTGAAAAATATTCCAGTGGCGCTTTTGATTTACCCACAGAATGGTTGAATTGCTTGTTTCTATGAGCTGAGTTCGCCAATAATGTGAAGGATGCCAGTCTTTTCATCCTATTGTAGATTCCTTAGATCTCGATATGCCAAAAGTAATCGCCTGAAATATACAGTAAAAGCCAGTGTGATGTGTTTGGCTACAACTAGTCTGACTGCACATCCTCATATAACATATCAAGGACGCACCATCCTACCAGATTAACCATTCGACTTACCCATGCAGTGTGGGAAGAAAGAAGTATTGGGACTGCGTATCCAAGCAATTGATGCCATGGACTCCTTTGTACAACCTTGTAAGGGAAAAAGAAGTTGCAGTGTGCCTGTACAAAGAACTAGCGTAAGTTCAGTTACCTGCTTCTCGGAATTTTAGTTAGCCACTTATTGCAAAATTGTTCAATTATGTTGCTTGGCTTAATTTAGTTTGCTACTGATTACATAATGGCACAGCCTGTTAATCATATTGTAGACTACGCCTATCTATGTGTTTGATACTTACTGTTAAGAATTACCTGTTTGCCTTAACTTAAATATCTACTTGTTTGTTTAACTGCTTTGCTGCTGCAACATCGGGTTACAATGATATTAATAACTACTGTACTTTTCAACATCCAATTGAAACTCTTTAATTCCTTGTTTGTTTAACCGGTTTGCTGTTATAACTCCCAGTTGAGATGTTTTTCTAACTTCAACTTTTCTGAATCCAATCGGAACTTTAATGGAAAAAATAGGTTAGCCCAAGATCAAAGAGCAAGGTCCCCATGGACGTTGCAACATCCCACAGCAGTGGCACCGGCCCAATCGTGCATTATGAATTGCCAACTGCTGATGCTCTAGAGGCTAAACTAGTGGTAGAAATAGATTCTGCTTCTGCACTTAGAGATGAAGTTGACATGTGAGGAAGCAAACAACACAATCACAAGCAGTACTCAAGGCAACCATTAAATATTTGGTGGATTTCAAAACGAAGCAAGCTGAGACTGACCAGATTGTTAAGGTCCTAAAGGAAAAAAGGAAATTAAATTCCTACTTGGTAAATCATAGGTGAAATGTTCTTTCCATAGTTGAATAACCTTTGTGTTGTCTGTTCATGTAATCAATCAAACCATTTGTTTTAGAGATCATGTAATAATTGTTTTTTTTGGTTTGTAATTTTATTTGAGCACAAGTCTGTATTAATTGATAAGACTGGAGACATTTCATTTGGATTGCTATGCGCACCTACAAATATGTTAATCGGGCTGAATGTGCATTCAGCAATAGTAGTAGTATAGATGGACCATAAGTGGCACGCATCGGAAAGGGCCAAGATGCTGGCTAAAAAAAGGATGTTGTTGTAGCCAAAAAGAAGTACAACGGCCTGGCTTATGTATGTTAGTTGATATTATTGATCCATATACTCTATAAGTGTTTATATGTCTGTTAGTTCTGTACATTCTTGGTTGATTGACTCGGTATTTGAATCTTGATACATCGCTTGTGTACATATCTAAATGGGAGTACATATTATGCTACGTGTGACATTTGAGTTGGACATGAAGTGTTCCAAATATTCGAATTCACCTTAAACTGGATTATAGTTTCTAAATTTGAGTATCGGCATTTGTAAACCATATTCATATATGATAGTGGAATACATCTTTGTCGTCCTTTTGAAGATATATAAAAACACATAGAATGATTTATAAAGATTCATATAGGAATACAAAGTGGATTCGAATTTAGTTGCCAGGGTAAACGTGGATGCTTATTGTCCCAAAATTCGAAAGAAGCAGCAAAATGTCCACTACCACGTTGGCTGCCCAAAGCCAAGTGTTTGGGAGATGGAAATTACTGTCTACCCATTACACGGACAATCCATCGGCCCGATTTCCACTGCTCTAAATAGGGGTAGGTTAGTAACTTCAATTAGAAGTGACACGGCCGCCTCTGAGCCCATTCCGACACGGTGGGCATCAAACATGGGCGGCAAAAAACATTTGATTGAAGCTCGTCCGAAAGACCTCTGTTTCTCCCTCCATTCCCCATTCATACATGGTGGGCGGCAAAACAAACTCGACTCGGCCGAAATTGATGTAGGCAAATATTTTCAGTAGGGGCAGGTTTGTAACTTCACTCAGACGTGACACAACCGCCCTACCTGTCAGCCCCGTTCATACACCGTGGGCGCCAACCATGGGCGCCAACCACCCTCTCCTCGCCCGAAATCGCTTTGGGCAAATATTGGCGAGATGCGAGATTACTGTCCTATCCCCAACCGACGAGACATTCAAATTTTAAACGGGGGCTAAGTTCGTAACTTTCCAATATTTCAGACAGGCGCGTCCCAAAAACATGGTTCCCCGTACCTCTCCCTCCATTGTCCCATTTATACACCGTCCACACTAGAACACCCCATCCCCACACCAACCTCCGCCCGCCACCCCATCCATCGCCGCCGTCCTCCACCACATCCATCGCCACCGTCCTCCACCATGCCGGAGCGCCTACCAAGACCGCGTCGTCCACTACTAGAGACGGACGTTTCTCATCCACGACGACGGACCAATAGCATTGCATAGCGTCCTCTCGCTTCATCTGCGTCGTCGTCCTCTTTGCCGGGGCCGCTCACATGACCTTCTCTTCCACCGCAAGGGGACTTATCCCCCGATGCACCCGTCTACCATCACAGATCTGCTTCAACGCCACCGACAGCCATCGCACCCCAGATGCCTACACGGCGCCGCAAGAGAGGTGGTACTTCATATCTCCTCAACTTTTTGATCTCAACCAGAAAATAGATCTTAACTTGGTTACTCTACTTTCTTTTCAGCTCTTAGAATTTAGTTCTTAGTTCGAAGCAAACAATGGATGCTAAATATCATTTCTCCGGTTTGCAGCTTCAAATCTGCCATGGCACAACCATAATACGGTTTAATTGATCATGCTTAGGGTTTAATTGATCATGTTGGTTCCGTGGTGGTTTCTTTAATAGAAACCGGAGGGGAAACCCTCTTTTGCTAAAAAGAATATTCTTAGAGTTTCCCCCTTTTATGATCACTATACGATCAGAATACGTGCTTCGTGTCATAATAACACTGCTCCACCCATCAAGCTAAACAAGCTTAGATGTTAAAATATGAATCTGATATTATTAAAATAGAGTTGTTTAATTGGTCAGCTAAATGTTCCCAAATTAGTTTTGAAAATGCATGTTCGCCGCTCGGGTGTGTATCTCTACAGGGTGCCCACGGTGGGCTGGCCCACCCTAGGATTTTGGGTCGCCCCAGCCCCGATTCCCTCTACTTCTGCTGGCTTCGATCTCTATCTCTACCCCAGCCGCTTTGCCTCGCCGGCGACTTGCCGTCCCCGGACGACATCACTCTAGGAGGAGATGTCGGACTAACAAGAGGCCAGGAGCCGCTCGCCCAACAGCGTCACCGCTGCCCGGGCGCGCCGCCGTGCCTACCTTCCCAGTCTGTTCAGGGCTCAGGCGTGCAGCACCCACCAAGCCAACCCGATTTATCCTGAGATACGTCCTCAACACTCAGCAGCCACTCCTCATCACCCATTTTCTAATTGATTCATTACTCATTAGGTAGGACTGTCATTAGGGTTTGTTGTGTGCTCAGTGCTACCTACACTTAATGGTTCATATGTATTTCGGTAATCTTTAGTACCTCTAAAGTTCACAGGGTTTTCAAAATTCCGGCCCTCGGAACATAAACTAGTCATTTTGGATTGTTGGTCGTAGTGACATTGACCCAGATTACTACTGCAAGCCAGGTTGTTGACAATTTTACTTGTCTTTCTTACTCATTCGATATAATATCCAATTATTCACGTCGATTAGTTGCAAACAATAAGTGCTAGACAAACTTCTTCATTCAGATTTTGGACGGTCTCTTACTGCAGTTACAATTCTGCATACTTGTCCTAGTAAGCTCACAAGTAAATGATTGATTCACTACATCTATGCTTGCCTTGTCATATTTGTTGTCAATATTCTTTTAGGGTGGACCACCCTGTTTCTAAATACTGGAACCGTGAGACATGAGTGAATAGTATTTCTCTATGTGATCTCTTCCATCATGTGTCGGTAACGAACACTGCATTGTATAGAAAGAAAGTGTCATTTCCAGCTTTTACATAGGTTTCGATCTTTTACATGGAATACAATCTGCCTACTTGCTTTGTGTCGCACTACCAACACTCCACCCTTGAAGCTAAACATTACGCCACTCATAATTGCTTAGTTTATTTGTTCAAATACGAATTTCATATGATTCTAATGTTCCTACTTCAGTTTTGAAATGTGTGCCTGCCTGTTATAGAGACATAAGGGGTTTGTATTTCTGTGTGTGGTCTGGTCAGCACGGTTGGGAGGTGAACTTTGCATATGCAGGGGTTTATGGGGAGACACTCTCCGAGTTGAATCCGCAATGCATTCCATAGATAATCTGACTACTTTTTATGTTTTCATGAATCTCAGATTCTGAACAGCATCATAATGATTATGATCTTGCGCGCATGAAACGAATAAAGCAGAACAATGCCATGGCTGTCAAACTTGGCATTAAGGGACTGAAATCAAGTCTGGATGCAATGCAATGCAAATGCTCTCCACCTACAGATTCATGCTCAGAGTATGATCCTAACAGTGATTCTTAGCTAGAGGGAGACCTAAGTCAATGTAGCTCCCTAGTGGAGGAGTCAGAGGAAGATGCCCTATCTTATTCACCCATCAAGGTACTTGCTCTAACTTTCCAAGGTTACATTGCTCGCACATATCTTGCAACTGATGCTTTGCATTGCTTCTACTTTGTTGAACTGCCATTAGCTTAGTTTACACATCGTGTATGTGAATACGCCCTGCCTATCCATTTTCATTACATATTCCATCTGTCATCATACCATATTTATCCATTCAAATGATGTTCTTGTGTATCAGACATTCAAAAGGAAGAGGGAGATTGCTGATCGTGGAGGAGCACAAGCAAAGTATTTGGAAAAGGTAGTGGCACCTGATAAATCAAATAGCCCATTAGGTGTAGTTGCAATATAACCTGACCCACAAAATACCCCAACTCTAGCCCTACTACACTGGTCATTTCTGATGCCCCAACTCAGCAGACCCCAACTGCAGCAAACAGTATGATTATGCCAGTTGACATAGCACCAGTTGTACGACGCAAAACCCCCATTCCAGCAAAGAGTACACCAAATCCAGTTGCCAAATCCCTTTTCGAACCAAAGAGAGCCCAAATTGCAGCAAATAGGACCCCTGTTACATTTCTTCCCAGTTTAGAAGACGAAGCTTATGTTGTTGTCAGGAACTTTGTGCGCATCTTTCCTTCATGGAAAGATTATACATGAACACGAACAATTTCCAGTCTTCCTCCGCAACTTACACGTAAGTAATGTACTAATGTTATTCATGGTCATTACTGCATATGTTTCTGCTGACAGAAGACACAAGATTTCATTCTTTTAAATAGGCGAGGAGCAAACTGGATTGTGATGACGAGCAAGACTTGGTTGCACTTTTCAAGCACTCGTTGATGAAGTATCATTCCTACCTGAGGCAAGCGCACTTCGATGGCAAGCCTCTAAACAAAATTTCTGTAAAGTCTCCGGTGCTACATTTATCCGACGGTGACTAGAATAATCTTGTTACACATTGGTCTCGACTGCAGCGTAAGGTACTGTCTATGATATCACATCACAATTTTAACTACAATTCTGCATTTGCCTTAATGTCTCACTTGTACGAAAACTGTTAGCAGAAGAACATTCGTTGTTAAGGGACCACAGAATCTCGCAACTATACTGCACACTGCATTGCTCTTGTGAGTACCTCTTGCCCTGTATGACCATACTTACTTTCATAGCTGTTTGATTATGTAGCATCACTGCACATCTTAGCCTCGTAATCGTCCATTTGGTGGACATTATAAGATCCGTATGGATTCTTACACAAATTTAGAATCAACCCAATGCTTTTGAAGAGGTTTAGCTCTGCAGTCCTCTTGTAAGGACTGAACGTGGTCTATCACTGTACTTACATTAACAGCTACTCCCTCCGTCCCATAATATAAGAACGTTTTGTACAATACACCAGTGTTCAAAACACTCTTGTATTATGGGAAGAGGGATTGGTTCATTTTGTAGCATTCTGCATCTTATCTCCCTCGCCCACCATTTACTAAAAAAGATCAGATCTATATTTAATCTTACCAACAAGTAGAATACACAGACAATGCCAGTGCAGAAGTGTAGCCCATTGCTTTTGTCGGTACATTTTGTCCTGTAACGCTTGTACTTCCAGGGATTGGTAGTTGATTATCTAGCATCAATCTGCATCTTATCTTCATTATCCTCTATCCCTTCCAGTATTATCATATCTATAATTACTCTCTACAGAATGTAGAGTACATGCAATGCTTATGAAGAAGATTCTGTGCTGAAATTCTTGAGTTATCCGTCCCTTAACATGGAGAAGGGCATTATAAAGCCGGTGTTAACTGTTGATGTAAGTCAGTCCTTCTAAAGCCTTTATTCTCAACTGCTGTTTAATTTGTGCATACTCCCTATCATTTACTGCTGTTTAGTTTCCTGTTTCTACCAAAATGCATGTTCATAAGAACCGTAAGTTCTAAGTTTTACTTGTAAAACCAATTTTCTTATTCATACCATGCACATTACTTAATACTCCCTATATGTATGCTTGGTTTTTTGGATCTATAATCCAGGTGTGGTGAAGCAGCCCACGCTTGCACCTTGTCATCTCCTGTTTTATCTTACTTGATGTGGTGATGATATGGACAACATGCCATGCACATTATCCAAAATAGATACAATGATTTTCTTTGCCCTTCATCTATGCTTGTTATGTTGACATGGTAATCCAAGAGTGTGGTGAAGCTCCCCGCATTATGAACAATGCCAAGTTATGCTATTGATATTTTGAACTTACTCTTTATTTTCTAATTTGAAATTGGATAGAATTGACAGAACAGTTATCATCTTTGTTTATACACGTGCAAAACCTGTCATCTCTCTGCTTTGTTTCAGGGTGATATGCCTGATGGCATGCACAAGTCTGCTGAAGGCTGTGAGACAAACCAACATATATTGCAACAACGAAGGCAAAACATCTTGAAGATAGCGAGACAACCCCAAAGTCTTGTCTTGATGCGGTGTTCAAGTTACTTGAGACTAACAGTCAGACAAGCTCACAGAATTCGTTGTCTGAATCAGTTCGACTTCTTCAGTCCCAAGTTCTAGCAGAAAGGCATTCTGCAACTCAACTTCGACAATTGAATTCCTATCTCTAAGAAAGATTGCGGAGAACACCAACGAGAACCTCATCGTTAAACAACTACACCTGGAAGCTATGACCGACATGCTAGGCCGGTCTCACAGCCTTGCTCAGCAGCTTGCGCAGTAGTTCCCCGGCAAGGCTAACCTTTCTTGAACTGTCTTGGAAGTGGTCTCGGTTCAGTATTATTTTGTTACGCTGCAATGGTGCCTAGTTTTTGTAATCTGCTTCTTCGTTGCGCTTTATGATCACTGGTGGCGAACTTCGATGCCCAGTGGATGTAATATACCTTAAATCCTTTATTGTATAGTGTAGGTTTATTCTTAGTTACTATGCCGTAATTTCTTTATTGTATAGAGTAGGTTTGTTCTTAATTCCTACTAGTTACTGCCATCATTCGCTATCTGAAAAAAAAATCATATGTAGTCGACCGGGCCGAAACATTCGACTCTAATGGGCCAGGTTTTCAGCGGGCTGCTACCTCTTGAGCACTGCGTTGGATTTCCCCAAAGAGGAGAGGATGATGCAGCAAAGTAGCGTAAGTATTTCCCTCAGTTTTTGAGAACCAAGGTATCAATCCAGTAGGAGGCCACACACAAGTCCCTCGTACCTACACAAAACGATAGCTCCTCGCAACCAACGCGATTAGGGGTTGTCAATCCCTTCACGGTCACTTATGAGAGTGAGATCTGATAGAGACGATAAATAAAATTTTTGGTATTTTTGGTATAGAGATGCAAAGCAAAAAGTAAAAGGCAAAGTAAAAACAAAGCAAGTATAAAAGTGATGGAGATTGATATGACGAGAATAGACCCGGGGGCCATAGGTTTCACTAGTGGCTTCTCTCAAGAGCATAAGTATTCTATGGTGGGTGAACAAATTACTGTTGAGCAATTGACAGAATTGAGCATAGTTATGAGTATATCTAGGTATGATCATGTATATAGGCATCACGTCCGTGACAAGTAGACCGAAACGATTCTGCATCTAGTACTACTACTCCACTCATCGACCGCTATCCAGCATGGATCTAGAGTATTAAGTTAAAAACAGAGTAACGCCTTAAGCAAGATGACATGATGTAGAGGAATAAATTTATGCAATATGATAAATACCCCATCTTGTTATCCTCGATGGCAACAATACAATACGTGCCTTGCAACCCTTTCTGTCACTAGGTAAGGACACCGCAAGATTGAACCCAAAGCTAAACACTTCTCCCATTGCAAGAACTACCAATCTAGTTGGCCAAACCAAACGGATAATTCGAAGAGACTTGCAAAGATAACCAATCATACATAAAAGAATTCAGAGAAGATTCAAATATTATTCATAGATAAGCTGGATCATAAACCCACAATTCATCGGTCTCAACAAACACATCGCAAAAACAAGATTACATCGAATAGATCTCCACGAGAGAGGGGGAGAACATTGTATTGAGATCCAAAAATAGAGAAGAAGCCATCTAGCTACTAGCTATGGACCCGAAGGTCTGAAGTAAACTACTCACACTTCATCGGAGGGGCTATGGTGATGATGTAGAAGCCCTCCGTGGTGGATGCCCCCTCCGGCGGAGCTCCGGAACAGGCCCCAAGATGGGATCTCGTGGATACAGGAAGGTACGGTGGTGGAATTAGGTTTTTGGTTCCTGTTCTGATCGTTTGGGGGTACGTAGGTATATATAGGAGGAAGGAGTACGTCGGTGGAGCAACAGGGGGCCCACAAGGCAGGGGGGCGCGCCCTGGGGGGGGCACCCCCCACCCTCATGACCGCCTCTTTTGTTCCTTGGAGTAGGGTCCAAGAACCCTGGATCAAGTTCGGTGAGAAAATCACGTTTCCGAAGGTTTCATTCCGTTTGGACTCCGTTTGATATTTCGTTTCTTCGAAACACTGAAATACGCAAAAAACAGCAATTCTGGGCTGGGCCTCCGGTTAATAGGTTAGTCCCAAAAATAATAAAAAGTGGAAAATAAAGGCCAATATAGTCCAAAACAGTAGATAAAGTAGCATGGAGCAATAAAAAATGATAGATACGTTGGATACGTATCAGGCATCCCCAAGCTTAATTCCTGCTCGTCCTCGAGTAGGTAAATGATAAAAAGAGAATTTTTGATGCGGAGTGATACTTTGGCATAATTTCAATGTAAATTTTCTTAATTGTGGTATGAATATTCAGATCCGAAAGATTCAAGACAAAAGTTCATATTGACATAAAAAATAATAATACTTCAAGCATACTAACTAAGCAATTATGTCTTCTCAAAATAACATGGCCAAAGAAAGTTATCCCTACAAAATCATATAATCTGGCTATGCTCCGTCTTCCCCACACAAAATATTTAAATCATGCACATCCCCGATGACAAGCCAAGCAATTGTTTCATACTTTAACATTTTCCAAACTTTTTCAATCTTCACGCAATACATGAGCGTGAGCCATGGATGTAGCACTAAATGTGGAATAGAATGGTGGTTGTGGAGAAGACAAAAAGGGAGAAGATAGTCTCACATCAACTAGGCATATCAACGGGCTATGGAGATGCCCATCAATAGATATCAATGTGAGTGATTAGGGATTGCCATGCAACGGATGCACTAGAGCTATAAGTATATGAAAGCTCAACAAAAGAAACTAAGTGGGTGTGCATCCAACTCGCTTGCTCACGAAGACCTAGGGCATTTGAGGAAGCCCATCATTGGAATATACAAGAAAAGTTCTATAATGAAAAATTCCCACTAGTATATGAAAGTGACAAAATGAGAGACTCTCTATCATGAAGATCTGGGTGCTACTTTGAAGCACAAGTGTGGTAAAGGGATAGTAGCATTGTCCTTTCTCTCTTTTTCTCTCATTTTTTGGGGCCTTTTCTCTTCTTCTTTTTTATGGCCTCTTTTTTTTTTCATTTTTCTCTTTTTTTTTCGTCCGGAGTCTCATCCCGACTTGTGGGGGAATCATGGTCTCCATCATCCTTTCCTCACTTGGGACAATGCTCTAAAGAATGATGATCATCACCCTTTTATTTTTCTTACAACTCAACAATTACAACTCGATACTTAGAACAAAGTATGACTCTATATGAATGCCTCTGGCGGTGTACCGGGATATGCAATGAAACAAGAGTGACATGTATGAAAGAATTATGAACGGTGGCTTTGCCACAAATACGATGTCAACTACATGATCATGCTAGCAATATGACAATGATGGAGCGTGTCATAATAACCGGAACGGTGGAAAGTTGCATGGCAATATATCTCTAAATGGCTATGGAAATGCCATGATAGGTAGGTATGGTGGCTGTTTTGAGGAAGATATATGGTGGGTGTATGATACCGCTAAAAGTGCGGTATTAGAGAGGCTAGCAATGGTGGAAGGATGGGAAAAAGTGCGTATAATCCATGGACTCAACATTAGTCATAAAGAACTCATATACTTATTGCAAAAATCTAGAAGTTATCAAAGCAAAGTATTACGCGCATGCTCCTAGGGGGATATATTGGTAGGAAAATACCATCGCTCGTCCGCGACCGCCACTCATAAGGAAGACAATCAATAAATAAATCATGCTCTGAGTTCATCACATAACGGTTCACCATACGTGCATGCTACGGGAATCACGAACTTCAACACAAGTATTCTTTAAATTCACAAGTACTCAACTAGCATGACTCTAATATTACCATCTTCATATCTCAAAACAATTATCAAGCATCAAACTTTTCTTAGTATTCAACGCACTCAAAAGAAAGTTTCACATATCTTGAATACCAAGTATATTAATATTAAGCAAATTACCATGCTATTAACGACTCTCAAAATAATCTAAGTGAAGCATGAGAGATCAATAGTTTCTTTAAAACAAATCCACCACCGTGCTCTAAAAGATCTAAGTGAAGCACTAGAGCAAAAATTATCACGCTCAAAAGATATAAGTGAAGCACTATGAGCAAAACTATCAAGCTCAAAAGATATAAGTGAAGCACATAGAGTATTCTAGCAAATTCCAATTTATGTATGGCTCTCTCAAAAGGTGTGTACAGCAAGGATGATTGTGGTATACTAACAAGCAAAGACACAAATGATACAAGACGCTCCAAGCAAAACACATATCATGTGGTGAATAAAAATATAGCTCCAAGTAAATTACCGATGGAAGTAGACGAAAGAGGGGATGCCTTCCGGGGCATCCCCAAGCTTTGACTTTTTGGTGTCCTTGGATTATCTTGGGGGTGCCATGGGCATCCCCAAGCTTAGGCTCTTGCCACTCCTTGTTCCATAATACATCAAAAGAATTTACCCAAAACTTGAAAACTTCACAACACAAAACTCAATAGAAATCTCGTGAGCTCCGTTAGAGAAAGAAAACAAAAGACTACTTTAACGTACTGTAATGAACTCATTCTTTATTTATATTGTTGTTAAACCTACTGTATTCCAACTTCTCTATGGATTATAAACTATTTTACTAGCCATAGATTCATCAAAATAAGCAAACAACACACGAAAAACAGAATCTGTCAAAAACAGAACAGTCTGTAGTAATCTGTAACTAACGCAAACTTACAGAACTCCAAAAAATCTACCAAAATTATACTACCTAGAAAATTTGTTTATTGATCAGCAGCAATTGGAATCAGTATTTTATAACGTTCTGGTGATTTTTAATAATTCGGGCACTGAGCGCAAATTTTCTGGAAGTTACAGCAAGATCAAATAACTATCATCCAAGAAGATCCAATAGGTCTAGCTTGGCACAAACACTAATTAAAACATAAAACCACATCTTAACATAGGCTAGATGGATTATTTATTCCTAAATAGAAGTAAAAAACAAAAAACTAAAAATAAAATTGGGTTGCCTCCCAACAAGCGCTATCGTTTAGCGCCCCTAGCTAGGCATAAAAGCAAGTATAGATCTAGGTAGTGCCATAGTAATAAGATAGATCGGTGAAACTCATTTCTTATTCTCTACGTTCATCAGCAAGTTTTATTTGAGGCAAGCAAAAGTAATCAAAAGGCCTAAATTTAATAGGACAAAAGTCCCCAAGATCAATTTTAGGGGGTATAGGTTCCTCTTTCGGCCCTTCGTATTGCACAACCAATTCATCATTATAAGCATTCTTTTGACAGAACTTGGTGAGCCTATACTCGAGAGAGCATCCTAGCTCATTATTTCGAATAGCCAAATCATCATTAAGCTCAGAGATTCTATCAATTAAAATATTGGTAGGCACCTTTTTTCTAAGATTTTCATTAAAAGCAACATAGTCGATAGATTGAAAACGCATTATTTCTTCTTGATCAAAAAGGAAAGATTCTATGGGAGGACGGCCAGCGTCCACCCTATAATGCACAAAGATTTCTTTGGCTTCTTTTATTATAAATCTGAATTCATGAGCCAAAAAGATAGTAGCGGCGTGCTTAATAGAGGAGTGTTCAATATTAGAAAATTCTAAGAAAATTCTTTGTATAGAAGGGTGCATATGCATAAATTGCCTTTCAAGTTCAACGATAAGCATGGCAATAGCGTTCGCAAGGCTACTAGTTCTATGGAGAATAGAACCACCCATAGAGGGTAAAGCACGAGCACAAGTAAAGAAATCTTGAATAACTCCTTTTCCAATAATATTACCACTACCGATTTGAAATCTTTTTGTATGATAGGTAGGGGATTCTTCAGCAGGAGCTTCAGAATTTTCCATGATATTATTATCGCCCATATCGGCAATAATTTCACCAATTTCAGACATAACGACAAGCAAGCAAACTAACACATGAGCAAACAAGCGGACGAGGAAAATGCAACTGGAAAAAGAGGAGGAGATTGGGAAAGAGAGGGCGAATAAAACGACAAGGGTGAAGTGGGGGAGAGGAAAACGAGAGGCAAATGGCAAATAATGTAATGCGAGAGATAGGGATTGTGATGGGTACTTGGTATGTCTTGACTTGCTCTTGCATGATCCTCCCCGGCAACGGCGCCCGAAATTCTTCTTGCTACCTCTTGAGCACTGCGTTGGATTTCCCCGAAGAGGAGAGGATGATGCAGCAAAGTAGCGTAAGTATTTCCCTCAGTTTTTGAGAACCAAGGTATCAATCCAGTAGGAGGCTACGCACAAGTCCCTCGTACCTACACAAAACAATAGCTCTTCGCAACCAACGCGATTAGGGGTTGTCAATCCCTTCACGGTCACTTACGAGAGTGAGATCTGATAGAGATGATAAATAATATTTTTGGTATTTTTGGTATAGAGATGCAAAGCACAAATAAAAGGCAAAGTAAAAACAAAGCAAGTATAAAAGTGATGGAGATTCATATGATGAGAATAGACCCGGGGGCCATAGGTTTCACTAGTGGCTTCTCTCAAGAGCATAGATATTCTACGGTGGGTGAACAAATTACTGTTGAGCAATTGATAGAATTGAGCATAGTTATGAGGTTATCTAGGTATGATCATGTATATAGGCATCACGTCCGTGACAAGTAGACCAAACGATTCGCATCTACTACTATTACTCCACTCATCGACCGCTATCCAAAGATGCATCTAGAGTATTAAGTTAAAACAGACTAACGCCTTAAGCAAGATGACATGATGTAGAGGAATAAATTCATGCAATATGATAAATACCCCATCTTGTTATCCTCGATGGCAACAATACAATACGTGCCTTGCAACCCTTTCTGTCACTGGGTAAGGACACCGTAAGATTGAACCCAAAGCTGAACACTTCTCCCATTGCAAGAACTACCAATCTAGTTGGCCAAACCAAACGGATAATTCGAAGAGACTTGCAAAGATAACCAATCATACATAAAAGAATTTAGAGAAGATTCAAATATTATTCATAGATAAGCTGGATCATAAACCCACAATTCATCGGTCTCAACAAACACACCGCAAAAAGAAGATTACATCGAATAGATCTCCACGAGAGAGGGGGAGAACATTGTATTGAGATCCAAAAAGAGAGAAGAAGCCATCTAGCTACTAGCTATGGACCCGAAGGTCTGAAGTAAACTATCCACACTTCATCGGAGGGGCTATGGTGATGATGTAGAAGCCCTCCGTGGTAGATGCCCCCTCCGTCGGAGCTCCGAAACATGCCCCAAGATGGGATCTCGTGGATACAGGAAGTTGCGGCGGTGGAATTAGGTTTTCGGCTCCTGTTCTGATCGTTTGGGGTTCATAGGTATATATAGGAGGAAGGAGTATGTTGGTGGAGCAACAGGGGGCCACGAGGCAGGGGGCGCGCCTTAGGGGGGGCGCCCCCCACCCTCGTGACCGCCTCTTTTGTTCCTTGGAGTAGGGTCCAAGTCCCCTGGATCACGTTCGGTGAGAAAATCACGTTTCCGAAGCTTTCATTCCGTTTGGACTCCGTTTGATATTCCGTTTCTTCGAAACACTGAAATAGGCAAAAAACAGCAATTCTGGGCTGGGCCTCCGGTTAATAGGTTAGTACCAAAAATAATAAAAAAGTGGAAAATAAAGCCCAATATAGTCCAAAACAGTAGATAAAAGTAGCATGGAGCAATCAAAAATTATAGATACGTTGGGGACGTATCACGGGCCACAATTGGGCCGGCATGCGTCTTTCTTGGGCCCGAATGATTGGGGCCTTCACACATTGCGCCAGGCCCAAACTTACACCGGCCTATATTTTAGTTGGGCCTTTTGTCGACCCAGTGCTTAGTTTGGCCCAGGAAGCGTTGGGCCATTAACAGGCTGAATATTGTACTGGCTTGTTACGGCCGAGATGAAACGACGGGCCTTTAGCAGGCCAAAATGCATGTTGGGCCTCAATTTTCACTAGTCGTTGACGGGCCTTCAGCAGGCCGAAATGAGGACCGGGCCGTTATGGGCCCAGTTAGCTCACGGGCCGTTACCAGGCTGAAACATATCTCGGGCCTTAGTTGGCCCACTGGTATCATGGGCCTTTAAGAGGCTGAAAGCTTAGTACAGGCATCAATGGGCCGAATTACGCAACAGGCCTTTAACAGGCCCAAAGTCACGTTGGGCTTAACTGTTGCCACCTTTAGCACGGGCCGTTAGTGGGCCAGATGTCCCGTCGGCCCATATATGGCCCATGGGCAGCACGGGCCATTCTCAGGTCGAAAGTCACACCACGCTGAAATGGGCCCATGTCTACATCAGGCCTCTAACAGGCCAAAAGTCACTGGGCTGTGGTTGGGCCCGAATATTCGGCAAACAATTAACGGGCCAGTTGGCTTCGGGCCACACATGGGCCCAAATATTGGGCGAACAATTAACGGGCCATATCTGGCTTTGGGCCGTAAATGGGCCCAAATATTGGGCGAACAATTAACGGGCCAGATCTGGTTTCGGGCCGTAAATGAGCCTTTATTAAGCAGGCCATTATTGGGCTGGCCCACTAGTACCTGATTAAGTTCTACGGGCCTTTGACTGGGCCGACCTTTTTAACCTATATGGGCCTCTGTTGGGCCCAGCCACGTGTCGGCGTACCATAGGCATGTCTCCTCCAATGGACGGGCAACATCTGGCCCACTGACGAGATGACAGGTGTTCCCTTCGGCCAATCAGAATTTTACACGTGGAAATTTCCCATTGGTCCGGGCTGTTAACGGGTTACCGGATCTAAAATCCGACCCGATAGCTTAACGGCGTTCCGTTACAGTGCATGCCACGTGTCGGTCACCCTTGACGAAAGCACTTCTGTGACGCGCGATTTATCGTCATGGAAGTGGACCGTGATGATAATTTTGGTAATGTCATGGAACACTTGTACGACAGCACAGGTATGACTATCTTGATTCTGTCATAAATTTGTCATGGATGTACATGCATGACAAAAAAATGACCTACTGTGACAAACACGTATCATCACGGAAGTGTATTTTTTTTTGTAGTGAATGTTGGAGGTCAGGCTGGTGTATCATGTCTAATCCTACTTATAACTAGTAGACTGCCCATGCGTTGCCACGGGCTTTTAATTTATATTGATTGCATGTTAAATTTTATCTTTTCCCTAATAATAAAGCACGGGTTGAGTCTATCGGTTCACCGTCACGGCATTTTTGCAAATAAGTCCCTATTGTTTGAGATATTCCACCCGCAATCATCTGTGAGTTGAAAGAAAAAACGGTTCGATACATTATTTTGGGCTGCAGATCGAGCAGCGGCTCTCCCGATCCGATCGGGAGGAGGACGACGACGACGGCAGGGCTCCGGGAGTCGGGGCACGTCGGGGAAGCGGCTGAGGTCGGCGCCAGATCCGATCAGGAGGAGAATGACGGCGGCAGGGCTCCGGAAGTCGGGGAAGCGGCGGAGGTCGGCGCGAGGCGGATCCGGTCGGGACCGGATCCTGTAGATCGAGGACGCGCGCCGGCACCGAGTAACTGTGTCGGTGGCGGCAGAAGGGGAGGAGCAACGAGGCGCGCGCCGCGGGAAGTGACTGATCCCACAAGGCAACACGGTGTCCATCGCACCAGGGACCAAAAGGCAAAGTGGTAGTTCAGAGCGGAAGGGGCGGCCCCACCTTCTCTTCTAATTGAAATCCGTTGTGCATGCCCATCCTCCTTCTGTTTATCGTTTTGTGGGCGAGCCTCGTGCTTCTTCTTCGCAAGGTGATCCTCCTTTGACCACTCCCGATCAATAAGCGGTACTCCCAAAAGAAGGTCAATTAACTACTGGAGCTTACACTGCAGATACTACTTATTAAAAGGCACACATTTCAAGACACCTTGAAGCTACTGAAATTGGGAAGCAATTATGTTATACTGGATTATGATTGGCTATATCGTCACAGTCTAATCAATTTAGATTGGAAGGCCAGAATAATGAGTATTTGTCACAATTGGCAAGAAACCATTATTCTTTCTGACAGCAGCAATACTACTTCTTCTGGTCTCTCTCTGCCACGACACAGCGCCCATTCGTTTCGCGTGCGGGAAGGCAACGAAGTTCAGTTCAAAAGACCGCAGCTGAGTGGAGTGGGCGCGGCCATGGGAGGAGTCGCCCCTGATCTGCCACCGGACCTGCAAAGCACCGGGGTTCTCTGCTTTGAATTTCCCCGCTAGCTCCCAGTCCGCCCCGACCTTCACTGGAACAAGATTCTGTGGCCCCTACACCTGGGCGACCATGGTGAGCGACCATCCAACAAACAAGCCCGGCGACCTGCTCCTCCTCATGACCCCATCTCCCTGCGCTGTACCGTGATGGTCCGACTAGGTGGGCGGCGGCTTCCCCGCCTAGGCCTTCCAACAGCTCAAGATCCAGCGCTCAATCCCGGATACAGCCCTGCCGAGTTGTCGCTCCCCATCTCCCCGAGTCGTCTCGATATGGTCCGGTTGAAAGCCACGCCAACGGTGGAGCGTGTGCTGTCCAGGGAAAGCCGGCTCCTCCACCCATGCCTCCTCTGTAAGGCCAGCAAGGACACAGCTTTGACAACTGCGTGCAGGTACACAGATGCAAGTGCTCCCCTGCCTCCCCCATTCCGATTTAATGTGAAATCCAATTGGGATGTACTAGCATATATGCCCGTGTGTTGCAACGGGAGAGCTATTTCTTTGCGAGAAGCAATGGGAGAGATAATTGATTTGTTCACAAAAACGATCTCCATAGCGGTGTGATAGAAAGGAGTTGTGGTCTTCTCGCTGGTCATGTTTGTCCCGTGAGATCTTGATATTGGTGGGGTTAGTTGGCATGGCGGCAACCATCCAGCTCGTGCCTTTTTTCCTCTGGGTCCGCCTCTGTCTCGGGGTTCTGTCTGCCTCCTCATTTGGTAGCTATGCAGTGACCTTCAGGGCACGGTTGTTTTGACCAGTCTCTCTTACGATTGCGTAACCGGATGGATTATTAATTGTAGCGCATAAATCCCGTTTCATTAGCATATTTAGCGAATAACCAGACATAATTGTTCCTTCTTCATTAAGGTTTATTCTTTTTTATTATTTTAGAACTAACGTGCCCACTATTTTTTATTCAAGCCAAACCAACATATTCTCTTTTATGGGTCTAAGAAAAAAATTTCTCCCTCGGACGACCTAGTAGGGACTGCGGCTAAGGCCAAATATTGCCTATGCAATGAAGCAATTTTTTTCTTCGGCCAACTGCGGCGGGGGCTACTATATGAAGCTAGTTGCGTAAAATAGCGCGTGGGACGCACATCAGTTCGTGTATAGGCCAACACACTGGTAGGCTCCAAGGCGACCTGTGTTTGCAAGGCGCGAAAAAATCCCAAAAATGATGAGTTGAAGGATTGAAATCTTGACCTCAAAAACCTGACTATGTGCTGCTAGTCACTCGAAGACACGAGTCATACCAACCAATGGCCAACTCAAAGATTTAAGATCATACTCCAATGTCAGATTGGTAAAAAAAATTACTTTAAAAAATATACAAATTGCTGAATATTCTTGGAAACATGAATAATTTTGAAAATCCCAAACCATTTTTTGTCATTTTTACACTTTTTCAGAAATACACAACAAAATTTGAAACATTTGAAATTCACAATTTTATCTGAAAACATGAACCTTTTATAATAACATGAATATTTTTTGAATTTATGATTGTTTTTAAAATGAAACACATTTTGAACAATCAGAACCATTTTAAGAAATATGTTTCTTTAAACTCGGACATTATTCTGAATTTGGGAACATTTCACTAAAACATGAATATTTTTCCTATTTGAAATATTTTTAAAATGCTACTTTTACTGGAAAATCTCAAATAACTTTGGAAAACACAAAGAAAAAGTGGATTTTTTAAATCTGAACCAATATTGGAAGGACAAAGATCCAATGTTCTGAACTTTTGCAAAACGTAATATATTATAAAATTTTGGGCATTTTCTAAAAAATATGATTTTTCTGATATTATGAACTTTTAAAAAAATTAAATATACTAAAAAAGGGAGAAATAAAAATAAACTTGAAAGTAAAAAGACAAAAGAAACATAAAAGAAAAAGGGAAAGAAACGAAAAAAGAAAAATAGAAACATAAGACAGAACAAAAAGAAGAAAATGGTTCAAGCCAACTTGGGCGCGCTGTGCGAATTTGCGTCTATTTTGGAATGAGAACCAAGATTTAATGTTTTGTACATTTTTTAAAATGGAATATATTTCGAAATTCTGAACATTTTTTTAATTTAATCTTTCTGATATTATGAATTTTTTTCAAAAAAATAGTATACGGAAAAGGGAGAAAGAAAAATAAAATTCAAAGGAAAAGAGGCAAAAGAAACAGGAAAGAAAAAGACAAAAATTAGAATCATAACTCAGAACAAAGAAAAATAAAACAGGTCAGCCCAGCTTGGTGGCCATGTGCTAATTTGTTGCTATTTGACGCTCACTGCAATAAATAGAGTTTAGCTACCTACATGGGCACGAAAATAAACGGGCTTGCTTTGCTGGGCCACACTGCTGGCGGCCCATGTATGAAATTCGGGCGTTTTTCCTTTTCTAATAGAGAGCGCACAAAAATTTAGTACCACCTCGAATAGAAAAAACTTTTTGTTGGTGAACGGATGAAAAAATTGGAGAAATGCACCTTGCTTTATTAGTAGGTATAGATTGATAAACACCAATGTTTCATTGTTTTTTCCCCCATGTCTTGAATTACTTTGATCATTTTGGTAAGATTAAACTGATGGATACCTTACAGGTCCGTACAATACAAGGCAAGCAATACAAATGCAAGGATTGCACATACAGCTGACCACAAGATGGAACTCAATAATACAACACTATACTATGCATTCCTGAGATGCCAAGGGATACCTGCGGGAGGTCTACAATTGCTGATTGTAGAAGATACATTTAACCTCTTAAATTTACTCATCCTGGCTGTATGGTGAGATAGTGGCCAAGGTGGATGGGTGGTATGAAGTTATGTGGGTGCTGCATTTTATGGCCATAGGCTGCTTGCTGCAGTCCAACTCCTTGCTTGTGGCCTCTGAATCTGAAGGTAGGATAACTATAACTGAGCTGCGTCTGTAGACATGGTCCAGCACGTTTAGGCGTTTATGAATTGGAAAATGTTCACTGTTCATTGGGCATTGAAGTTTTTCTGTCCATAGTGTGTTTCACGCCGGTAACTAATAAGGCATCGTTTTTGCCAATGTACACATAGAGAAAACATGCCACTGTAGATGTTTTTTTTTGAAGCAGGTCAGCTACTTGCGTTGTGCAAATCGACAAGTACTCCTCAGAACTAAGGTTACTCTAATTAAGCAGCTCACTAGATAACTTTAAGAATTTTCCCACATGAAAATATTAACCTTGAACATCAGATCATCTATTCAAACTCTTTTTCTATGTGTGAACCTCAACAGACAACTTCTAGTAGACCTGGCCAACTCAAAGCTCTTAGCCTGTAAGCTTTCTGTGTATTTTCTCGAAGATTGGTGCCTAACTACCAAATGTCTTTTGCCAAGGGTAAGAATGTGTTGACAACTTCACATAAATCGTATGCTTGCTGCAAGAAGGTACCAATATTACGAGGTAAGTAGACGTTGTTTGAATTATTTTTTATTATTTGTATTATATTAATTGCTCTCTGCTCCGTTCTAACTGGGTATCATTGCTACTTGGTTCTCTGTCAATTGTACAGAAAGTAAATTATCTGAATTTACAGCCTTTCAGGTTCTTTAGTTTCACCCCTAAACATGATATTTGCAGGCTATCTTTCACTTGAAAGGCATGCTTTTGCTGTACTTTTTTTAGTTGGTTTAGATTTATTGGATGCTCCAATGTCATCCTACCGGCATATGTGCAATCGGATTTTTATGATGTTACTGAAGCTATCATCTTTTGTTTGTCAATGTCGTGTTCTTCATAGTTGTTGTTAGTTATCAGATGTGCTAGAACATAGTATGCTAGAACAACACACGTGTGTGATTTTGCCCGGGCTTTCTGATTGCAGGCGCATGGGTTTCATGAGAGGCTCAAGTAGCGATTAACCACGTCCCGATGGATTGTGATCAGGTGGACATCGTGGTCGAGTCTTGATCCATGCTTATTAGGCTGGGAGCTTGCTCCCGTTGCAACGCACGGGCATTTGTGATAGTATAAATAAAAAGATAGCCAATAAGAAACGAAAATAATAATTGTAATCTAATTCACTTGCAATGTACTTCGATAAAAAATGTAATTCGACCATATACACCTAATGCACAAAATAAAGAAGATGGTACTCAAACACTGAACTCTTTATTCGGCACCGCATTACAAATGATAATAACACTTAAATGCCTTTTTTAGTTCTTAAAATCAACTGTCTCACGGAAGCATGTGCATTGGTATTATCCATTAATTAAAAACAACATGTTGTTAGAATTAAACCGAGGCGCGTAGTCGATCATCCGAGGACCAAGCAATCACAAGAGGCACGACGCCGAGATTTGTTAACGAGGTTCATCGATATGGCTACATCCCCGGGGTTGACTACAGGTGCTCCTCCTCGTGACACTGCTACAATACTGCACCACGGCCCTCTGGGTGCCGGCAGCGGCCGCTGGCACTCCCTGTGTGCATGTGCTATTATGTTGGCATAGGTTACATCGTGTGTCTACCCCCACTATATATGAAAGGCCTAGGATACAAGCGTCCTACTTGGACACGACTCCATATCCTATCTAAACACAATACAACTGTAACCTACCTTGTACACTATATTCGACACAATTCCGACAAACTCCACCTTGGCGAATATTCTCCACCACTCTGAATTCGTTCATGTGTCAAACTTCCATGTACATTGGACTTGAGTTTATCCTATAGTATCGCTGCTACTCAAAAGACTCCATGTGACTCCACCTGCCACTTGTAGTCCCTCTTTTTCTTGACCACGGTCAACGCTTGAGTGAAATTAAGTTCACCATACTCTAGTTTGTGTTCCCAACTTCCAGAGTATCCATTCAATGTCATCTCAAATCGATCACTGACCTGCGTGAAAGTGAACAATTCACATATTGGGTGTCACACATAAGGCCAACTTCACCGCACAACCCCAAACGGATGTCCGGTTTGGCCGGATTTTGTCCCTTTGGGGCGGCAATGGGTTTGCCCATGTCCGTTGGGTCATGGGTGTGCCCAACGCGTGGCCGCATCCCAAATCATGTCCGTGCTGGACGTGATTAAGAAAAACAGAAAAAATAAAATAAAATGCCTAAAAAAGTAAATAAACACAAATAAAAAAACGTAAAACATAAGTTAGGGTTCACGGCCACAAAAACGGCCCAGTTTCACGGTTCACATTGCCATAATTAACATAAAAAACAAAATAAAAACTGCCGCCGCCCGCGCGCTCCTGCCGTGCCCATCGATGCCATCGCCGTCTTCAGTGGCCGCCGGTGTCGTCATCGTCGCTAACGAGGTCGACGTAGTCCGGCAGCGTCTAGAGGTGGGCCGGCGGTGCGTGGTAGACGAGGGCGGGCTGGAAGGCGGCAGGTGCCTGCACCACCTCCTCCCGTGGTGACGCCACCCACTCCGGTGACCGCGGCGGCATGGGGCACCAGTTCACGCCCCCCACCGCATCGGCCATCTCCGGAGCCGTGCACGACCAGCTCCATTGCTGACCCACCAGGCCCGGGTGGAATACGTCCACCGGCGCCTCCTCCATCACCTCCTCCGCCACCACCATCTCCAGCTCGGGGATGGCGACGTCGTCGGCCGCAGAGAGGGCCATCGTCTCCTCGAGGCCGGGCCATTGCCGCTCATCGTTCGTGTTCATGGAGTCCTCCATGACACGTTGCACGAGCCGGGCCTCCTCCTCCGCTGTCATGCGAGGAGGTGGAGGTGGCGACGGAGATGAGGAAGGCGACGGCCAGGGTGTGAGGCCGCACACCCGCGTACGCCCATGCACCTCCCGATGTGGCCGCCGCGGCCCCGACGCCGTGCCGGCGAAGTAGGAGGCGCGCCGCACGTCATGCCCGTCCTGGAGCCACGTGTCCCAGAGCATGGAGTTGGGGGCGTACCTATCGTCGTAGTAGAGGTCGTCGGGGAGGAGGCGGCGGCAGCGCTCGATCTCATCGCGGCGCGCACGGTCGCTCATCGGGAACGGCGGGATCGGGACCCAGTCGGCGGAGAGGTGCCAGTTCTTGGGGAGGTGGACGTCGCTCCATGGGACCGGCGTCCGCGTCTCCCAATAACACCGGCATACGTCGGTGTTGAGGTACTGCCGGTCGCGCTCGCCGGTGGCCCTAGGGGCGATGGTGAATGGGGCAGGCGCGAAGCCCCGACGGGAGGTGCGCGGTGGCTATGCGGCCTCCTCTTTCACAGAGCCGCGGCGTTGTCCCGAGGAGGAGCCGGCCTTGCGGTCGTGCTTCCCCTTGCGGCCATGGTTCCATTGCCCCATGGATGCGAGGCGGTTATACGTCTCCAACGTATCTATAATTTTTGATTGCTCCATGCTACTTTATCTACTGTTTTGGACTATATTGGGCTTTATTTTTCACTTTTATATTACTTTTGGGACTAACCTATTAACCGGAGGCCCAGCCCAGAATTGCTGTTTTTTTGCCTATTTCAGTGTTTCGAAGAAACAGAATATCAAACGGAGTCCAAATGGAATGAAACCTTCGGGAACATGATCTTCTCACCGAACATGATCCAGGAGACTTGGACCCTACTCAAAGAAGTGCCAGAGGAGGTCACGAGGGTGGAGGGCCCTCGGGCGTGCCCCCTACCTCATGGGCCCCCGACGCCCACCGACGCACTCCTTCCTCCTATATATACCCACGCACCCCAACAGATCGAGGAGGAGCCAAAACCTAATTCCACCGCCGCACCTTCCTGTATCCACGAGATCTCATCTTGGGGCCTGTTAGGAGCTCACGGAGGGGCATCCACCACGGAGGGCTTCTACATCAACACCATAGCCCCTCCGATGAAGTGTGAGTAGTTTACTTCAGACCTTCGGGTCCATAGCTAGTAGCTAGATGGCTTCTTCTCTCTTTTTGGATCTCAATACAATGTTCTCCCCCTCTCTCGTGGAGATCTATTCGATGTAATCTTCTTTTTCCGGTGTGTTTGTTGAGACCGATGAATTGTGGGTTTATGATCCAGCTTATCTATGGAAAATATTTGATTGTTCTCTGAATTCTTTTATGAATGATTGAGTTATCTTTGTAAGTCTCTTCGAATTATCCGTTTGGTTTGGCCAACTAGATTGGTAGTTCTTGCAATGGGAGAAGTGCTTAGCTTTGGGTCAATCTTGCGGTGTCCTTACCTAGTGACAGAAAGGGTTGCAAGGCACGTATTGTATTTTTGCCATCGAGGATAACACGATGGGGTATTTATATATTGCATGAATTTATTCCTCTACATCATGTCATCTTGCTTAAGGCGTTACTCTATTTTTAACTTAATACTCTAGATGCATGCTGGATAGCGGTCGATGAGTGGAGTAATAGTAGTAGATGCAGAATCGTTTCGGTCTACTTGTCTCAAACGTGATGCCTATATACATGATCATACCTAGATAACCTCATAACTATGCTCAATTCTGTCAATTGCTCAACAGTAATTTGTTCACCCACCGTAGAATATCTATGCTCTTGAGAGAAGCCACTAGTGAAACCTATGCCCCCCGGGTCTATTCTCATCATATCAATCTCCATCA
Source organism: Aegilops longissima (assembly GCA_021605205.1). Classification (NCBI taxonomy): domain Eukaryota; kingdom Viridiplantae; phylum Streptophyta; class Magnoliopsida; order Poales; family Poaceae; genus Aegilops; species Aegilops longissima. The sequence goes on from CM038681.1 coordinate 66,268,169, forward strand.
CTTTTATACTTGCTTTGTTTTTACTTTGCTTTTACTTTCACCTTTGCATCTTTATACCAAAAATACCAAAAATATTATCTCTATCAGATCTCACTCTCGTAAGTGGCCGTGAAGGGATTGACAACCCCTAATCGCGTTGGTTGCGAGTAGCTATCGTTTTGTGCAGGTATGAGGGACTTGCGCGTGGCCTCCTACTGGATTGATACCTTGGTTCTCAAAAACCGAGGGAAATACTTACGCTACTGTGATGCATCATCCCCTCCTCTTCGGGGAAAACCAACGCAAGCTCAAGACGTAGCAAGAAGGATTTCTGGCGCCGTTGCCGGGGAGGTCTACGCAAAAGTCAACATACCAAGTACCCATCACAATCCCTATCTCTCGCATTACATTATTTCCATTTGCCTCTCGTCTTCCTCTCCCCCACTTCACCCTTCCCGTTTTATTTGCCCTCTCTCTCCCAATCTCCTCCTCTCTTTCCGTTGCCTTTTCCTTCGCCTTTTGTTTGCCCTTGTGTTAGTTTGTTTGTTCTTCGCGATGTCCCTACCTAAATTTGGTGATCTTCACCTTAATAGGCTAGAGGAGATCGAAAACAATGTCAGGAAGTTTATGGTTTTGGAATTTGAGCATAATAATTTCTTTAGAAATGAGCTTAAGGAACAAAAGAGCTTTCTGAGTTATATGAATAAAGAGCTCGATGATATGTCCAAAGAATTTGATGGTATAAGAGCCCAAATTGCTCGTCTTGAAAAGATGACCGCTGAAATTTCGGATATGCAAGCTACCTTAGTTAATAAGATGGCCGCTAAACCGAATTCCTATGAAAATCAAGATGAAGATCTGAAAGTTATAGATGTGTCCCCTATTAAATCTTTGATTTGCAATATGAATCTTGATGAAACTGATTATGATCTTCCTTTACCTAGAAGGCGTTCTAAGAATTCTGAGTTTTTAGATCTTGATGATGAAATTGATAAAAGTGGGATTGAAAGAAATAAAAATCGAGATATTGCTAAACCCACTATTTTGGATCTCAAGGAATTTAATTATGAAAATTGCTCTTTAATTGATTGTATTTCCTTGTTGCAATCTGTGCTAAATTCTCCTCATGCTTATAGTCAAAATATGGCTTTTACCGAACACATTGTTGATGCCTTGATGCAATCTTATGAAGAAAAGCTTGAGTTTAAAGTTTCTATCCCTAGGAAACTCCATGATGAGTGGGAACCTACTATCAAAATTAAAATTAAAAATTATGAGTTTCATGCTTTGTGTGATTTGGGTGCTAGTGTCTCTACTATTCCCAAAACTTTATGTGATTTGCTAGATTTCCGTGATTTTGATGATTGCTCTCTAAACTTGCATCTTGCGGATTCCACTATTAAAAAGCCTATGGGAAGAATTAATGATGTTCTTATTGTTGCAAATAGGAATTATGTGCCCGTAGATTTTATCGTTCTTGATATAGATTGCAATTCTTCATGTCCTATTATTCTTGGTAGACCTTTCCTTAGAACGATTGGTGCAATTATTGATATGAAGGAAGGAAATATTAGATTCCAATTCCCTTTAAAGAAGGGCATGGAACACTTTCCTAGAAATAAAATAAAATTACCATATGAATCTATCATGAGAGCCACTTATGGATTGCCCACAAAAGATGGCAATACCTAGATCTATCCTTGCTTTTATGCCTAGCTAGGGGCGTTAAACGATAGCGCTTGTTGGGAGGCAACCCAATTTTATTTTTAGTTTTTAGTTTTTGCTTCTGTTTAGGAATAAATAATCCATATAGCCTCTGTTTAGATGTGGTTTTATCTTTTGATTAGCGTTTGTGCCAAGTTAAACCTATTAGATTTCTTGGGAGATAGTTATTTGATCTTGCTGTAATTTCCAGAATCTTTGCGCTCAGTGCCCGAATTGTTAAAAATCACCAGAACGTGATAAAATAGTGATTCCAATTGCTGATGATCAATAAACAAATTTTCCAGGTCGTCTAATTTTGGTAGATTTTTTTGGGTTCCAGAAGTTTGTGTTATTTACAGATTACTACAGACTGTTCTGTTTTTAACAGATTCTGTTTTGCGTGTGTTGTTTGCTTATTTTGATGAATCTATGGCTAGTAAAATAGTTTATAATCCATAAAGAAGTTGGAATACAGTAGATTTAACACCAATATAAATAAATACTGAGTTCATTACAGTACCTTAAAGTAGTCTTTTGTTTTCTTTCTCTAACGGAGCTCACAAGATTTCTATTGAGTTTTGTGTTGTGAAGTTTTCAAGTTTTGGGTGAATTCTTTTGATGGATTATGGAACAAGGAGTGGCAAGAGCCTAAGCTTGGGGATGCCCATGGCACCCCCAAGATAATCCAAGGTCACCAAAAGTCAAAGCTTGGGGATGCCCTGAAGGCATCCCTCTTTAAATCCACTTCCATCGGTAATTTACTTGGAGCTATATTTTTATTCACCAACATGATATGTGTTTTTCTTGGAGCGTCTTGTATTATTTGCGTCTTTGCTTGTTAGTTTACCACAATCATCCTTGCTGTACAGAACTTTTGTGAGAGCCATACATGATTTGGAATTTGTTAGAATACTCTATGTGCTTCACTTATATCTTTTGAGCTTGATAATTTTGCTCGTAGTGCTTCACTTATATCTTTTGAGCTTGATAGTTTTGCTCTAGTACTTCACTTAGATCTTTTAGAGCACGGTTGTGGATTTGTTTTAAAGAAACTTGATCTCTCATGCTTCACTTAGATCATTTTGAGAGTCGCTAATAGCATGGTAATTTGCTCAATGTTAATATACTTGGTGTTCGAGATATGTGAAACTTTCTTTTGAGTGAATTGAATACTAAGATAAGTTTAATGCTTAATAATTGTTTTGAGATATGGAGGTAATAATATCAAAGTCATGCTAGTTGATAATTGTGAATTTGATAAATACTTGTGTTGAAGTTTGCAAGTCCCGTAGCATGCACATATGGGTAAAGTTGTGTAACAAATTTGAAGCATGAAGTGTACCTAGCTTGTGCATCCTTATGAGTGGCGGTCGGGGACGAGCGATGGTCTTTTCCTACCAATCTATCCCCCTAGGAGCATTGTGCATAGTACTTGATTTTTGATGGCTTCTAAATTTTTGCAATAAGTATATGAGTTCTTTTGACTAATGTTGAGCCCATGGATTATACACACTTTTATCTTTCCGCACTTGCTAGCCTCTTGATGCAGCATTGCCCTTTCTCACCTTGAGAGTTGGTGCAAACTTAGCGGTGCATCCAAACCCGTGATATGATACGCTCTTTCACACATAAACCTCCTTATATCTTCCTCAAAACAGCCACCATACCTACCTATCATGTCATTTCCATAGCCATTCCGAGATATATTGCAATGCAACTTCCATCATCATTATTATGACATACATTACTTTTGTCATATTGCCATTGCATGATCATGTAGCTGACATCGTATTTGTGGCAAAGCCACCATGCATTATTTTCCATACATGTCACTCTTGATTCATTGCACCATCCCGGTACACCGCCGAAGGCATTCATATAGGGTCATATTTTTTTCTAAGTTTCGAGTTGTAATTGTTGAGTTGTAATAGAAATAAAAGTGTGATGATCATCATTATTAGAGCATTGTCCCAAGTGAGGAAAGGATGATGGAGACTATGATTCCCCCATAAGTCGGGATGAGACTCCGGACGAAATAAAAAAAAAGAGGCCATAAAAAAAGAGAGAAAAGGCCCAAACAAAAAAAATATATAATAAAAAAATCAGAGAAAAAGAGAGAAGGGACAATGCTACTATCTTTTTACCACACTTGTGCTTCAAAGTAGCACCTTGTTCTTCGTGTAGTGAGTCTCATATATTGTGCTTCAAAGTAGCACTAAGATCTTCATAATAGAGGGTCTCTCATTTTGTCACTTTCATATACTAGTGGGACTTTTCATTATAGAACTTGGCTTGTATATTCCAATGATGGGCTTCCTCAAAGTGCTCTAGGTCTTCGTGAGCAAGCAAGTTGGATGCACACCCACTTAGTTTCTTTTGTAGAGCTTTCATATACTTATAGCTCTAGTGCATCCGTTGCTTGGCAATCCCTACTCCTCATGTTGACATCAATTGATGGACATCTCCATAGCCCGTTGATTATCCTCGTCGATATGAGATTTTCTCCTTTTTTGTCTGTGACACTCCAATTTTTTTTTTTTTGTGATTTTTGTTTTCAGAAAGAGCCTTGCTTGGTTTGGAAGAAGGTCATTTAAAAACCTTCCTAAAAACCATCTTCTAAGTTAGCCCTCTCAAAAATCTTTTTTCTTGGATTTATTTTCTTTTAAATAGAAAACCTTTTTGATTTTCGGTCTTTCATTTGATTTTTATCCACTCTGGTTTACCATGCCTCCTATGGTGAAACTCCCCCAAAAACCCCTCCTCCCACTTTGGTACAACCCAAACATTCTGTCCAAACTAATAAAATCCATTTTTGGATTTTATTCCAATTATTTCTCCTCCCAAAATAATTCTGTCTTTTCTTTTGAGCCTAGGTGATTTGCAAAGCAAGTACCCTAATGCTTTTGATTTTTGACCTCAACTCCACACCCCTGGATAGTCCTTTGTACCCACAACCCAGAACCACTTGATCCACTCTTCTTCTTTTCAAATATTTCAAATTTCACTCACTGCAAGTTTGGACCAGATTTGCCAAATTTGGTGAAATTCATATCTACACTTCTCCAAAAATTCCACCAAAATTCAGGCAACCTCTAGTTGCAATGAGAGACCACTCCACCAAAAATCAGCTCAAGGAAAAATCCTGGATACCAGAATCATTTTGTCGGACACCGGCGTGCAATCGTTTTGTTCATATTCATAAATTCAGAAAGTTCGAGGTCGTTTCTCCGATGAACTTCATCACATGCCCATCTGTGCATTTGGCTCGATGCTCGCAGCCTGGCCTTCTTGTCCGGAGCTCCACACGCGCTTGGCGCCTTCACGGCGTCGGTGGCGCCACAGCTCGCTTCTTATTTGGCGTGCTGCGGCGGCGTCAAACACCGTAACGGCCGACAGGGAGCAAACGGCGGCTCAACGCCGCTCGGCGCCGCCTAAACCGCTGGTGGCTCGCGTGGCCATCCCTTGCCAACACGCGATGCAGCACCGTCGCCATGGCTTGGCATGCGCAGAGCGCGTTCTCTGCCGTCCACGGGCCGTGCGGCCGTTCCGTCGAGGGCAAGCCGTAAACCTCCCTCCCGTGCTGAGCTGGACCCTAAAATGGCACCACTACTCCACCTAGGCGATGCTCAAGCTTCTAAGCCGACCATCCAGCCACAGCGCCGCTGTAATCAACTCGCCGGACTTATCCGTTCACGGCAACCGACTCGGGCCGACTATATATAGCACCCCCGAGCCTGCTCTCGCCCCGCACGACTCCACCACCTCACTAGACCCCGCCTAGCCTTTGGGAGAGCCTCGAGGCCCTTCTTCCCGACTCCGGCCGCCCGTTGCGCCTCGGCCTCCACCTCGATTCGCTCGGTGAGACCATCTCTCGACGCCCTAACTCACAAGAACCCTCTCGAGCAACTTGGAGACTAACCCCCACTCCTATTTGACCCCCGCAGCTCCCTCCGGCGAGATCCATGACTGCCCGAACCGCCGTCCGCCGGAGCAAGGGCCGCCGTCGACACAGTGCTCGCCGGCGACCACCACCACCACCCACAGACGCTGGCGGTGCAATCGATCTCAAGGTAACCCCGATCACCTTGCCTCGCCGTGGATCGCCGCCGGCGACCACCGCACCTCTCGGGCGCCGTCGCGCTCTGTTTTCTCCGTTTGAAATTTCAAACCCGACAGGTGGAGCCCGCTTGTCAGCCTCACAGCCGTCTCTTTTAAACGAAACCTTATCCTGGACTTTTCCACAGAGCCCCCTGGAAACTTTCTGTTTCATTACAGATGGGTCCTTGGACCAAAACTCTTATAACTTTTCAACATAAAATGATTTTTGATTTATTCCTTTTCTGTCATCTTTATTTTTCTGTCTAGTTTTTTGTCATATTTATTTGAAAAATATTTGGGAACACTTTTCTGTACACTCACGGTATTTACGTTGCGTACGTATTTTTTTTCTTATACCGTAGATACCGGAGGAGGTGACGGAGCTGCAAACTTCACACAGTTAAACTCCGACTACTCCGAACCAGGCAAGCATGTTTGAATTGATATGATGAGTGTTGTTGCATGTTTGCATTTAGTATAGTCATGGCATGTTTATGAACATCACTTTGAATGTTATATTTCATGCACATAAGCGGAAAGTAAGTTTCGGAAAGCATTATGTTGTTGGATACATATTTGCATAGCCATGTGTTGGCATGAGGATGGGTAAGATGGCAGTGTTGTGACATGCTAGTCTTATGCCAGATTATTTGACTTCCGTGTCATCGTGAAACAAATCACATTTCCATTCATTCCTCCTATCTTTGTCACATGTTTTCCGAAAGGAATATGGCATAGTAAGTTGCAAATCGTTTTCCTGGTACACACCAAATAGAGAGGCCGGGATGAGGGTTCCATGGCCCTGGATTAAAGCCCGTCATCCGGTCAGGGGGCATGGGTGTTTCCGGTTGGGACCGAGAGGGGGGCACCCCTTAGAGCGCGCGTATAGAAATTTGATCCCATGCTACTCGAGGTTGTGGCCTCCCCGTCTCAAAGTTTTTCTTGGACGTTGTCCAGGGTGATTCCTGGCATTCGTGAGGTGAAATGGGTGTGTACTAGTTAAATGTGTTTCTACAGAAATACTGTAAACGGAACTAGTCCATTCGTGACTACGGAAATCCGTTGGCTGTGGTCAGTTCATCCAAACTCTGCAGAGTCTCAAATCTTTCAATTATCTTGTACTTTGCTCAAGTACTATATTCATCTTATCTTGTCAGGTATCAGCCTCAGTGACAAAACTCCGGTGGGATTTATGTGTGATAAATCCGGGTAAAGATTATTCTTGTGGGTGGACTAATCTTGTTATTTACAATCATTACAAGCCCTGTCTGTGATGTCGATTAGACGTCCGACGGTGGCATACGTGTTGTTTACTTCTGTTATAGACCCTGTCTGTGATGTCGCTCAGACGTCCGACGGTGGCATATCTGTTATTTACATTTGTTGCAAGTTCTGTCTGCGATGTCGCTCAGACGTCCGACAGTGGCATTTCTTTCAAAGCCCTTTATGTGATGTCGCTCAGACGTCCGACTGTGGCATTTATTTTAAAGCCCTTTTTGTGATGTCGCTCAGACGTCCTACTGTGGCATTTGTTTTAAAGCCCTTTTTGTGACGTCGCTCAGACGTCCGATTGTGGCATTTCTTTTAATGCCCTTTATGTGATGTCGCTCAGACGTCCGACTGTGGCATTTCGCTTAAGCCCTTTACGTGGTGTCGCTAAGACGCCCGACTGCGGCATTTCTTTTGAGCCCTTTATGTGGTGTCGCTTAGATGCCCGACTGCGGCATGCATTTTTTTATTTACCTTCGAGGCGCTCCGCATACACCGATCGGTTTTCAGTTATTTATTTTATTTATCAAGTCCTGCAATAATATCGTTGTTATATGAGCATCATCCTTTATTCATGACGCATTCATGCATTCATTGATTATATCTTGTGTCCGAACTGTCTTGCGAGTACTTTCAAAGTACTCACCTGGCTTGTTGATTTGGCCAGATGTTGATGAAGGCGATCTCTTGGATGAAGAGTTTGATAGCGAGTCCGACGCCTAGAGGAGTCCCAGTCAGTCCCGTGCGATCCTGTTTTGGTCATTGCATTATCCGCTTCCGCAACCCCCGAATAAATTCATCGAGCCTCCCCGACACTCGATGAGCTGCCAGTTAGGAGTCAAGTTATCCACCACTTTTTCCTCGAGCTAGTAGCATGCCACCACACCCCTGTGTCATGACCGCCCATATGTAAGATATTGGCGAGTTTGTAATAAATTGTTGAGCAGCCTCAACTCAACCTTGTAATATATTTGATGCTACTGGTTCTCTGTTTATCAAGCATTTGTCTACCAGAAAGGATGACTTTTCCTATACTGGGATTTAAAGATCGACTTTCTCAATAGTTATTTATTGAAAAAGTCGGTCGTGACAGACTTGGTATCAGAGCCAGGCTGACTGTAGGAAGCCACTAGGTGCGATCGATAATTTAATTATTAGCATGGCAGTGTTTATTCTTGTTTTTACAAAATGTAGTCATCTTTCTGACAGTCAGCATAAAAATTTATGATCTGATCACTCAGAATTTTTGCCTACTTTTGTAGATGGCCGGCAGCGACTGCGAGTCTCAAATGTTCGCCAACGTACCAGAGGGGTTCGTCAAACTCCTCTCCTTCATCGTTCAGGTCGCGATGGGGCCATCCGTGCGCCCAGTCTTCACGCTTTATCCACACAAGATCGACGACAGTCTGACAATGCACCAAGCTGCGGTCCAATTCAGGGGAGGGCATGTTGAAATGCGCCGCTTCCATTTCTTGGGGAGAGCCATGCCTACAGAGAGGCATGCTATGCAGATGGCAGCCCGCGAGGTGATAGCTCGTCTTCGGGATGTCCTTCCTGCAATGAAGACCCGTCGCTATCGCTACCTTCCATGCCATGTGCCTTACACCTGTCACTACTCATTCTCTTGCCCCAGAGGAGAGCAAGACGAGGCCTTTGAGATGTTTGTCGAGTACCTCCGAGCCCTGGAGGCAGCCTTTGACAGCATGGTGGACGACCTCGTAGCTTCCCGCATGGACTCAGTTCATGGCTGTGCTGCTAACAGGAGGGAACTCCTACACACCGCTCCACCGCTGACCTTTATCTCGTCCTCAGCTTCTCATTCGCCTACCATTCTCGCCTCTGCACGCCGCCCGCCTACCACCGAGGAATTCAACCAGGCTATTGCACCCACTCCCGTTCGCTGCACCACTTTTGCACCCACTCCCATACGTGCTACTCCACCTATTCCACCCACTCTTATTCAGGGTACTCCGCCTACGGCACCTGCTCCATCAGCTCAGCGCAGCGTTCCTCGTCTGGAACCTATTAGCGAGGAGGAAGTTGATTCCCCAACGTCACTGTGTCTCACCCTCGGCAGGCCAAGGGATATCCTCACCATCTCCGACTGAGTACGCGTAGACGCCATGCGATGTATCGACTTGTGTAATATGTTTATATGTACACAGGTTGTGAGAAGTAGCCTGTTTGCGCATCATGTAGGATCTGGAGGAGTGCACTAGTTTAAATAACATGTCAGGATTATGTACGCATATCCTAAGTGATGTAATGTATAATTATGCCCGCGTGTAATATATGTAATAGTCCTTCTCCGCGCGAAATCGTGTGTTTCCAAAAATATCCTGGAGTTAAAAAAAAAGTTCTTTGTGTGTGATTTTATTGACTTTTGCGACTCTCTTTCTTATCTTACGAGTTCACAAAATATATCCCCAGAGTGAAAGATGTCTCGTCCTTGGACGCGCTCCATGCCAACTCAGCCAGAAGAAAATTATGGCACATCGCAGAACCACAATTTCACTCAGGGTCAGACAAGTCAACAGGACAGTGAAATAGCTTTTACACAAGTTTGTCGTTTGTATGAACAGAGTCAGCAGCAACACCAGGAAATGATGAACCAATTCATCAATATGGCAAGTAACCGTGGCCAGTATCAACCGCAATCCAAATTATCTGAGTTACAAAAGACGCGTCCCCCAACATTTTCTCATACTGACAAGCCTCTTGAGGCCGATGACTGGCTTCGAGACATGGAGAGAAAATTAATTATCGCACAGTGTTCAGACCGTGAAAAAGTATTGTATGCACCACATTATCTCACAGGAGCAGCTGCATCGTGGTGGGAAAACTTCCTGCACATGCACCCCAACGAAAATGAAATCACCTGTGAGAATTTCAAAGAAGGTTTTCGTGGGGAACATATTCCTAAGAGCGTCATGAAAATCAAGAAGAAAGAATTTGATGAACTCAAGCAAAGGGCCATGACGGTGTCAGAATACAACAGCCAATTCACTCTGCTGTCTCGCTACGCCAATGAAGAACGCATGACCGAGAGCAAGAAGATGGAAACATTCTTGGAAGGCCTGGCACCCGCCCTTAAGTGCCAGCTAGTTGTGCATACCTTTCCAGATTTTAAAACACTGGTGGATAAGGCCATTACTCTGGAAAATGAGCGACGAGCTCGAAGATTTCCATAACGCAAAAGGGACCAGACTACTTTTGCTCGCAACCCCAGAAACAAGACGGAAATTCAGAAGGGTAGAACACACAAAACCCCGATGGAAAATTCACGTCCAATCAAGAATTTCCATGCAAGAGACAAAGAGTTCACCTATCGCCCAGGCGTTACCTGTTATGCTTGTGGAGAAGAAGGGCACTATGCCAAGCAGTGCCCCAAGCCAAGGAACTCAACCCCGAAGCTCAATAATGGTGGCAATAATTCAGCACCAAAGCGAAGCAATTTCAACCCCAACCACAACCACCGGAAAGGTCACTTGAACCACGTGACCCGAGAGGAAGCACAGAATGCCCCAGATATCGTACTCAGTATGTACCCCGTCAACACAATACCTGCCATGGTTTTGTTTGATTCTGGAGCTTCTCACTCATTCGTTTCGAAAAGTTTTGCTTTGCAAAATAATTTTTCGATGCTTCCCTTGGAAAAATCAATGATCATCAAGTCCCCTGGAATTAAGCAAGTGACCCAGAGTTACTGTCAAGGTGTGGTTATTGAATTTGAAGGATTGAAGTTTTACGCCAACCTTATTGTACTGGAAAGCAAAGGACTGGATGTCATCCTAGGAATGGATTGGTTAACCATCAACAAAGGTTTTATTGACTGCTTCAACCGTACCGTGATTCTCACACACCATCATGGGAAGAAAATAAAAGTTTCAGCCAAAGAGAGACAAATACCTCGGCAACCTAGATTAAACAAGGTGGACGTTTCTGAGCTGAACAAGGTTCTAGTAGTATGTGAATTCCCAGACGTGTTTCCAGAAGAACTACCAGGCATGCCACCGGACCGAGAGATAGAATTCAACATTGAGCTAGCACCCGGAACCGCTCCTATTTACAAGAAACCTTACAGAATGGCACCATCCGAATTGGTAGAGTTGAAGAAGCAAATAAAAGAATTGTTGGAGAAAGGATACATACGAGCCAGCTCCTCACCTTGGGGTTCTCCAATTTTATTTGCCAAGAAGAAGGATGGGACAATGAGGTTATGTATTGATTATCGAGCTCTCAACATGGTAACAATCAAGAACAAATACCCAATGCCCCGAATAAATGATTTATTCGATCAGCTCGCACAGGCCAAAGTCTTCTCAAAATTGACTTGAGATCAGGATACCACCAATTAAAAGTACGAATGAAGATATTCCCAAGACCGCCTTCACCTCCAGATATGGGCTGTATGAGTTCACAGTGATGCCATTCGAGCTAACTAACGCTTCGCATATTTTGTTCACCTCATGAACAAAGTATTTATGAAGTATATGGACAAGTTTGTTGTGATATTCATCGATGATATTCTGATATATTCCAAAACACCGTAAGAGCACGCCGAACATCTCAGATTGTACTCGGAGAACTCAGAAACATCAATCTGACGCCAAATTCAGCAAATGTGAATTTTGGCTAAGGCAGGTGGGTTTTCGGGCCACGACTAACCCAAGAAGGTATTGCAGAGACCCGAAAAAGTCAAGGCCGTGCTTGGCTGGAAACCACCAGCTAACGAACGGACGACGGAGTTTCTTGGGAATGGCAGGCTATTATCGGAGATTTATTGAAGGATTCTCCACTATAGCAAAGCCATGACACAATTGCTCAAGAAAGGCAAGAAGTTTGAATGGATGAAGCATGTGAGAAAAGCTTCCAAGAGCTAAAAGCAAATTAACAACGGCACCAAGATTAATTGTGCCGATATACACAAGAATTTTGAGGTATATTGTGATGCATCCCGGAAAGGCCTCGGATGCGTATTGATGCAAGAAGGCAAGGTAGTTGCGTACGTCTCTAGACAACTACGCAAGCATGAGGAGAATTATCCCACTCATGACTTGGAATTAGCAGCGGTCATCCATGCACTCAAGGAATGGAGACACTTCCTACTTGGGAATCGTTAGAGATATACATGCACCATAAGAGTCTTAAGTATATTTTCACACAGCCAGAGTTAAATTTATGGCAACGACGCTGGTTAGAGTTGGTAAAGGATTATGATGTTGGAATCCACTATCATCCCGAAAAGCAAATGTTGTGGCAGATGCACTTAGTCGAAATCCCAGCACGGACGATTTACAAGATACCAAAGTTGAGGCCAGAATTTCAGCAGGAATTTGCCCGACTCAATCTAACAATGGTTACCGAAGGCAGTGTGTCAAATATAGAGATACAACCTACCCTGATGGAAAGGATCAAGGAAGCCCAGCACGGACACCCCAGCATTGAGGGCATAAAAAGAAAAGTGAGTTTGGGAAGAGCCTCAGAATTCAACGTAAATGAGCAAGGAATATTGTGGTACGGAGAGAGGCTATGCATACCAAATGTCAAGGACCTCAAACAGCAGATATTGACTGAAAGTCACACAGCTCCGTATTCAATCCATCCTAGAGGGACAAAAATGTACAAATACCTTCAAGAAAATTTCTGGTGGCACGGTATGAAGAGAGATGTAGCCACGTTCATTGCATGCTGTGACTCTTGTCAGCGTATCAAGGCCGAGCACCAGAAACCAGCCGGACTGTTACAGCCAAATAAGATACCCGAGTGGAAATGGGACGAGATTGGGATGGACTTTATCATTGGACTGCCATGGTCACGACACGGAAACGATGCCATATGGGTCATAACCGACAGATTAACCAAGGCGGCACATTTTATTCGGTAAAGACAACTTACACCACTCGAGATCGCCAGACTTTATCTTGCCCGTATCGCCTCGCTCGCATGGAGTCCCTAAGACTATCATCTCCGATAGAGGCACACAGTTCGTCTCTATATTTTGGGATCACCTACAACAGTAATCGGGAACCCAACTAGCCTTGAGACCGCATACCATCCCCTGATCGATGGGCGACGGAACGCGTAAACCAAATCCTAGAAGACATGCTAAGAGCCTATGTCCTCACCCACGGAACAGTTGGGAAGAAAGTTTGCCATATGCAGAGTTCAGATACAACAACAGCTATCAAGCCAGCTTGCAAATGGCACCCTTTGAAGCTCTATATGGGAGAAGATGTCGACTCGCTAAATTGGTCGAGACCGGAGACAGCCATATCTTTGGCCCAGATATGCTCAAGGAGGCCGAGGAGAAAGTTAAGACAATTAGAGATCGACTCAAAACAGCTCAAAGTCGGCAAAAGAATTATTACGACCGAAAGCATCGGGAAATCAGTTCTGAACCCGGAGAATTGGTATACCTGAGAGTTTCTCCTATGAAGGGTCTGCAACGATTCAAGATTAAGGGAAACTAGCACCAAGATTCTTGGACCATTTCATATAGTGGCTCAAGAGGCACGGTAGCCTACCAGCTAGACCTACCCGGAGACTTAGCCGGTATCCACAACGTGTTTCACATCTTGCAGTTGAGAAAATACGTGAGCAACCCAGAGAAGCAAGTTTCACATGAGAATATTGACGAGCAACCGGACCTCACTTACCGGGAGCACCCAATAAAAATATTAGAAGAGTCTGATAGGAGGACCCGACAGAAAACCATTAAGTTTTTCAGAGTTCAGTGGAGTAATCACACCGAGAATGAAGCAACTTGGGAGAGCGAGGATTTTCTTCGGACAGAGCACCCACACCTGTTTAAGGATCAGCAGAAATCTCGGGGACGAGATTTTTCCTAACGGGGTAGGTGCTGTGACACTCCAAATTTTTTTTTGTGATTTTTGTTTCAGAAAGAGCCTTGCTTGGTTTGGAAGAAGGTCATTTAAAAACCTTCCTAAAAACCATCTTCTAAGTTTTCCCTCTCAAAAATCTTTTTTCTTGGATTTATTTTCTTTTAAAAAGAAAACCTTTTTGATTTTTGGTCTTTCATCTGATTTTTATCCACTCTGGTTTACCATGCCTCCTATGGTGAAACTCCCCCAAAAAACCCTCCTCCAACTTTGGTACAACCCAAACATTCTGTCCAAACTAATAAAATCCATTTTTGGATTTTATTCCAATTATTTCTCCTCCCAAAATAATTCTGCCTTTTCTTTTGAGCCTAGGTGATTTGCAAAGCAAGTACCCTAATGCTTTTGATTTTGACCTCAACTCCACACCCCTGGATAGTCCTTTGTACCCACAACCCAGAACCATATTGATCCATTCTTCTTCTTTTCAAATATTTCAAATTTCACTCACTGCAAGTTTGGACCAGATTTGCCAAATTTGGTGAAATTCATATCTACACTTCTCAAAAAATTCCACCAAAATTAAGGCAACCTCTAGTTGCAATGAGAGACCACTCCACCAAAAATCAGCTCAAGGAAAAATACCTGGACACCAGAATCATTTTGTCGAACACCTGGCGTGCACTGTTTTGTTCATATTCAGTAAATTCAGAAAGTTCAGTGTCGTTTCTCCGACAGAACTTCAGTCACATGCCCACTGTGCATTTGGCTCGATGCTCGCAGCCTGGCCTGCTTGTCCGGAGCTCCACACGCGCGCTTGGCGCCTTCCCGGCGTCGGTGGCGCTCGCTCGCCCTAACGGCCGGCGTGCTTTACAGCGGCCGAAACACCGTAACGGCCGACAGGGAGCAAAACGGCGGCTCAACGCCGTTCGGCGCCGCCCAAACCGCCCGGTGGCTCCGCGTGGCCATCCCCTTGCCAGCGCACGCATGCAGCACCATCGCCGTGGCTTGGCATGCGCAGAGCGCGTTCTCTGCCGTCGACGGGCCGTAAACCTCCCTCCCGTGCTGAGCTGGACCCTAAAATGGCACCACTACTCCACCTAGGTGATGCTCACGCTCCTAAGACGACCGTCCAGCCACAGCGCCGCCGTAATCAACTCGCCGGACTTATCCGTTCACGGCAACCGACTCGGGCCGACTATATATAGCACCCCCGAGCCTGCTCTCGCCCCCGCACGACTCCACCACCTCACTAGACCCCGCCTAGCCACTGGGAGAGCCTCGAGGGGCCCTTCTTCCCGACTCCGCAGCCCTGCTCTGCCTCGGCCTCCACCTCGATTCGCTCCGGTGAGGCTGCCTCCGACGCCTCTAACTTCACAAGAACCCTCTCGAGAAACTAGGAGACTAACCCCACTCCTATTTGACCCCGCAGCTCCCTCCGCGAGATCCACGACGCCCGAACCGCCGTCCGCTGGAGCAACGGCCGCCGTCAACACAGTGCTGCGCCGGCGACCACCACCACCACCCACGACGCTGAACGGTAATCGATCTCAAGGTAACCCCGATCACCTTGCCTCGCCGTGGATCGCCGCCGCCACCACCGCACCTCTCGGGCGCCGTCAGCGCTCTGTTTTCTCCGCTTGAAATTTCAAACCCGACAGGTGGAGCCCGCCTGTCAGCCTCACAGCCGCCTCTTTTAAACTAAACGTTATCCTGGACTTTTCCACAGAGCCCCGAAACTTTCTCGTTTATTACGATGGGTCCTTGGACCAAAACTCTTATAACTTTTAAACAGAAAATGGATTTTGATTGATTCCTTTTCTGTCATCTTTATTTTTCTGTCTAGTTTTTTGTCATATTTATTTGAAAAATATTTGGAAACACTTTTCTGTACACTCATGGTATTTACGCTATGACGTATTTTTTTTATACCGTAGATACCGGAGGAGGTGACGGAGCTGCAAACTTCACACAGTTAAACTCCGACTACTCCGAACCAGGCAAGCATGTTTGAACTCTTGATATGATGAGTGTTGTTGCATGTTTGCATTTAGTATAGTCATGGCATGTTTATGAACATCACTTTGAATGTTATATTTCAGGCACATAAGCGGAAAGTAAGTTTCGGAAAGAATTATGTTGTTGGATACATATTTGCATAGCCATGTGTTGGCATGAGGATGGGTAAGATGGCAGTGTTGTGACATGCTAGTCTTATGCCAGATTATTTGACTTCCGTGTCATCGTGAAACAAATCACATTTCCATTCATTCCCTCCTATACTGTCACTTGTTTTCCGAAAGGAATATGGCATAGTAAGTTGCAAATCGTTTTCCTGGTACACACCAAATAGAGATGCTGGGATGAGGGTTCCATGGCCTGGATTAAAGCCCGCCATCCGTCAGGGGCATGGGTGTTTCGGTTGGGACCGAGAGGTGGGCACCCCTTAGAGCGCGCGTATAGAAATTTGATCCCATGCTACTCGAGGTTGTGGCCTCCCCGTCTCAAAGTTTTTCTTGGACGTTGTCCAGGGTGATTCCTGGCATTCGTGAGGTGAAATTGATGTGTACTAGTTAAATGTGTTTCTACTGAAATACCGTAAACGGAACTATTCCATTCGTGACAACGGAAATCCGTTGGCTGTGGTCAGTTCATCCAAACACTGCAGAGTCTCAAATCTTTCAATTATCTTGTACTTTGCTCAAGTACTATATTCATCTTATCTTGTCAGGTATCAGCCTCAGTGATAAAACTCCGGTGGGATTTATGTGTGATAAATCCGGTTAAAAGATTATTCTTGTGGGTGGACTAATCTTGTTATTTACAATCATTACAAGCCCTGTCTGTGATGTCGCTCAGACGTCCGACGGTGGCATACCTGTTGTTTACTTTTGTTATAGGCCCTTTCTGTGATGTCGCTCAGACGTCCGATGGTGGCATATCTGTTATTTACATTTGTTGCAAGTTCTGTCTGCGATGTCGCTCAGACGTCCGACAGTGGCATTTCTTTCAAAGCCCTTTATGTGATGTCGCCGACGTCCGATCGTGGCATTTCTTTTAAAGCCCTTTTGTGACGTCGCCGACGTCCGACCGTGGCATTTCTTTTAGAGCCCTTTTGTGACGCCGCCGACGTCCGACTGTGGCATTTCTTTTAAAGCCCTTTATGTGATGTCGCTCAGACGTCCGACTGTGGCATTTCGCTTAAGCCCTTTACGTGGTGTCGCTAAGACGCCCGACTGCGGCATTTCTTTTAAGCCCTTTATGTGGTGTCGCTTAGACGCCCGACTGTGGCATGCATTTTTTTTATTTACCTTTCGAGGCGTCGCTCTAGACACCCGATCGGTTTTCAGTTATTTATTTTATTTATCAAGTCCTGCAATAATATCGTTGTTATATGAGATCATCCTTTATTCATGACGCATTCATGCATTCATTGATTATATCTTGTGTCCGAACTGTCTTGCGAGTACTTTCAAAGTACTCACCTGGCTTGTTGGTTTGGCCAGATGTTGATGAAGGCGATCTCTTGGATGAAGAGTTTGATAGCGAGTCCGACGCCTAGAGGAGTCAACCAGTCCCGCGGCGATCCTGTTTTGGTCATTGTATTATCCTCTTCCGCAACCCCGAATAAATTCATCGAGCCTCCCGACGCCGATGAGCTGCCGCTAGGAGTCAAGTTATCCACCACTTTTCCTCGAGCTAGTAGCATGCCACCACACCCTCAGGTCATGACCGCCCATATATAAGATATTGGCGAGTTTGTAATAAATTGTTGAGCAGCCTCAACTCAACCTTGTAATATATTTGATGCTACTGGTTCTCTGTTTATCAAGCATTTGTCTACCAGAAAGGATGACTTTTTCCTATACTGGGATTTAAAGATCGACTTTCTCAATAGTTATTTATTGAAAAAGTCGGTCGTGACATTGTCTTCTCCACACAATCCCATCATCATATCTCTATTCCACCCATAGTGCTATACCCATGGCTCACGCTCATGTATTGCGTAAAGGTTGAAAGAGTTTGAGATTATTTGAGTATGAAACAATTGCTTGACTTGTCATCGGGGGTATAGAAGTTGGGAACATCTTTGTGTGACGAAAATGAAGCATAGCCTAACCATATGATTTTGTAGGGATGAACTTTCTTTGGCTATGTTATTTTGAGATGACATAATTACTTTGATTAGAATGCTTGAAGTATTATTATTTTTATGTCAATATGAAATTTTGTCTTAAATCTTTCGGATCTGAATATTCATATCACAAGTAAGAAGATTTATATTGAAATTATGCCAAAGTATCACTCCGCATCAAAAATTCTCTTTTTATCATTTATCTACTCGAGGACGAGCAGGAATTAAGCTTGGGGATGCCTGATACGTCTCCAACGTATCTATAATTTTGATTGCTCCATGCTACTTTATCTACTGTTTTGGACTATATTGGGCTTTATTTTCCACTTTTATATTACTTTTGGGACTAACCTATTAACCGGAGGCCCAGCCTGAATTGCTGTTTTTGCCTATTTCAGTGTTTCAAAGAAACGGAATATCAAATGGAGTCCAAACGAATGAAACCTTCGAACGTGACCTTCTCACCGAACGTGATCCGTGAGACTTGGACCCTACTCCAAGAAGTGCTGAGGCGGTCACGAGGTGGACGGCGCCTCGGGCGCGCCCCTACCTCGTGGGTCCCCCGACGCTCCACCGACGCATTCTTCCTCCTATATATACCTACGCACTTCAACAGATCGAGGAGGAGCCAAAACCTAATTCCACCGCCGTACCTTCTTGTATCCACGAGATCCCATCTCGGGGCCTATTTTGGAGCTCCGCCAGAGGGGCCATCCACCACGGAGGGCTTCTACATCAACACCATAGCCCCTCCGATGAAGTGTGAGTAGTTTACTTCAGACCTTCGGTCCATAGCTAGTAGCTAGATGGCTTCTTCTCTCTTTTGGATCTCAATACAATGTTCCCCCTCTCTCGTGGAGATCTATTCGATGTAATCTTCTTTTTATGTGTGTTTGTTGAGACCGATGAATTGTGGGTTTATGATCCAGCTTATCTATGGAAAATATTTGATTCTTCTCTGAATTCTTTTATGAATGATTGAGTTATCTTTGCAAGTCTCTTCAATTATCCGCTTGGTTTGGCCAACTAGATTGGTAGTTCTTGCAATGGGAGAAGTGCTTAGCTTTGGGTTCAATCTTGCGGTGTCCTTACCTAGTGACGAGTAAAGGGTTGCAAGGCACGTATTGTATTGTTGCGATCGAGGATAACAAGATGGGGTATTTATCATATTGCATGAATTTATTCCTCTACATCATGTCATCTTGCTTAAGGCGTTACTCTGTTTTTAACTTAATACTCTAGATGCATGCTGGATAGCGGTCGATGAGTGGAGTAATAGTAGTAGATGCAGAATCGTTTCGGTCTACTTGTCTCGGACGTGATGCCTATATACATGATCATACCTAGATAACCTCATAACTATGCTCAATTCTGTCAATTGCTCACCAGTAATTTGTTCACCCACCGTAGAATATCTATGCTCTTGAGAGAAGCCACTAGTGAAACCTATGGCCTCCGGGTCTATTCTCATCATATCAATCTCCATCACATTTATACTTGCTTTGTTTTTACTTTGCTTTTACTTTTCACTTTGCATATTTATACCAAAAATACCAAAAATATTATCTCTATCAGATCTCACTCTCGTAAGTGGCCGTGAAGGGATTGACAACCCCTAATCGCGTTGGTTGCGAGTAGCTATCATTTTGTGCAGGTACGAGGGACTTGCGCGTGGCCTCCTACTGGATTGATATGTTGGTTCTCAAAAACTGAGGGAAATACTTACGCTACTGTGCTGCATCATCCCCTCCTCTTCGGGGAAAACCAACGCAAGCTCAACATGTAGCAGGCGGCCGGCCGACGAGTTCGAGGCTAGGGTTTGGGGGTGTCGGGTTTCGAGGGGGCAGAGAGGGCCGGAGTGGTAAGTATGGACGACGACCGGTCCACGGCTTCCCCATTTAAGAAGGACGGCGACCGTTTGCTTGGGCGGATGATAGGCGCGGCCGGCCGCGCGTGCGCATTAATGTTGGCGGGTGGGAGGTCGGTGGCCGCCTGCCACGCGGCCCCGACGCGGACGAGCGACACGTTCGTTTGCTGTCCGCCGCGACCCAAACCCAGCACATGTTTGTGCTTGAAATGGGTTGTCCTAGACACAAAACGGACCAGATGGGTCCGGGCCGTCGCGCGCTGGGCTGACCGGCTTGTCCCTTTTAACCCAAACGGACGGGGCCGGATGGGATGGGGTCGCGCAGTGGAGTTGGCCTAAGAGTTACTTAAACTCAACATCACCGCTCTTCCTTGACCGCGTGTCTTAAACTTGAAGGAATCACTATCACTTGTCCTCATCCCGCGAAATTTGCAGTTGTCTCACCACATGTATGACCACCAGAGCCTTGGCCCGTCTCCATGTCATGTGCACGTCCCACGCCTCATCGCTATTACCGCATCGAGCCTCTGCTGTCCCGGTTGAGTCTCATGGTTGACGAGTTTCACGTTTCCATCAAAATACTGGGCTCCAGTCCGAATTACGTGCCCACGGTATTGTAGCAGTGTCACGGGGAGGAGCAGTGTCGTGCCTCTTAAGAGAGAGAGAGAGAGAGAGAGAGAGAGAGAGAGAGAGAGAGAGAGAGAGAGAGAGAGAGAGAGAGAGAGAGAGGGAGGAGATAGGGAGGGAGGATAGAGGGAGGGAGGAGAGAGGGAGAGGGAGAGGGAGAGAGGGAGAGAGGGAGAGAGGGAGAGAGAGAGGGAGAGAGAGGGAGAGAGAGAGATGTCTAGGCTATCCGAAAGCTCAGACCATACCAAGACGGTGGACAACACGCCACATCAGGCCAAGGCATCCCAAAGATATTGATGTTATGAATTGCTAGAACATTCAACCCAAAAGCTACCAGCATGCTTCTCCATTTTCAGACAATCCACCTATTGAGGACTTCTTGACTAAAACCTGCAATCGTTCCAGATAGCCTGTAAAACAGGAGGTAAAATTCAGTAATTAATATACAAATAATAATTTCAGTTGAGTTGAAAGGCTTAAATTGAAAACCAAAAAATATATGCAGGCTTACTAATTTCATACTGTTATTTCATATCGTAACTAATATAAAAATAATAATTTCAGTTGAGTTGAAAGGCTTAAATTGAAAACCAACAAATAATAGGAGCAACATTATTTGGGAGAGATATCTTTTTACCTCTCTTCCTTTTTCTTTTCTTCTTCTTCACCACATCATGTGTGGGTTCAATCCTCTTTTTGGAGCTCCTTATTAATGAGATTGATTGAATAGAAGGCTCCTCCTCGTTACCTGATTCATCATAAGAAATAATAGGAGGATATTGGGAAGTCTCTTCCCTTTCATAAGTATTCTCTTCATCTTCTATTTGTTTTCTTGTCTTTATGTAATTGGCAATATAGGGATTTTCAATGCAATTCACTGCACAATACATATAAATTTTCTCTAGATCAAAATCAAGAAGTTTATAACGGGAAAATTCTGGAAGATGCTTAGTTATACGTTTCATTTCTTCATAAGCCATAAGCAAACTAAGTTCATTATAATGTGCAAGGCAAATCAAGTCATCACAATTTTTGGACACGATTAGATCATGAAACAATTTGCATTGGATAGTTAAATGACCATGTTCATTGCAAAGTTCACAAGTACGGCTAAGAAAATTTAAATTTTCAGCACAAATATCTAGCCTTTCTTGCAACAATTTAGTTTCTAAATGCTTATGCCTCTTGCAATATCTATCTTCCCTATTTGGTGTGTACTTGCAAACCCAATGCACTCCACGAAAATTGACATGTTTCTAGGAGACATTTTCATCATAACTAGTGCAATCATCATTAGTACTATGGATATTCAAAGAGTTCATAGTAACAACGTTGCAATCATGCTCATCATTCAAAGATTTAGTGCCAAACATTTTATAGACTTCCTCTTCTAGCACTTGAGCACAATTTTCCTTTTCATCATACTTACGAAAGATATTAAAAAGATGAAGCGTATGAGACAAACCCAATTCCATTTTTTGTAGTTTTCTTTTATAAATTAAACTAGTGATAAAACAAGAAACTAAAAGATTCGATTGCAAGATCTAAAGATATACCTTCAAGCACTCACCTCCCCGGCAACGGCGCCAGAAAAGAGCTTGATGTCTACTACACAACCTTCTTCTTGTATACGTTGTTGGGCCTCCAAGTGCAGAGGTTTGTAGGACAGTAGCAAATTTCCCTCAAGTGAATGACCTAAGGTTTATCAATCCGTGGGAGGCGTAGGATGAAGATGGTCTCTCTCAAACAACCCTGCAACCAAATAACAAAGAGTCTCTTGTGTCCCCAACACACCCAATACAATGGTAAATTGTATAGGTGCACTAGTTCGGCGAAGAGATGGTGATACAAGTGCAATACGGATGGTAGATATAGGTTTTTGTAATCTGAAAAATATAAAAACAGCAAGGTAACTAATGATAAAATTGAGCACAAACGGTATTGCAATGCTAGGAAACAAGGCCTAGGGTCCATACTTTAATTTCACTAGTGCAAGTTCTCTCAACAATAATAACATAATTGGATCATATAACTATCCCTCAACATGCAACAAAGAGTCACTCCAAAGTCACTAATAGCTAGGGGTGGGCATAAAAACCGACGAACCGAAAACCGAACCGATGCCGAAGCTGAATAAACCGAATTTTTGGTTTTTTTGACTATCACAGAAAAATTCGGTTTTCATGTCCACTAACCGAACAGAATTCGGTAGGTTTGGTTTTCATCTCGGTTAACCGAACAAAAACCGAACAGACTGGCTGATTCTAATTGTACGCGCGCAGCGTCGTCTCCCGGGAGTCACTCGACCACCCTCCCACGATCGCCCACCTGATGTGCGCGCATCTCACATAACGTGGGCCTGCTTGACCAAAGTGCAAACAAGGATAAGGCCCAACACATGTGGGCTTTGTTTTGTGAACGGTGTGCATGCGCGTACGAGTATGCGAATAGCTGACTAGGCCATTCGCTCCTTTAGTCCCACCTCGCCCAACCGAGGAGATTAGCCAGATTTTTTGCCTATGTAAGAGGGTGCAGCTAGTGCAATCGTGGTCATTCGGCATAAAACCGAATACCGCACGAAAATTTCAGTTAACCAAATTTTCGGTTAGCTAATCTCAGCTAGCATTTTTGGTTTTTAGTTTGTTTTGAGGATATAACTACTGAGTGTAAACCGCCCAGGAGGGGCCGGTTCACGCTCAATCATATTGAAGCCCAGGAAGGCAAAGAAGATGGCACTTTACTGATGAAGCTTAGAGGCCCGGAGCCCAAAGGCGGATTAGGGGCCATGGTTGTAAACCACCATGATTGTATAACTTGTGTTGTAAGATAGGAAAGGGGAGACCGAGGCAGACACTTGTATGAGCCGACCTCGGGACTCTGTAGACCGGCCGGGCGTCAACCTATGTATATAAAGGGACAACCCGGCGGCGGTTTCGGGCAGACAACAACAACTCGAGATCCAGGGTAGCGTATTTGCTCCCTGATCATCGAAACCCCAATAATCCCATCACAAACGAGACGTAGGCTTTTACCTTCATCGAAGGGGCTGAACTAGTATAAATTCCCGTGTCCCTTGTCTGGTTTAACCCCTTCAAGCTAACCCATGGTGATGGCTCCACGACTAAGTCCTTTCATGAGGACATCTGCCGTGACAAAACCACGACAGTTGGCGCCCACCGTGGGGCTATCACACGATGGTTTCGAGTGTTTGAAGGGCAGCTTTGAAGGACTGAAGGGGTACACGGCTGGCCGGATGACCAAGAGTCATCGCGGCAAGCTCTACATCAACGACGAAGGATGGGGCCCCAAGGCCGGCTCACTCGAGTACGGGTACCGGGTCCCCTTTGGTGGAATTCATGTCTTCATCGGCAAGATCGGCGAACCGGGACCTGAGCCGGACACCTGCACCGACCTCGCCAAGACGGCTCAGCGTGCAAGTCCTGCCCGGGTTAAGCCTGCCACGAAGCGTGCGTTCGTAGGATGTGTTCATGGGATCAGATCTAAATCGGTGTCTGAAGGCGAGATGGCTGTTTATTCCGACGGCGAGTCATCCACCGGTGAAAACGAGTCCTTATACCAAGTTCATGATGGTGTGTTCGGAGGCTATTCCGACGGCAACAGTATTCCGGACCTCCTTGAACCGCCAAGTCGAGTTGCTATCTACATGGCCGGAACACAGCCCGCTTTGCAATCTTCATCTACAGCAGCCATGATTTCCGGATCAGCGGTCGCGGCAGGGGGCTCGGTGCGCCGGCCGGCTCAAGTTCTCTCCGATTTGATGGATGCCTGGACGACGTTGTTAACCATGGCAGTTACCTCCGAGACGCAGGATCAGCACAATGCGGAAGTTGCTAAACTGAAGGACCAGATAGCACAGGCTAAGGAGGACCTGGCAGCTGAGGATACCAGGATGGCTGAAGAACGGGCCGCTTTGGATGCCCAATCACAGCAGATACATGCACAGAATTTCCGGCTCATGTTGGATCAGAACGCGTCAAACGACCTGATGCGAAGGAAGTACCGATTGCGCATGAAGCTGGCCTTCGAAGGATTGAATCTCTTTAATACCCCGTGGGCTGGGACAAGTAATCCGGCAGCTGCAAACCGAATCGATGCGCCTGGAGCAGCGCCAGATCAACCACGGATAATGGAACCACCTCGACGAACGGACAACCCGCCGCCATATGTGCCAACACCACCAGGTCACTTTTCGATCCCTTTGGATAACATGATTGCTGCGGCATCTCGCCTGGCAGCTATTCCGATGGAGGGCGATTCACTGGCGGCGATTGAGACACGGCGGGCCAGGGATCTTCTTCAAACCGCCGTGGTGCAGCAGCAGGCTTATTCCTATAGCCGAGATAGAATTCATTCGACCTCTCATCCGAGCAAAAGCTATAGCAGGCACATGGATGAACCGGAGGTGTCTAGCAGTGCTCGGCGCCGTAATATGGCGCGCGGTGAGGTAAATGCTCAGGATGTGGTGGATAATGGCAGAGCACGAAGGGAGGCCGCTTTGGCAGCACCACATGCGGGTCGCTATCAAACCGCCCCGATTCAGCCAGCGACATCAGTAGACCGAGGCACCGGGATTGCTTTCAGTTCCTGGGGAGTGCCATGTCTTATTCCGGCTCTCCGTAATGTGCGACTGCCTAAGGATTTCAAGGGTCCGCGTAAGGTACCAAATTACACTGCTGATCAGCCACCTGAGGCGTGGGTCGAGAGTTATGAGATGGCAATGGAGATGCTGGATGTGGATGAAGCGGCCTGTGCAAAGTATTTCACAATGATGTTGGAAGGGACAGCCCGTACTTGGTTGAAAAACCTACCAGTTGTCGGTGTCAAAACCGGCGGATCTCGGGTAGGGGGTCCCGAACTGTGCGTCTAGGCGGATGGTAACAGGAGACAAGGGACACGATGTTTTACCCAGGTTCGGGCCCTCTTGATGGAGGTAAAACCCTACGTCCTGCTCGATTGATATTGATATTGTGGATGTTTACAAGAGTGGATCTACCACGAGATCAAGGAGGCTAAACCCTAGAAGCTAGCCTATGGTATGATTGTAAGGGTTGTTGATGTTGTCGACTAGCTTTGGCCCTGGTTTATATAATGCACCGAGGCCTAGGATAACAAGAGTCCTAGCCGAACACGCCGGTGGGGAGGAGTCCTTGTCTTGATCACCAAGTCTTGTGGAATCTTCCTTTATGCGGCGCCTGTCCGGACTGGCCCATGAGTATGCGGCCCTGGGGTCCTCGCCCAATCTAACCGATTGGGGACGACGTGGTGAGTACCCCTAGTCCAGACACCGCCGAGAGCCCCTCGAACCGGTCTTCAAGTTAGGGACGCCTCGATTCTTCCGAACTGTTCTTCATGTTGGTTGCCGGTCTTGAAAACTGGTTCAACAAATCTTCTCATCTTCGATCTTGAGGATCGCCGAAATGCATTCGGCGAGTTTATACGTCGGGTATCCGAGGAGCCCCTTTAAGTTTCCAGCCTTTATCAATGCCTTGTTATTTTTATGCCACACCTCGGGTTTGAAGTTATTCCCGGGCGGCAGCGCCCTCTTGCGTCCGAGCTCCGACGCCGGACTGCATTCGAGGTATCTTTTGCAGCCAAGCACCAATGCCGGACCGCTTCCCAGCTTTAACGCCGGAATGTATCCGAGCTCCAACGCCGGACTGTATCCGAGCTCCAACGCCGGACTATGTGTCCGAGCTCCAACGCCGGACTATGTGTCCGAGCTCCAACGCCGGACTATGTATCCGAGCTCCAACGCCGGACTGCTTCCCATCTCTAACGCCGGAATGTATCCGAGCTCCAACGCCGGACTATATCCGAGGTGTCGTAAATCACCTTGGTTCAAAGAAGTTTGAAGGAGTTTAGCCCGAGCTTAATGCCGGAAATGCCCTCTAAGGAGCCAGCCACTTGCATCCGAACTATATGCCGAATTGCTTCCGAGGTGGCGCACCACCCCGAACATGGGCTGATTTTTGGTCAATATTTTTTATTGATGCAATTTATTCTCTGACGAGATATATAGCCAGTAGCCCTCAAGGTGTGTATCGGTCTAAAACCCGAGATGCACCTGAAGGATGACATAAGACCGCTGATCACAGTAACCGCTGAGACTCAGGTTGATTTGCAAAATCGGCCTGAGGATCAAGTCCTAGCTCGGCAGAATACTTCGGGATGCAAAAAGCGGCATGCTCAGACCTCGAGACTCAGGTTGGGTGCGGCCAACCAACCCGAGGATCAAAATCTCCTCGGAAACTGTATTGCACTTAAAATTTTCTGCATAGAACAAGCAATGCAGTAGCCCCCGAGACACTGGTCGGGTGGCAACACCAGATCAGGGGATCGATGTGCCCCTTTAGTATTTGTAAATAATAAGCCCGAAGCCCAGTAGCCCCCGAGCCTTAATGCAGGCACGGGAGGCCGAATTAAGGATCGATATCCATAGTAAAGTCACAAATTATGTGTAATGACTCTATGTATCCAAATACTTTACGTCATTAATGCTCGGATCCACATTGTACAAAACTTTGTTGACCGACCATCGGCTTCCACTTCCTCGGCCAATAGCCGAGGAGTGTTTGTCCTACTTTAGAAAGCCTTTATGGGGGCAAAGATTTACGACAAACAAGGCAATCTGGCCATACGGTTTTATAAACAAAGGTACGAGAGATATGTTATATTACTGTTTAACAGAAGAAATGTCTTCCAAAGAAAATAGTCCCGCTATCGGTTCCTTTCTTTGGGTTGTCATGCTAAGCATGATCATGAAACCTCAGCTCCAATGTAAGAGCAAAAGATCGAGGATTTAGTTTGGGAGGCCAGTTAAGCCCCCAGAGTGTTCGGCGACAATGAGGTCAAGCTGAAACACTTCGCCAATTTTATGAATGGCCCGTCATTTAATATGGTCATCGGATCGCTGACCAGTTTACACCTATTGTGACAGTCAGCCGGCTTTCTCCATCGAGGTGCTTGACCATGCGAGCTGGAAGCACAATCGCAGATGGCTCTCCTTTGCACACCTAGCGAACAAAGCGGAACGTAGGAGGCAAGCGCGGAGCCGGCAACCCAACTATTGACCAAGACATAATTCAAACTGATGCATATATAGAAATATCCGAGAATGTTTTTGCCGAATCTCTAAAGGTGTCCGGCGTTGCACTGCAAGACTTGTGCTGAAAACACACAAATAGTTAAAAGTGCCAAAAGCTTGGAAAACCAAAAAACGTCAGTAAAAACATGACATCCGAACAAGATCAAGTGTTCGGCGCCAATCCGAAAATTGGACTTTAGAAAAAAAAAAGTGCTTCTGCCGTGCTTTAACTTTGCAACGACTAAGAAAAAAAAACACTTAGTATGAAACGACTCAAATAAAAATAAGAGCCCCCAAGTGACTTGGGTAAAAGTTGACTATAAAATGTAAGGTGACATGTAGAATGCCTTCTAGCAGGATTGTAGATCGTTTGTCGTAGCGGACCTTTTCGCTTCAACCTCTGGACCCAATAGTCCAGAGTGTGTCCGAATACCATCGTGGTTATAAAAACCGGGGCATGCGTGGAGACCAGGCGTAGGGGTCATTAGTGCTTTATCGGATAAGTGCCCAACTAGTTATGTTATATTACATGGTTAGTAAGAAACATCTTCCAGGAGAATAGTTCCGTTAGGGGTTCCTTTCCCTGGGAGGCATGCCCTAAAGTGCATGTCCGGACTGCGAAAAGAGCAGAAAAACATCTGGGGCATGTAAATAAATAGGTAAGAAATCATCTTTTAGTTCACCGACCGAGTATTCCCTTAAGAACGCTAGCTTTCGGCTTCACCCAGTCTGAGGTACACATCCGATTGACCCGGCAGTAACAATCGCAGAGGTGCTCCCTTTACCACCTAGCCGAACAATTGGGAACGTAGGGGTAAGCACAGGAGCCAGGCAACCCAGCTTGGCCAAAACTTAAGTCATATCGATGCATATAATGGTGAATAAAAGGTACATGCGGAAGTGTGACACATGTGTTGGGCATAAAGCCCGTACTAATAAGCTTCTGTTAAAGAAGCCCCCAGGTATAATGAGCGCGGGTAGCGCGTCAAGTGTGTGCAAACAGAGTTTGGACAAGGAAAAAAAATTTACAAGCAACTTTTTCCCAAAAAAGTATAATGCTTGGTCGAGCCGAACACAAGTCAAAAATTTAAAACTTTGAGCATGAAGGCAACTTAGCTGGTTAAGGTGTTCGGTATTGACGACGCGGTCCGAGCTTGATGCGGGACAAGGTTCCATCCCCCAAGCCGGTCCCGAGGTGGCGGAGCAAAGAGCTCGGCACTCCGAAGTGGTGACATAGCACGGTTAATGCAGGACGGCAGGGTGATGCGGAAGTCCCCGGCATGGGGTAATGAAGTGTTGACGAAGCCCCGTCCAGCCGAGGTGACGCTAAAGGATATAGTCCGCCGATCATTTTTCGTGCACAAAAATAGTGCAGACCGAGGATAATAGTAATAATAGGAATTAAAAAATGTTGCATAATAAATAATTTATGCAAAGTGAGTAATAAAAGAAATATGGCCTAGCACCGAAGTCGATGTCGATGCAGGTCGTCGACGTAATGCAATAAAGGCGTGGCAAAGCCTGGATTCACTGTGTCGGTCCGAAGTTCGGATGCGGCGTTCACGGATGTGTGTATGAAACTGACCGAACCATCATGCGATCGTCGATAACGCGCCACCATTTGATAGACCTGTGTACATATGATGGACTAACCAGAGTAATAATTCCTTGGGAAAAATTTAACCCAAACAAGCAAAAAGAAATACTAGGATTAATAGCACCTGGTTTATTTGTTGTAGCAATCCGAATGAAGGTGATTCCCAAAATTGGGACTCGATCCGTGCACCCATGCCTGGTCGGCTAGTGACGCCAAAGTGTCCGGAGTAGGTTGATGAAGAGATGACGAATCCCCCGGTCCAGCTAATGTGATGAAGCCTTAGTGTCAGCCGATGAGTCGAAGTAGGTCGGCGTGACGGACACCAGCTTGAAAAAGCAATAGTGCGGCCCTGCCGATGCAGGTCGTGACGTGGTCGATGCCGGCTTGATGAAGCGACCGCGCGGCGATGCGGTATGCCCGCCCGTAATCCGTGGGGCAGCGATGTTGGTGATGATTTATCCTTCGCGATGCCGGACTCTAGTTCGGCTTGCCGAGACGATGATACGAAGAAGTTGAGCTCGGCTCAACAAAGTGACGACGTGTCTAGCGCAGGTCGGTAGCCGTGGAGCAATATTGCCGGACTGGTTTGACACCAGCATGATGTAGAAGATCATGTTCAAAAGATCTTAAAGTTATTTGGACGTGTTCGGGAATAAAACACAATACCCCATACAAAACTTCCTTTAAAAAGGATGTCCGAAATCCCGTTCATAAAAATGACGAACTCGGGTCGGATTCGTTTTTGTGCAGAAAACAGATCCGAAAAGTGATGCACTAATCGGAAGGTTCCCGGAGTTTGGACGGTCGGATCGAGCTGAAATTTTGAGGTGTGGTAGATATAGGAATTCCGCAGCCGATCAACGGTTGCATCTTCCAAAGGAAGTCCGAGCTAGAATCTGGACACCACGCCCTAAACTCGTCCGGATTCTCGTCCAGATTCAATGCGGCTCCGGTATATCGGAGATTGCTAGAGATTCCTCTATCGGAACTCGGCGAAATTTTCCCGGGTTGTTGTAGACTCAATTCCGCACAATCCCACCGAAGCAATCGTTAAAACGACGCTTGAGGAGGCGGTGGCGGCGGACACAAGTCCGCTGTCCAGAAAAACAGTACGGTCGCCCGAGGGCAATGTTGACGTTGAGCCCCCGGGCTCCCTGGATGATTCCTCCATGATCTTGATAGAGATCGGAGTTAATGTTGATGAAGGCCCTCATCCGAACATGATGGTCGGAGATAGGGCACAGTCCTTGGTCGAACCAAGGTGACCAGTCGAGCTGGTGATGAATATGCCGAAGTCGCAGTTGACCTGCGGGCGAGCCATCGACCTTTTGCCGAACACACAGCGGAACTCTCAATGAAAGCACCAATGTCGGTGTCAAAACCGGCGGATCTCGGGTAGGGGGTCCCGAACTGTGAGTCTAGGCGGATGGTAACAGGAGACAAGGGACACGATATTTTACCCAGGTTCGGGCCCTCTTGATGGAGGTAAAACCCTACGTCCTGCTCGATTGATATTGATATTGTGGATGTTTACAAGAGTGGATCTACCACGAGATCAAGGAGGCTAAACCTTAGAAGCTAGCCTATGGTATGATTGTAAGGGTTGTTGATGTTGTCGACTAGCCTGGCCCTGGTTTATATAATGTACCAGAGGCCTAGGATAACAAGAGTCCTAGCCGAATACGCCGGTGGGGGAGGAGTCCTTGTCTTGATCACCAAGTCTTGTGGAATCTTCCTTGTATGCGGCACCTGTCCGGACTGGCCCATGAGTATGCGGCCCTGGGGGTCCTCGGCCCAATCTAACCGATTGGGGGACGACGTGGTGAGTACCCCCTAGTCCAGGACACCGTCACCAGCCAACTCCATCGAGTCATGGGATCAGTTGATGGCCCGATTTATAGCCAATTTCAAGGACACCTGCAAACAGCCTATGTCCATTGTGGATCTGGATGCCTGTGTTCAAGGGGAGAACGAGTCAACAACTCATCGGGTGCGCCGGGTTTCAGAAGTTTTGCATTCTTCAGACCGGATTAATGTTGGCCAAGCGATCATAACGCTGGAGTGTAATTGCCGGTTTAAGTCACTAAAGATGAAGTTGGAACGGCTTAAGCCCCACTGCAATGACATGGGAACACTTATGGCAGCCTTGGTCAAATATGCCGATTCTGATAATACCAAGGATCCCGAGTCTGATGAGGAGAAATCGGAGAAGGGAAAGAAGGACGGCGGTGCAAAAGGACAGCATCACAACCAAGGAGGCCATGGGAATAATGGTAAGCGCAAAGCAGATAATTCAGATTTTGTGGCTAACATCAATATGCAGCATCGAAAAGGTAAACCGCCCCAGCGCGGTGGAGGGATGAATCTGGAGCGGCTGTTAAACCAGCCCTGCCCAAAGCATGGGACTAAGGAGGCCCCTTCCGCACATCTTTGGAAAGATTGTTACATTATGAAGGAGTTCAAAAACTCTGATCTCTACCGGTATGATCAGGGTCCGTCGGGCGGTTCATGTCCAGGTTTTCATGGTAGTGGCGGTTCAAGCTCTGGATTTCAGAATAATCAGGGCCACCGGAACAAACAAGGTGGTAATAGCCAACAGAATAATCAAGGGAATCAACAGCAGTCAGGTTATCAAAGTCACCCAAGCAGTTGAATTGTTGGCAGTATTATGTGTTCACCACTAGCCTGTGCAAGCGCGATCAGAAGCTTCACAAGAGGGCAGTCAATTCTATTGAACCGGCAGTACCAGGTTATTTACGATGGTCCGAGCAACCCATTGTGTGGAGCAGAGAGGATCATCTGCCCCGGGTTGACAATCCGGGTCAACTAGCTTTGGTGGTAGCACCTCAGGTGGGAGGTTATACGTTTACCAAAGTTCTGATGGATGGAGGGAGCAGTATCAACATCTTGTACTATGAGACTTTTCGTCGCATGGGGTTGACAGACAAGAATCTTAAACCGTCAAACACTATTTTCCATGGTGTAGTACCAGGTAAATCGGCATATCCTGTTGGCAAGATCGCTTTGGAGGTCGTATTTGGAGATGAGCATGATTCCAGGTCTGAAACGCTGACCTTTGAAGTGGTGAAAATCCAGAGCCCATATCATGCACTGTTTGGACGGCCGGCTTACGCAAAATTCATGGCAAGGCCCTGTTATATCTATTTACAGCTCAAGATGTCTGGTCATAAGGGAACTATCACAGTACACGGAAGTCGAAAGATCGCTTTGGATTGCGAGGAAGGTGAAGCGGCCTATGCTGAGTCGCTTGTGCTACAGAAGAGCTAAAATTTTACAAAGACAATGTTGATCCAGCAGATATGACCCCTCTGAAGAAGCACACCACTGAGCATGACCCAACCCTGACGTTCAAACCGGCTGATGAGACTAAACTTGTTGACTTTGTTCCCGGCGATTCATCCAAACAGTTTAGCATCAGCACCAATCTGGATCCGAAATAGGAAAGCGCGCTCATCGAGTTCATCTGTGAGAACCGGGACATTTTTGCATGGAAGCCTTCTGACATGCCAGGTGTACTGAGAGAACTCGCTGAGCACACTCTCAATATTGATCCCAAGTTTAAACCGGTCAAGCAATTTCTTCGCCGCTTTAGCGAGGAAAGACGCAAGGCTATTGGTGAAGAGGTAGCCCGGCTATTGGCTGCTGGTTTTATCGTCGAAGTATTCCATCCCGAGTGGTTGGCTAATCCGGTGCTCATTCTTAAGAAAAACGACACTTGGCGTATGTGTGTGGATTACACAGGTTTGAACAAAGCTTGTCCGGCAGATCCTTTTGCTCTCCCGCGTATTGATCAGATTATTGATGCGACGGCGGGTTGTGAGCGCCTGAGTTTCTTGGATGCTTATTCAGGTTATCATCAGATTAAAATGTCAGTTAAGGACCAGGAGAAGACAACCTTCATCACTCCCTTTGGAGCCTTCTGCTATGTCTCTATGCCCTTTGGGCTCAAAAGTGCCCAGGCAACTTATCAGCGTTGTGTGCAAAATTGTCTTCACACGCAGATTGGGCGTAATGTTCATGCCTATGTGGATGACATTGTGGTAAAATCCAGGAAGAAGGAAACCTTGATAGATGACCTCAAGGAGACGTTTGATAATTTTCGGGTTTACAAAATGATGCTCAATCCGGACAAATGCATTTTTGGTGTTCCGGCAGGCAAGCTCTTGGGTTTTCTTGTGTCCAACAGAGGCATTGAGGCCAATCCGAAAAAGATCAAGGCAATCACATCTTTGGCTAAACCGAAATACATCAATGATGTTCAGCGTTTGGCAGGTCGAATTGCAGCCCTCAGCCGGTTTATCAGCCGTTTGGGAGTGAAGGTGATTCCTTTATATCAGATGTTGAAGAAGACAGATGATTTTGTCTGGAGTGACGCATCCAATGTGGCATTTGAGGATTTGAAGCGGCAGCTGGCTGAACCGCCCGTCCTTGCTGCTCTGGTTGATAACGAGCCCCTGTTATTATACGTGGCTGCCAATGCCCGCTCGGTCAGTATGGCAATTGTGGTTGAGCGTAAGGAGGCTGGGAAAGAATATCTGGTTCAACGGCCAGTTTATCATATCAGCAAAGTGCTGATCGAGTGAAAACAAAGGTATCCGCATTGGCAGAAGCTGGTGTATGGAGTTTTTATGGCAAGTAGGAAGCTCAAGCAATACTTTCAAGGCCATCCCATCACAAAGGGTTAGTTCTGCTCCTTTGGGCGATATAATCCGAATGTAGAAGCAACCGCCGGGTTGTGAAGTGGGCAATTGAGCTTGGTCCACATGGATTGAAGTATATGCCTCGAACGGCCATTAAATCTCAGGCGCTTGTCGGCTTCATCAATGATTGGACCGAGTTACGTGCACCAGAGGACAAACCGGACAATACATCTTTGGACTATTCACTTTGATGGGTCCAGCAATTGAAGGCTCGGGGGCTGGAGTTGTCCTTACTTCCCCTCGAGGTGACAAAATTTGTTATGTTCTCCGCTTAATGTTTCCTTGTACTAACAATGCAGCAGAGTACGAGGCCTTACTCCACGGTTTCCGTGTGGCTAAGAAAATGAACTTAAGCCGGGTTCGCTGTCTTGGAGATTCTGATCTGGTGGCTCAGCAAGTTTCTGGTACTTGGGATTCTAAGGATCCACTCATGGCGGCTTATAGACGCGAGGTGGCTATTGTGGCAGGTCACTTTAAGGGTTATCAGGTTGAGCATATTGACCGGCGCAAAAACGATGCAGCAGATGCTTTGATCCGGCTGGGATCTCAGCGTAAACCGGTACCACCTAATATCTTTTTGGATATCTTGGATAACCCGTTTGTTAAATTGCCCACAGAGGAGGATTTAGCTGTTCCTGATCCGGACACCCAATTGGTAGCCGCTTTACACATCACTCCGTATTGGACGGTTCCATATCTGGCGTATATGAACTGGGGCGAGTTACCTGATGATGAGCTCCTCGCCAGGCAGATAATCCGGTGGTCCAAGTCCATGGTTGTTCACAACGGCGAGTTACACCGTTGCAGTATTTTAGGCGTAATCCAACGATGTGTTTCTCCTGAACAAGGACAAGAGATTCTACGTGAAATCCATGAAGGGGATTGTGGTCACCATGCCGGTTCAAAATCCTTGGTGGCTAAGGCTTTTCGTCATGGGTTCTATTGGTTGACAGCTCATGTTGATGTGGAAGATCTGGTAAAGCGGTGTGACGCTTGTCAGAAGTTTTCACGTCGAGCTCATGTTCCGGCTCAAGAGCTACGGATGATTCCCATCACTTGGCCGTTTGCCACTTGGGGGCTTGATATGGTTGGACCTTTTAAGGGCTCCAAGGATAAGAAGACCCACCTGTTGGTGGCGGTTGACAAGTTCACTAAATGGGTTGAAGCGGAGCCCGTCAGCAAGTCTGATGCAACCACGGCGGTTCAATTTCTCAAAAGGATTATTTTTCGTTTTGGCTTTCCACACAGCATCATCACAGATAATGGGACGAACCTTTCTAAAGGTGAGATGGAGGAGTTTTGTCATCGAGAGCACATCTGGCTTGATGTAGCGTCCATGGCTCACCCCTAGTCCAATGGTCAAGCTGAGAGGGCGAATCAAGAGATCCTGAAGGGTATCAAGCCCCGACTTATGGTTCCTTTGAAGCGGATGCTGGGTTGTTGGGTGGAAGAATTACCATCTGTGTTATGGAGCATAAACACCACCCCTAACCGATCTAAGGGTTATACACCTTTCTTCATGGTTTACGGGGCTGAGGCAGTCATCCCCAGTGATATTCATCATGACTCGCCCCGGGTTGCCAATTATGTTGAAGCGGATAATGAGCAAGCACGCCAAGAGGCACTGGACCTGTTAGATGAGAAACAGGACATGGCTTTGGCTCGATCGGCGGTTTATCAACAAGACCTGCGGCGTTATCACAACCGCCGGGTTAAGTCAAGAACCTTTCAAGAAGGCGACTTAGTGCTCCGGCTCATCCAGGATCAGACCGATATGCACAAGTTATCCCCACCTTGGGAAGGACCCTTTGTGGTCAGCAAATATCTACATAACGGCTCATACTACCTCATTGACGTTCGAGAAGACTCACGCAGTTCTGAGGAGGAGACCCGGCGGCCATGGAACATAGCTCTCCTACGGCCTTACTACACTTGAAGCCACAGGCTTTTCTTATGTACATATTTCAACAATGTATATATTATGATCAATATAATAAACCGACATCCTTGCTATAAGCAGGGTCTCCGCCGTTTTCTTCAAATCTCTGTTTACATGGGGGCTTCAGCAGACAAAGCGAAGTACTACCTGTTAAACCGGCTATCATGCCACCACATAGCTTTGGAGCTTCACACCCAAGGGGCCAAAGAGAGTTCTATTGCTCAAAGCACGACTCAAACATAGGCACCCATTGAGCACAGCTCACAGAGTTACTTGGGGGCTCTTTGTGTCAAATACCAAAGAGTTTGAAAGGACCCTTGTAACCGGGTATCGACCCACAGCTTGGAAGCCTGGTGTATTCACCTAAAACCCCGGGTTAACCTGCCTTCATCAAGTAAGCCACTCCTATCCAGGTAATCCTGGCATGACCCGTCGAACGTTTGACAGTTACTCTCATTGAGACCCTGAACTTTTCAAAGTTGAAACGATGATTGGTTAGTTGGAGGCCCATCTTAAAAGGCTTTGTCAAAACGGTTTAACTCAGCGGCTTGGCAGCCCATGAAAAGCCTCGAATTTGGGCCTGGCAGCCCTTGAAATGCCTCGACTACACGGTTTTTTGTTTGCTTTTTGCCAAGTTTTTGTTCTTTGGTAACATCATGTTAGCTCGGTGTTTCTTAACCCGGCTTGGCTTTCAACCACAAGTTGTTAGATCATATTCATGTTAATCCGGTGTTTGTTAACCCGGATTGGTTGTCAACTATTAAGTTGTCAGGCCTTATTCTTTATCAAACCGGTGTCTTACAACCCGGACTGGTTTTTACCAGTACAATCATCCGGTGATCATTACAACCCGACTCTACTTTATCCATACCAGCACTGCATGGTGGAAGTTGGGTGTTCACGCTTACTACAAATATAAGTTGGGAAACCAACTAAGTGATTTCATATCACAGGTATGATTTATTTCATGTTTTAAGCTTTGGTTATTAGCCTGGCTTTGCATGGAGCATTGTGACCCGTCCAGCGGTTAACCGCCCGGGCAGATCTTTTTTATGCAGACACAGGGATTGCATGGTATTAGGAAGGTATATAAGACAACACTGAAAATATCACGGCGGATCAAACAAAGTATATCCCAGTGCACGATGGCAGCAGATCAAAGTATTTTTTCTAGCCTATTACAAGGCGCTTTAAGGCCCAAAATATGGTATTGTTTCTTCCAACAGAACAAAGTTTATGAAGCACCAACCAGATTGCCGGATCAAACCTCATCACCATGTTGACGTGAAGTTGATGGGTCATCTGGCGTCGGTTCAGCCTCCTCCTCCCCATCTAGTGGCTGGAAGTCCACGGTGGTCCAGTCAATCCGGGTTAAAGCCTGAAAGACAGCCTCTTCACTTATAAGTTCGGACGGATCAATGTCAGGGGCGTAAGTGTGCTTACGGATTGGCGGGATAAGATTTTGCACTTCCGTCATGACAGTGCTAATCCGTTTGTTGTTGGCATCATAGAAAGACCGGTGAACAGTCAAGTTAGCTTCTTCTGCCAGTTGACTCGCCAGAGGACGCATCTCCCTTGTCACATTTTTAAGTGCTTCGTCATCAAACTCTGCCCCGTTTTCTTGTGCACTAGGAAAGCCCTTGGCGATGTCCACCGGATCCAGGTCGGCTATCCATGCTTTGGCTCGGGTAAGTGCCAGCCCTGGCAGCGGATCGCTTCAATTCTTCTATCTGTGCTGGCGTCATGGATAACTTTGCTAGAGTGTCCTTGATCAGTGTTGTGGCCGGATTGTTTTATGACGCTGCGCAGATAACTCGTTGGGCACCGGTATACAGTTGTCCAATCAGAGTATATGCTGCCTTCAGCTTCATCCGCATATCAGAGCCCAGATGAGCAATGCGGCTACCTACAACGGTTTAAGAATTTCATGTTAAACCGGCAAATTACAATGATGGTCATTCAAGAAGCCTTGGTGTAAGTGCATCTAGTGCCCCTTAGTGATTTTGGTGTATTGAAGACTTATAGGTTAAGGGACTAATGTGTTTATGAGTGTACACAGATCTATAAGTCTATGAGGAGTTTGATATTTACAGAGAAAGTCGACCCCTAAAAATGAAGTTCTTCGACTGAAGACTTTGATATTCTGAAGACTTTCTGAAGACTTTAAAAGTGAAGAAATTGGTGTGACCTTGAAGACTTGGTATTCTTTTGAGGAACATGAAGCGTGAAGACTTTTGTTTTCGTAGTTTCGTTTTTCCTCTTTCTTGAGTCATAGGAAAGACCGTACTGTTAAAGGGGGTCGAGGAAATACTAAGGAAACATTTCCATGTGATGCTCAACTCAAAATCCTACACCTACCAATCCCTTCGAGTGAAGCCTTTGGAAACCTCATACAGCTCAGTCAATTTCTTCAGTGACAGAGACGAAGTTCTTCTGGTCGCTGAGGAATTTCTTCTGACTGAGGAGTTAGGAATTCGCCAGTGCGGATTGCCTACACAGTGAGGAACATGATAGCCCTGAGGAATTTGAGAGTCAAATTTCCGACCGCTGCTGTGCTGCGCGCCAGCTGTCCCAAAATATCTTATCCACCTAACGGTCATATCATTGAAGGGCATTTATGTCTTATCATGTCGGGCTGCTCCCTAGGCTATAAATAGCCGCCCCCTGTTGGGGAACGTTGCAGAAAATTAAATTTTTTCCTACGGTTTCACCAAGATCCATCTATGAGTTCATCTAGCAACGAGTATTCAGATTGGATAGCATCTACATACCACTTTGTAGATCGCAACGGAAGCTTCGGAGTGAACGTGGATGAGGTAGTCGAACTTGCCGCGATCCAATTCACCGA
Source organism: Aegilops longissima (assembly GCA_021605205.1). Classification (NCBI taxonomy): domain Eukaryota; kingdom Viridiplantae; phylum Streptophyta; class Magnoliopsida; order Poales; family Poaceae; genus Aegilops; species Aegilops longissima. The sequence continues at coordinate 66,306,900 of CM038681.1, forward strand.
TGATCTAGTGCCGAACGGACGGCACCTCCGCGTTCAACACACGTACGGTCAGCGTAACGTCTCCTTCTTCTTGATCCAGCAAGGTGAAGGAGAGGTTGAGGAAGATGGCTCCAGCAGCAGCACGACGGCGTGGTGATGGTGGAACTTGCAGATTCGGCAGGGCTTCGCCTGCACTACGGAGGAGGAGGATGTGTTGGAGAGGGAGAGGAGGCGCCCAGGCAAGGTGCTGCTGCCCCCTCCCTCCCCCCTTTATATAGGTGCCAAGGAGGGGAGGGCAGCCTGCCCCTCCTCCAAGGGAGGGGTGCGGCCAAGAGGGGGAGGTGTCCACCTCCCAAGGCACCCGGAGGTGCCTTCCCCTCATGGACTCTCCCTTTTTTCACCCTAGGCGATGGGCCCCTTGGGGCTGGTTCCCTTGGCCCATGTGGGCCTAGGCGCACCACCTAGGGCCCATGTGGCCCCTGGGCTGGTGGCCCCACTTGGTGGACCCAGGACCCCTCCGGTGGTCCCAGACAATACCGATATCACCGAAACTTGTCCCGATGGTCGAAACAGCACTTCCTATATATAATTCTTTACCTCCGGACCATTCCGAACTCCTCGTGACGTCCAGGATCTCATCCGGACTCAACAACATTCGGGTTACTGCACATACATATTCCTATAACCCTAGCGTTATCAACCTTATGTGTAGACCCTACGGGTCGGGAGACATGCGACATGACCGAGACGGCTCTCGGGCAATAACCAACAGCGGATCTGGATACCCATGTTGGCTCCTACATGCTCCACGATGATCTCATCGGATGAACCACGATGTCAAGGATTCAATTAATCCCGTGATACGATTCCCTTTGTCAATCGGTATTTTACTTGCCCGAGATTCGATCGTCGGTATACCAATACCTCGCTCAATCTCGTTACCGCAAGTCACTTTTCTCGTTACCGTAATGCATGATCCCGTGATCAAACACTTTGATCACATTGAGCTCATTGTGATGATGCATTACCGAGAGGGCCCGGTGATACCTCTCCGCAAGCGGAGTGACAAATCCCGCCTCGATCCATGTCAACCCAATGACACTTTCGGAGATACCCGTAGCATACCTTTATAGTCACCCGATACGCCAGACGTTTGGCACACCCAAAGCACTCCTACGGTATCCGGGAGTTACACGATCTCATGGTCTAAGGAAAGGATACTTGACATTGGATAACTCTAGCAAACGAACTATGCGATCTTATGCTATGTTTAGGATTGGGTCTTGTCCATCACATCATTCTCCTAATGATGTGATCCGTTATCGATGACATCCAATGTCCATAGTCAGAAACCATGACTATCTCGTCGATCAACGAGCTAGTCAACTAGAGGCTCACTAGGGACATGTTGTTGTCTGTTATTCACACATGTATTACGATTTCCGGTTAACACAATTATAGCACTAATAAAGACAATTATCATGAATAAGGAAATATAATAATAATGCTTTTATTATTGCCTCTAGGGCATATTTCCAACAGTCTCCCACTTGCACTAGAGTCAATAATCTAGTTACATTGTGATGAATCGAACACCCATAGAGTTACGGTGCTGATCATGTTTTGCCTTAGGGAGAGGTTTAGTCAACGGATCTGCGACATTCAGATCCGTGTGCACTTTACAAATTTCTATGTCTCCATCTTGAACATTTTCACGAATGGAGTTGAAGCGACGCTTGATGTGCCTAGTCTTCTTGTGAAACCTGGGCTCCTTTGCAAGTGCAATAGCTCCGGTGTTGTCACAGAAGAGCTTGATTGGCCCCGACGCATTGGGTATGACTCGAGGTCGGTGATGAACTCCTTCACCCAAATTGCTTCATGTGCTGCCTCCGAGGCTGCCATGTACTCCGCTTCACATGTAGATCCCGCCACGACGCTTTGCTTGCAACTGCACCAGCTTATCGCCCCACCATTCAAAATATACACGATCCGGTTTGTGACTTAGAGTCATCAGATCTGTGTCGAAGCTTAGCGCCGACGTAACCTTTTACGACGAGCTCTTCGTCACCTCCATAAACGAGAAACATTTCCTTAGTCCTTTTCGGTACTTCAGGATATTCTTGACCGCTGTCCAAAGTGTTCCTTGCGGGATTACTTTGGTACCTTCCTACCAAACTTACGGCAAGGTTTACATCAGGTCTGGTACACAGCATGGCATACATAATAGAACCTATGGCTGAGGCATAGGGGATGACACTCATCTCTTCTATATCTTCTGCCGTGGTCGGACATTGAGCTGAGCTCAATTTCACACCTTGTAACACAGGTAAGAACCCCTTCTTAGATTGATCCATATTGAACTTCTTCAATATCTTATCAAGGTATGTGCTTTGTGAAAGACCTATGAGGCGCCTCGATCTATCTCTATAGATCTTGATGCCTAATATATAAGCAGCTTCTCCAAGGTCCTTCATTGAAAAACTCTTATTCAAGTAGGCCTTGATGTTGTCCAAGAGTTCTATATCATTTCCCATCAAAAGTATGTCGTCTACATATAATATGAGAAATGCTACTGAGCTCCCACTCACTTTCTTGTAAACACAGGCTTCTCCATAAGTCTATAAACCCAAACGCTTTGATCATCTCATCAAAGCGAATGTTCCAACTCGAGATGCTTGCACCAGCCCATAAATCGAGCGTTGAGCTTGCACACCTTGTCAAGATTCTTAGGATCGACAAAACCTTCCGCTGCATCATATACAATTCTTCCTTAAGGAAACCATTAAGGAATGCCGTTTTGACGTCCATTTGCCATATCTCATAATCATAGTATGCGGCAATTGCTAACATGATTCGACGGACTTTAGCTTCGCTACCGTGAGAAAGTCTCATCGTAGTCAACCCTTGAACTTGTCGATAACCCTTAGCGACAAGCCGAGCTTTATAGATGGTCACATTACCATCCGCGTCTGTCTTCTTCTTAAAGATCCATTTATTTTCTATGGCTCGCCGCTCAACGGGCAAGTCGGTCAAAGTCCATACTTTGTTTTCATACATGGATCCTATCTCGGATTTCATGGCTTCCAGCCATTTGTCGGAATCCGGCCCGCCATTGCTTCCTCATAGTTCAAGGTTCACCGTTGTTCAACAACATGATTTCTAAGACAGGGTTGCCGTACCACTCAGTGCGGAACGTGTCCTTGTTGACCTTCAATTTCAGTAGGAGCTTGATCAAGCATCTTGATCATCATCATTAATTTCTCTCTAGTCGGTGCAGGCACCTCGTAAACGTTTTCTTGAGTTTCGCCATTTTCCGTTCAAGAGGTAACACTTCATCAAGTTCTACTTTCCTCCCACTTACTTCTTTCGAGAGAAACTCTTTCTCTAGAAAGGATCCATTCTTGGCAACAAAGATCTTGCCTTCGGATCTGAGGTAGAAGGTATACCCAACAGTTTCTTTAGGGTATCCTATGAAGACGCATTTTCCGACTTGGGTTCGAGCTTTTCAGGTTGAAGTTTCTTGACATAAGCATCGCATCCCCAAACTTTTAGAAACGACAGCTTAGGTTTCTTCCCAAACCATAATTCATACGGTGTCGCCTCAACGGATTTCGACGGAGCCCTATTTAAAGTGAATGCGGCGTCTCTAAAGCATAGCCCCAAAAGATAGCGGTAAGTCGGTAAGAGACATCATAGATCGCACCATATCCAATAGAGTGCGACACGACGCTCGACACACCATTACGCTGAGGTGTTCCAGCGGCGTGAGTTGTGAAACTATTCCACATTTTCTTAAGTGTGTGCCAAATTCGTGACTCAAGTATTCTCCTCCACGATCGATCGAGAAACTTGATCTTTCTATCACGCTGATTTTCAACCTCACTCTGAAATTCCTTGAACTTTTCAAAGGTCTCAGACTTGTGTTTCATTAAGTAGATATACCCATATCTACTCAAGTCATCGATGAGGGTGAGAACATAACGATAGCCTCCATGAGCCTCAACACTCATTGGACCGCATACATCGGTATGTATGATTTCCAATAAGTTGGTTGCTCGCCCATTGTTCCTGAGAACGGAGTCTTGGTCATTTTACCCATGAGGCATGGTTCGACGTGTCAAATGATTCATAATCAAGAGACTCTAAAAGTCCATCTGCATGGAGCTTCTTCATGCGTTTGACACCTATGTGACCAAGGCGGCAAGTGCCACAAATATGTGAGACTATTGTTATCAACTTTAACTCTTTTGGTATTCACACTATGAATATGTGTATCATCACGCATTTAGATTCATTAAGAATAAACCATTAACCATCGGAGCATGACCATAAAACATATCTCTCATATAAATGGAACAACCATTATTCTCGGATTTAAATGAGTAGCCATCTCAATTAAGCGAGATCCAGATACAATGTTCATGCTCAAACTTGGCACTAAATAACAATTATTGAGGTTTAAAACTAATCCCGTAGGTAAATGTAGAGGCAGCGTGTCGACGGCGATCACATCGACCTTGGAACCATTCCCGACGCCGATCGTCACCTCGTCCCTCGCCAGTCTCCGCTTATTCCGCAGCTCCTGCTTTGAGTTACAAATATGAGCAACGCACCGTATCAAATACCCAAGAGCTACTACGAGTCTTGGTAAGGTACACATCAATTACATGTATATCACATATACCTTTGGTTTTGCCGGCCTTCTTGTCCGCTAAGTATTTGGGGCAGTTCCGCTTCAAAGGACCACTTCCCTTGCAATAAAAACACTCGGTCTCGGGCTTGGGTCCATTCTTTGGCTTCTTCCCGCAACTTGCTTACGGGCGCGGCAACTTCCTTGCCGTCCTTCTTGAAGTTCTTTTACCCTTACCCTTCTTGAACTTAGTGGTTTTATTCACCATCAACACTTGATGTTCTTTCTTGATTTCTACCTCTGCTGATTTCAGCATAGCATATACCTCGTGAATGGTCTTTACCATCCCCTGCATATTGTAGTTCATCACAAAGCTCTTGTAGCTAGGTGGAAGCGATCGGAGGATTCTGTCAATGACCGCTTCATCCGGAGATTAACTTCCAGCTTGAGTCAAGCGGTTGTGCAACCTGGACATTTTGAGTATGTGCTCACCGTGAGCCATTTTCCTCCATCTTACAGCTAAAGAATTTGTCGGAGACTTCATATCTCTCGACCCGGGCATGAGCTTGGAAAACCATTTTCAGCTCTTCGAACATCTCATATGCTCCATGTCTCTCAAAACGCTTTTGGAGTCCCGGCTCTAAGCTGTAAAGCATGCCGCCTCGAACGAGGGAGTAATCATCGCAGCGTGATCGCCAAGCGCTCATAACGCCTTGTTCTGCAGGGAGAATAGGTGCGTCACCCAGCGGTGCTCTTAGGACATAATCTTTCTTGGCAGCTATGAGGATGATCTCGGGTTCGGACCCAGTCCGTATAGTTGCTACCATCGTCTTTCAGCTTGGTTTTCTAGGAACGCGTTGAAGTTGAGGACTACGTTGGCCATTTGATCTACAAGACACATTGTAAATATTTAGACTAAGTTCATGATAATAAAGTTCATTTAATCAAATTTAATGAACTCCCACTTAGATAGACATCCTCTACTAGTCATCTAAGTATTACATGATCCGAGTCAACTAGGCCGTGTCCGATCATCACGTGAGACGGACTAGTCAACATCGGTGAACATCTTCATGTTGATCGTATCTTCTATACGACTCATGCTCGACCTTTCGGTCTTACGTGTTCCGAGGCCATGTCTGTACATGCTAGGCTCGTCAAGTCAACCTAAGTGTTTTTATGTGTAAATCTGTCTTACACCCGTTGTATGCGAACGTAAGGACCTATCACACCCGATCATCACGTGGTGCTTGAACGACGAACCTTAGCAACGGTGCACGATTAGGGTGAACACTTTCTTGAAATTATTATGAGGGATCATCTTATTTACTACCGTCGTTCTAAGTAAACAAGATGCAAAACATGATAAACATCACATGCAATCAAATAATAAACGTGACATGATATGGCCAATATCACATAGCTCCTTTGATCTCCATCTTGGGGCTCCATGATCATCTTGTCACCGGCTTGACACCATGATCCTCATCATCATGATCTTCATCATCGTGTCTCCATGAAGTTGCTCGCCAACTATTACTTCTACTACTATGGCTAACGCGTTTAGCAATAAAGTAAAGTAATTTACATGGCGATTCTCAATGACACGCAGGTCATACAAAAATAAAGACAACTCCTATGGCTCTGCCGTTGTCATACTCATCGACATGCAAGTCGTGATTCCTATTACAATAGCATGAACATCTCATACATCACATATAGATCATTCATCATACATCACAACTTTGGCCATATCATATCACAAAGCACTTGCTGCAAAAACAAGTTAGACGTCCTCTAATTGTTGTTGCAAGTTTTACGTGGCTGAATTAGGGTTCTAGCAAGAACGTTTTCTTACCTACGCTCAAACCACAACGTGATTTGTCAATCTCTATTTACCCTTCATAAGGACCCTGTTCATCGAATCCGATCCAACTAAAATAGGAGAGCAGACACCCGCCAGCCACCTTATGCAACTAGTGCATGTTAGTCGGTGGAACCGGTCTCACGAAGCGCACGTGTAAGGTTGGTCCGGGCGCTTCATCCCACAATACCGCTGAATCAAGATTGACTAGTAACGGCAAGAAGAATTGACAACATCTACGCCCACAACAAATTGTGTTCTACTCGCGCAAGAAGAACTACGCATAGACCTAGCTCATGATGCCACTGTTGGGGAACGTTGCAGAAAATTAAAATTTTTCCTACGGTTTCACCAAGATCCATCTATGAGTTCATCTAGCAACGAGTATTCAGATTGGATAGCATCTACATACCACTTTGTAGATCGCAACGGAAGCTTCGGAGTGAACGTGGATGAGGTAGTCGAACTTGCCGCGATCCAATTCACCGATGATCTAGTGCCGAACGGACGGCACCTCCGCGTTCAACACACGTACGGTCAGCGTAACGTCTCCTTCTTCTTGATCCAGCAAGGTGAAGGAGAGGTTGAGGAAGATGGCTCCAGCAGCAGCACGACGGCGTGGTGATGGTGGAACTTGCGATATTCGGCGGGGCTTCGCCGTGCACTACGGAGGAGGAGGATGTGTTGGAGAGGGAGAGGAGGCGCCCAGGCAAAGGTGCTGCTGCCCCCTCCCTCCCCTTTATATAGGTGCCAAGGAGGGGAGGGCGCAGCCTGCCCCTCCTCCAAGGGAGGGTGCGGGCAAGAGGGGAGGTGTCCACCTCCCAAGGCACCTCTGAGGTGCCTTCCCCTCATGGACTCTCCCTTTTTCACCCTAGGCGCATGGGCCCCTTGGGGCTGGTTCCCTTGGCCCATGTGGGCCTAGGCGCACCACCTAGGGCCCATGTGGCCCCTGGGGCTGGTGGCCCCACTTGGTGGACCCAGGACCCTCCGTGGTCCCAGACAATACCGATATCACGAAACTTGTCCCGATGGCGAAACAGCACTTCCTATATATAATTCTTTACCTCCGGACCATTCCGAACTCCTCGTGACGCCCAGGATCTCATCCGGACTCGAACAACATTCGGGTTACTGCACATACATATTCCTATAACCCTAGCGTTATCGAACCTTAAGTGTAGACCCTACGGGTTCGGGAGACATGCGAACATGACCGAGACGGCTCTCGGGCAATAACCAACAGCGGATCTGGATACCCATGTTGGCTCCCACATGCTCCACGATGATCTCATCGGATGAACCACGATGTCAAGGATTCAATTAATCCGTATACGATTCCCTTTGTCAATCGGTATTTTACTTGCCCGAGATTCGATCGTCGGTATACCAATACCTCGCTCAATCTCGTTACCGCAAGTCACTTTTCTCGCATACAGTAATGCATGATCCCGTGATCAAACACTTTGATCACATTGAGCTCATTGTGATGATGCATTACCGAGAGGGCCGGTGATACCTCTCCGTCAAGCGGAGTGACAAATCCGAGCCTCGATCCATGTCAACCCAATGACACTTTCGGAGATACCGTAGCATACCTTTATAGTCACCCAGTTACGTTGTGACGTTTGGCACACCCAAAGCACTCCTACGGTATCCGGGAGTTACACGATCTCATGGTCTAAGGAAAGGATACTTGACATTGGATAACTCTAGCAAACGAACTATGCGATCTTATGCTATGTTTAGGATTGGGTCTTGTCCATCACATCATTCTCCTAATGATGTGATCCCGTTATCGATGACATCCAATGTCCATAGTCAGGAAACCATGACTATCTGTCGATCAACGAGCTAGTCAACTAGAGGCTCACTAGGGACATGTTGTTGTCTGTTATTCACACATGTATTACGATTTCCGGTTAACACAATTATAGCACGAATAAAGACAATTATCATGAATAAGGAAATATAATAATAATGCTTTTATTATTGCCTCTAGGGCATATTTCCAACACCCCCTACAACCACTAGCTGGTTGGCTGCTCCGAGAGAACTTGACACTTGTCATTTGAGAGCAACCCATCCTCTGAGGACTTTGAGCGAAAATCATCGAGTGAGGAAAAACCCAAAAACCAAACCCCTGCAAACCCAAAGTAATTGAGCATCACTGAAGAGATTGATCCTGCGTGGATCCGACACTTGTTACCTTTGAAGACTGTGCTTCTTCCAGACGGTTAGGCGTCATGGTCTAGAGCATCCAAGAGGAATTGTGGATCGCCGAGTGACCAAGTCTGTGAAGGTTTGGAAGTCGCTCAAGACTTACCACGAGTGATTGGATGAGGTCTGTGACCTTAGTTCAAGGAGAATCTGGTGAGGACTTGGTGTCCTGAGCTGCGTGCTCAGCGACTGGGTGTCCGGACTGTGTGTCCTCGAGTTTAAATACTCAGCCGCTCCAACCAGACGCATAACCGAGACAACAGTTGGAATTGGTCTACCAAATCATTGTCTTCACCAACCTAACTGGTTCTATTTCCTCAACTCTTTCATTTCCTCATTCTTGTGTTGAGTGTTCTTTCATATCTGTGGTTGAAGACTTTGGTCAAGACTTTTCAATTTCCTCGTTCAATTTCTTGATCTGTTTGTCTTCATCTTGTGCTATCCTGTGTTTACGCTTTTCGTACTCTCCGATTGTCTTCATTTCATCATGATGACCATGCTCGCATTCTCTTATGCTTACTTTGAGTACTTATTCCATCTGTAAGTAGTTCTTCACTTAGGAATTTCCTCACTGGCAAATTCCTCATTGAAGAATTCATAAAATCGCCTATTCACCCCCCTCTAGTCGATATAACGCACTTTCAATTGGTATCAGAGCAAGGTACTCCCTTGTTCTGTGTGATTTTGGTTTAACCACCTGGAGTTTTAGTTATGTCGACCGCAGGTATGATCAAGGTTTCAGCTGGGTGTCCTACCTTCGATGGGACGGACTACCCCTACTGGAAGAACAAGATGCGAATGCATCTTGAGGCAATTGACAACGATCTCTGGTATGTTGTGGAAAATGGTGTTCCCTCAGTCACACCTTCTCTGAATGCTGCCGATGTGAAGAGATTCAAGCAACTCGATTCTCAAGCGAAGAATATCATATGTGGCCATCTGAGGAAAGGACAGTATGGAATAGTGAGTGCTTTGGAAACAGCTAAGCTCATCTGGGACAGGCTGTCCAAAGTAAATGAAGGAGTCTCAACTCAGCGTGACTCACGAGTTGATGTTCTTCGAAATCTCTTCAACCGCTTCAAAAGACTCGACAACGAAAATGTTCAACAAACCTTTGATCGCCTCACTGACATCTCAAATGAGCTTCAAGCGCTTGGTGCCACTGACATCACCGACCATGAGGTGGTGAAGAAATTGTTGAGATCGCTTGATTCCTCATTTGATACTCTGGCACTGATGATACAAGAGCGTGCTGACTACAAGTCACTTGATCCAGCTGATATCCTCGAGAGGCTAAATACTCATGAGTTCTAGCTTGCTGAAAAGAGAGATCTCTATGGTTCTAGCTATGGAAAATCACGTGCCCTGAAGGCCAAGGCTGTGTCTGAATCTGATTGTGAAGACTCTGGTAGTAGCCTTGGAGATCCTAAAGAATTGAGCCAGGAGGTAGCACTGCTCGTGAAGAAATTCCAGAAGTTCTCAAGACGTGGTCGCTTTGGAAAATCCTCAAGGAGCAGTGATTCCTCATCCAGTGACTATAAGAGAAGACTATGCCACAAATGCAAGAAACCTGGTCACTACATGCAAGATTGTCCTCAGTGGGAAAAGGAATTAAAGAAGAAGAAATACAAGGATTACAGTTCTGATGACGCTAAGAAGAAGAAGAAATCGTCGAAATCTTCATCATCAAAATCCTCAAAGTCTTCTTCTCACAAGAAGAGCAGCTCCAAGAAGGCCCGGGCATTCATTGGCAAGGAAATGGACTCTGGAGCTGAATCGAGGAACATGGGGAAGAGGAGGCATCGGAAGAATCCGAGTCGGTGTGGCGAGTCGGCTCTCGCTCTCGCTTTCGTCGACAAGTCCATCTTCAACTCAAGAAAATGACCTCACCAACAAAGCTGATGAAGATAGTGATGACTACGCCCCACCTATTGCTTCATGGCAAAGGGTGCCAAGGTACTCAAATATACCTCCTCTGAATCTAGTGAAAATGAATCTGATGAAGATCTAAAGCCCAGCTACTCAAAACTTGCTAAGATTGCTGTAAAACAACAAAGGGCTTTTGAAAAGGTTCAGAACATGCTAGACAAAAGTGATGATATGTTGGGTGAAGAAATGGATCGCACTAAAGCCCTGACTGAAAATCTTCAGAGACTTCAGTCTAGGTTTGATAGCCTTCAAAGTCATCATAACACTCTCTTATCTGATCATGAGAAACTTTCTTATGAATTTCTTCAAAGAAAGCAAGATCTTGAGAAGCTAAGAGTGAGTTATGAAGATCTTCAGAAGGAGCGCGATTCATTGCTAGCTCAACAAATCAGCGCTTCTCAGGAAGAATTTGTTCCTCCATGCTTAAAGTGCATTGAACGTGAATCTGCTAATTCTTCACCTGAATGTTCAAATGCTTCAACTATTACAAATTCTTCACCTGCTATCACTAATTCCTCATATGAGGACATTGCTAGTATCACTGACGATGCAGGGCTGAAGGAATTGTACATGACAGGCATGTACAAAAGCCTCAAAGGGCATCAAACTCTTTGTGATGTGCTTAAAAAACAGATCCTCAACAGAAACCCTAGGAAAGAGGGTATTGCCTTTGAGAGGAAACTCAATGCTGATGGAACATATTGGAAGCCTGAGCAGTACCCCAAAACCTCATGGGTTGCTGCAAAGGGACCTCCAGTAGATCCATCTAACTTATCTGGCTTTACATGTGAATCTCCTCATTCTTCTCATGAGTCATTTGACTCCAACTATAAACTGTTCAAAAATCAGAATGGTGAAGTATTTGCTAGATATGTTGGCACTAACTGCAGGAATGGTTCCCCTATGAAGAAAATCTGGGTTCCCAAGAAGTTCCTTGAAAGTCTTCAGGTGAATGTCCTCATGACACCACCTGTGAAGAATAGGAACCCCAGATCAAACTCTTCATATGGACCAAATTCTTCATATGGATCCAAGTCCTCATACGGACCAAATTCCTCACATGAATCAAATTCCTCAAAAGGATCAAAGACCTCATATGATTATCATCGTGCTAACAACTCTGTTTCGCAGGGTAGAGCTAAGGGCTATGAATATGTGCATTATTCTTCAAACCAATATGTTCATAAGTCCTCGAAGAATTTCTCTGCTTATTCATATGCTTACCCTAACCTCTCTTATGTGAAACGAAATGGATTGGCCTCTATGCCACCATTCTCATATGGAGCTTGTAGAGTGATGAACTCTTTGCCACCCCTTCAGATGTGGGTGGTGAAGAAAAGGAACTAATCTCTTCTGCAGGGTCTGGGCTCCAGACGTGCTTTAACGTCTTAAGAATTTGCTGGGGGCCTGACAAAAATGCCTGAAAGGACGCAGGCTAATCATGAAGAAATGAACTTTCATTTCACACGTCCTCATACTACTTATCTATTAAACTGCCTGATGAAATCCATCTGATGAAATTGATATCATATTCTTCACTGATGAAGTATATGAGATCGTAAGTTGCACTAATTCATCCGCAGGATGATCAACCAAAAGCCACTGAGTGGGTCCTCGATAGTGGATGTACAAATCACATGACTGGTGACAAGAATCTATTGATGGATGCTCCCTTATCACCGTCACATATGAAGCATATCATCTTTACTGAAAAAGGCAAAAGTCAGGTATTGGGTCTTGGTAAGGTTGCAATCTCTAAGGACATACACATGGACAAAGTCATGCGTGTTGAGTCCTTAGGATACAACCTCATGTCAGTCTCAATGCTTTGTGATCTTGATATGGTTGTTGTCTTTCGCAAGTATCGTTGTGTTGTGATCATGGAAGCTGACAATTCCAAAGTCTTCGAAAGCTTTAGGAGAGGAGACTTGTATATTGTTGATTTCTCTACAGGACCACAACCAGCCGTGTGTCTACTTGCAAAAGCTTCAGAAGGCTGGCTATGGCATCGACGACTTGGTCACGCAGGCATGAGGAAATTGCACACGCTTGCGAAAAAGAAGCATGTCATTGGCATTGAGAACGTCAAATTCCTCAAGGATCACTTGTGTGGAGCCTGTGAAGCTAGAAAGATGACCAAGGCCAAGCATCCAGCGAAGACTATCATGACCACTACTCGTCCATTCGAATTGCTTCACATGGACCTCTTTGGTCCTAATCATTACTCAGCAGTCACTAATGATGCATCTCTATATGGCTTTGTTATTGTTGATGATTACTCTCGTTACACATGGGTACACATTGTTACTTACAAACATGAAGTGCAGGAAGTCTTCAAACGATTTTCCTCAAGGGCTTCAACCAACTTTGGTGTGAAGATCAGGCACATCAGGAGTGACAATGGAACTGAGTTCAAGAATTCCGGTCTTGATGCCTATCTTGATGAACTTGGTATTACTCATGAGTTATCTGCTCCCTATACTCCTCAGCAAAATGGCGTCGTGGAGCGCAAGAACAGAACTCTTGTTGATATGGCTCGCACTATGCTTGATGAATACACAACACCTCATCGTTTTTGGATTGATGCAATTGATACCGCGTGCCACATCATCAACAGAGTATATCTTCACAAATTCTTTAAGAAGACTGCCTATGAACTCCTCACTGACAAGAAACCCAATGTAAGTTATTTCAAAGTCTTCGATGCTAAATGCTGGATTAGAAATCCTCATCACAATTCTTAATTTGCACCGAAAGCACATGAAGGTTTTATGCTTGGTTACGGAAAGGACTCGCACACCTACAGAGTCTTCAACATCGGTCTTCACAAGATTGTTGACACTGTAGATGTGCGGTTCGATGAAACTAATGGCTCGCAAAGAGAGCACCTACCTTCTGTGTTAGATGAACCAGCACCTGAGGAATCTATCAAGTTCAAGGCAACTGAGGACGTCATTCCTACTGAAGAATCAGCTGAAGAATTCATTCCTGTACGCGAAGAACATCGAGCTGATGCACCTGAGGATAATGCTGAAGAAAATGGCACTGAAGAAAATGCTGATCAAATTCGTCGACGACAACCAGCTCATCCTCGTGTTGCAAAAGAAGTTCAAGTTGACAAGATCATCGATGACATTGAAGCACCAGGTCCTCTCACACGCTCAAAAGCTTCACATTTATCTAACTTTTGTGGGCACTATGCTTTTGTCTCTATCACAGAGCCCACTAAGGTTGATGAAGCATTTCTGGAGCCTGAGTGGATTCAGGCAATGCAAGAAGAATTACATCAGTTCGAGCTCAACAATGTCTGGGAACTGGTCAAACGTCCAGATCCTCGCAAGCATAATATCATTGGCACAAAGTGGATCTACCGCAACAAGCAAGATGAAAATGGCCTTGTGGTGAGGAATAAGGCACGACTTGTAGCTCAAGGCTACACACGGGTTGAAGGAATTGATTTCGATGAAACTTTTGCACCTGTTTCTAGACTTGAGTCTATTCGCATATTACTTGCCTATGCTAACCATCACAATATCACTTTATATCAAATGGATGTGAAAAGTGCATTCCTCAATGGTAAGCTTGAGGAAGAAGTATATGTTGCTCAACCCCCAGGTTTTGAAGATCCAAAGAATCCCGACAAAGTCTTCAGACTCAACAAGGCCCTCTATGGCCTCAAACAGGCCCCACGGGCGTGGTATGATACATTGAAGGAATTCTTCGTGAAGAATGGCTTCACACCCGGTTCACTCGACCCTACTCTCTTTACTAGGGCTGGACTAACGAGCAGCTCGGCTCGTTAAGCTCGTACTCGTTAAGCTCGTGCTCGTTAAGGCTCGGTTTGTTAAGCTCGTTAAGATTAACGAGCAGAAAACCCTGCTCGGCTCGGCTGATTCGAAGCTCGTTAAGCTCGTGAGCTTCATGAGTGTTCGTTAATAGATTATAATGTGTTACCATATACATGATGAATGTGTAGGTATGGTTTTCAAGATGAAATATGGTGACTACAAAAATAAATAAAGTAGTTTGTTGCCTCATATGTCGATTTGATTAAATAGATGGGCTGAGATGCTACAAAAAGTTTGTCACGTAATATGAAATATGTGTTGTGTTGTTACTAACGAGCTTAACGAGCTACTCGTGAAACTCGTTAGCTCGCTCGTCAAGCTCGTTAAGCTTAACGAGCCAAAATCAATGATTGGCTCTGTTCATTAAGAAGCGAGCTACGAGCTTAATGAGCCGAACTATTGAGCGCTCATTAAGCTCGCGAGCTACGAGCTTTTGGTCCAGCCCTACTCTTTACTAAATCATATGATGGTGAACTGTTTGTGTGCCAAATATATGTTGATGATATTATCTTTGGCTGTACTAACCAACGTTATAGTGATGAATTTGCCTATATGATGAGTGAAGAATATCAAATGTCTATGATGGGAGAGTTGAAATTCTTCTTAGGTCTTCAAATTCGTCAACAACACAATGGCATATTCATATCTCAGGAGAAATACCTCAAAGATGTCCTGAAGAAATTCGGCATGCAAGATTGCAAAGGCGTAAAATTCCTATGCCCACAAATGGCCATCTATGCCTTGATGAAAATGGTATTGACTTCGATCACAAGGTATACCGCTCCATGATTGGTTCTCTATTGTACTTATGTGCATCTAGGCCAGATATAATGCTTAGTGTTTGCATGTGTGCCCGATTCCAAGCTACACCGAAGGAATCACACCATAAGGATGTGAAGCATATTCTTCGATATCTAGCTCACACACCAACACTAGGACTATGGTACCCCAAGGGCTCAACTTTTGATCTCATTGGATATTCTGACTCTGACTATGCTGGTGATCGTGTGGACCGCAAGTCAACATCTGGTACTTGTCATTTCCTCGGACGATCTTTGGTATGCTGGTCCTCGAAGAAACAGAACTGCGTATCACTGTCTACTGCGGAAGCTAAATACATTGCTGCTGGCTCTTGTTGTGCTAAATTGCTGTGGATGAAGCAAACTCTCAAGGACTACGACATCAACATGAAGAATGTGCCTCTCTACTGTGACAATGAGAGTGCCATCAAGATTGCTCACAACCCAGTTCAGCACTCGAAGACAAAGCACATTCAGATTCGTCATCATTTTCTTCGTGCTCATGTGTTGAAGGGCGACATCTCCATCGAGCATGTGAAGACTGAAGAACAGCTAGCCGATATCTTCACTAAGCCCTTGGATGAGAAGAGATTTAGCAAGTTGCGGTGTGAGCTAAATATCTTAGAATCTTCGAATGTTCTTTGAAAAGGACACACATCCTGACACTTATGCAAAATTGATGACTTAGATGTGCAACATATGAAGAAACGTTTTTCTTCAATCAATGAAGAATAACTCTCTAAGTGTGAAGAAATTAATGAAGAATTTGATTCTCAGAACCCTACGACAATTGTACGCGGTGTCTGAAATCATCATTCTTATACGGTGGGTCACGCCACCACAAAAGATGAAAATCTTCAATTTGAGTTTTTCCTCAATTTTGAAATTCTTCAGTTTTTCAAATTCTTCAACTTTGCTAAATCTTCATTGTTTCCGTCGTTTTCCCTCTATATATATATATATATATATATATATATATATATATATATATATATATATATATATATATATATGGGTTTATGTCCTCTACAACATTCACTTATGGCTATTTCTTCAAGTTGCTTTTTCTGCTAAGTGAATGTGATCGGACCCTTCCCCCTCTATGCTATACTCAACCCAATCTATTCACAAATTCTTCATGTGCGTTCTAACAGAAACTCGTTCAAAATCTTCACTGTATCCTTGTCAGCTGAAGAAATTGCGAACGGAACTTTTAACTTATCTTATCCAAATTTACGGTTTTGCCGCTCAAACCGTTCCGCATCCCACGATAGACTTATCTTTTCACCCACGATCTAACACGATCTCCACTTTTCAGTACGTGGGTGACACATGTCAAGCGAATGAGAAGGGTCAGGGGCACGTTCGTCCAAAATCTTCGGGCGAACAGTTTTTCACCGTGGTTATATATACCCCCTCTCCCCTTCCTCACTTCCTTTACTCCGCTCATTGCTCTCTCTCTCTCTCGCTCGAGCTTCTCAAACCCTAAGCGCCCGCTTACTCCATCGTCGCGGTGAGGAAGAGCTTCTCTGCCTCGACCACGTCCCCGTCGTACTCGCGCCGACCGAGGAAATCTTCACTCCGCCGCCACCGTAGCTGTCTTCCTCCACCGAGTTAGGGCGTGGAAGATCTGAACATACGAGCTTCAAATCTACACCTCACTGTTTGTCGTGTTCTTCAGTTCGGGTAATTAAAAGTTACTTTTATTACTCGCTTTGATTCTCAAACCTTCATGAAAATCTTCAAAGGTGTTTATTCTTCAAATCTTCACACATATGAACACCTCAACCGAAATATGCTCTTGATTCTTTTCTCTAAGCAATGATTTTTCTTCAAGATTCCTCAATTGTGTGGATCCTCGATCAATACAACTCTGGAACCTAAGACAAAGATCGCTTAGTGAAATTCTTCAAGGCTCATCTGGTCAAATTCCTCAAACTAGTTCTTTTGAAAAAATTCGAGAACGCATATGACCTCTCCAAATTCCTCGCAACTATACTCTGTTCACGGTACTCATGTCCGCTGCTGAATCACTAGGTTCTCATCAACTTAACTCATTTGCAGCGTTCCTTGAAGAAAAGTTGCATACTTCTTCAGAGAATTGATTGTTCAAATTCCTCATTTGAAGAATATGGCGAAGGAAAGAAGCCACGAGAAAGGAGGAAAGAGGCTGAGGTCATGACTGCGTTTGAGATTCCCGAGGACATCTATGCTGATTATTGCACACTGATGAAGCCGAGTTCGCAAAGAAAACAAAAATCAGCGCAAGGTGCGCATTCAAAGGATTGAAAGGAGATGGGCAAGGAATGGAGGAGTACAGATATGTTACTCCAAAGTACATGAAGAAATTCAGACTGAATCCTCCATGCCCAAGAGCTCCATTGGCACCTGGTCAAGAAGCTGACCCCACCAGCATCAAGCGTGGTGAGGACTTTCCTGAAGAATGGGCCAAGCGCCAAGCCAAATTGGCAAGACAAGCCAATGAGGCAGTGAGGAAATTTAATGAGGACTCTGCTACTACTGCTGCCACTAAGGCCTCTGTCAAGCCAAGAAAATCTATGACAAAGAAGCCTGCACACAAACCAAGTGCTTCACCAACAGTGCCCTCACGGCCAAGTTCCTCAGCAGTGCCCTCACGGCCAATTCCTCATGCTGCCCCTCCTCCTCCCAAATCCTCAGCTCCTCCAAAGTCCTCAGCAGCTCCGACAAAGTCCTCAGCACCTGTGCATCTGGCCACGTGCCAAAGGACTGCAGGAATCTCAATTGCCTTTGGTGTTTCAGCAAGTTCCTCAGCTGCACCAAATTCTTCATCTGGCCCAACTCTGCTGAAGACTAAGGCCACAGCTGGACGAGGTCCTCGGCCAAGTCCTAAGAAGAAACAGGTCGCCTTCAAGAGCCCACGAAGATGATGAGGCTGATGATGATGAACTTGCAGAAATCATCAGAGACCGACAAGAAAGGGCCGCTAGAGCCAAAGGCACACACATGCCCTGCTTGTTGGATCCAAGAGCGATCCTAGACTACATTGATCTCTGGCACAAGGACCCAAACACTCCTATGCCTGACTTCAAGTTGACACCTGGCCAAAGTCACATGCTGACTCATGTCATCCAAGAGGAGAAATGGAAATTTGATACGGCCAGAGAGATCAAGAAATCGCAGTACAGAAAAGAGAAACTGCTGAAGAAAAATGTTGTCAAGATGACAACTGAAGAACTTATCAAGACGCAGGCTGACATCAAAGCCCTCAGCGACAAATTTGACTCATATTATGCTGATTGGCAAGGAGCCAAAGTCAGATTTGTCAATCTGACAAAGAAGTTCTCAAATGTTGCAGCCCCAACGCAACAAGAAATTCCTCAGGCTGGAGCCTCTGCTCAGCCGACTGAAGAACATGCCAGCACTGTTGATGAAGTTCAGGCTGCTGAAGACAATGCTGGTTCCAGGGCTGATGATTCCATTCCAGCCGCTGAAGAAATTGCCAGGGCATCCACTAGTGGTGCGCCTGAAGAAACTGAAGAAGTCAGGGCAACTGCATCAGTTGCGCCTGAGGAAATTCAACCAGATTCCTCAGCTCCTCCTGCGCCTACACCAACTCCAATCCTTCCATCTGCATCTGATGTGAAGAAGACCAAGGCTGCAGAATGAGCTGCAGTGAAGAAAAGGAAAGCATCTGCTGCTTCAAATTCTTCAGCCCCGAAGAAGATGAAGACTATGACAAGCTCATTTGAAAATCTCATCGATGCTGTTCCAATTTCCTCCATGCCATCAAAGGACCTTGTTCCTTTTGGTGAAGATTATGAGATCCCAAGCGGATCTGATGAAGAAAATCATTCTGCTGCTTCGTCAGAGCAGATTGATGAAGAAATTGAAGTGGAAGCAATCCCTTCAACCCCAATCATTTCCTCACCTATGCCTCAGCCCACAGCTGAAGAGGCTGGTGTTGAGGAAATTGAAGAAGATGTGGATATTGGCAGCACAACGCCAGTGATGAACGATGACTTTTGGGAAAGTCAGCATCCAAATTCTCCACTATTCACCCCAATCCAACAGATTCCTCAGTCCCCTGCTCCAACAGTTCAAATGGGCTCTGAAGAAACTCATCCTACTTCATCTGTACATGAGGAAATTCCAGCCACTAGCGCTGATGAACCTACTGCTGCTGATCCTCAGACTGCACATAAAGAGGAACCAGAAATTCCTCAGCCTGAAGAACCTGAGATTGCGATTCCAGAGGTCGTGATGCAACTCACTGACACTCCACTGCCAAAGCCTAAGAATCCATTCTCAACGAAGCAAAAGTTCAAGGCTGAAGACTTCTTTGGCGAGCACATTTTCTTCACGGATTACAACCCATATGACTCTGCTCGCATAAGGAAGAGGCATTTCTGGACTGCTAGTCAAGCCAACTTCTATTCCTCTGTGCTATTCAACAAAGACAAAGTCTTCGATCATGCACATATTCCTCATGTGGACATGGAATCTCTGCCAGGCTTCGAGCCAGTCCTCAGTGTTCTTTACGATGCAGGACTTTTGAATTTCTGCATTGACATCTGCGATTGGAATGAAGAACTTATTCTTCAATTCTATGCGATGCTGCATACCACTGGAGACTCTGAAGATGTGAACTCATGGGTGTTGGACTGGATGTCTGAAAATACTCACTACAAGGCACCAGCATCTGAATTGCTTCGTGCCCTCCCACTCAGTGCTCCCCTTGATGGTGCTCGTTGTATCTACAATGAACCTGAGCTTTCAGATCACTACATGCAAGTGCTGATGAAGCCTTTGAAGCCCGGACAGGCACCTCGAATCAAATTCCTCGTCAAGGAATTACTATATGTGCCTCGGACTGTCTATCGGATTCTGACGAAGACAATGAGTCCTATCAAAGGCCACGACTCAAATGATGAAGAAGTCGTTGGCATCTTGAAGAATATGCTTTTCAATATCATTCATGGCATTCCCGTCGACTTCCATGATTTCTTCATGAGGACTCTGGCAAACATTGCTATGTCACCTTTTGAGCTGAAGCCTTATGCACCATGGATTATGAGGTTCATCAGGACAAGGTCTTCACTCAATTACAAGGCTGACACTCTTAATCACTGCAGCTACTTGCCTCCGATTGAAGTCCTCAAGCGGACATTTTCCTCAGCTGATGACAAAGGCAAGGCAACTGCTGTGATAGATGAAGGCATTCGTCCATTGGATGGTCAATTTCACAAAGTTGCATCCTACTCCATCAATGATGACTCTGCCACACATGACTCTGCCGCCAATACCCCAGCCAAGCAAAATCCTCAAGCCACAGCACCCAGGGTGATGACTGATCGTGAGTTACTCCTCAGTCTTCATCAGAAGGTTGATCGCAATCATAAATGGGTCAAGCGTCAGTTTGGTTCAATTCTTCATAACATGACTTCAACACACAATGCGTGAAGAAAACCAATACTACCTCCATGAAACCTTCAACCGCTTTGGGCTGTTCTTTCTAATGTCTCTGTTGCGGAAGAACTGAAGACAATGGGTCTCAAGGAAGAATTTGACTGGTCGCACCTCCATAGAAGAAATACAAGAAGGTCAAAGTTCCTTCCTTGGTGGCCAGCTCCTATTCTTCCTCGCGCGACACTGATGAAAATGAAGACTTGGACGACACTGCAGCAGGCCCTACTACGACAACCGACCCCAACATCGCTGGCGCTCCCTCATCAACTTGAAATTCTTCAGGGGCGTTAGTCCTCAGTTTTGATCCTTTTGGTCATTTGATGACAAAGGGGGAGAAATTTGAGTTAGTCTTCAAGCGGGTCTATTATATGGGATTTTTTTGCTAAGTTACAACTCTCGTTCTTCTGAAACTTTTATTGGATCGAGTTGTAATCTTAAACCCGATGGTGCTCTGATACTTTTGATGTGTTCCATCTGCATGCTTATTCCTCATTTTGTGAATACACGCATGCTGAATTACATCAGTTGCCATATTTCATCATGCATTTCAAATTCTTCATATTATATGTCAAATGCGTGTATGAATTACAAGATATAGGGGGAGATGTCCATGATTCAACTCTTCAAATGTGCAATGCCTCGAAAGCAAATTCCTCACTATGCACATCTTCAGGGGGAGTTCTTCTATATCTTGCAATCAAATTCCTCAATATCAGTATTTACACATCATATGTTTATCCCCGTTGATAACTTAACCTATATTGTCATCAATCACCAAAAAGGGGGAGATTGTAAGTGCATCTAGTGCCCCTTAGTGATTTTGGTGTATTTAAGACTTATAGGTTAAGGGACTAATGTGTTTATGAGTGTACACAAGTCTATAAGTCTATGAGGAGTTTGATATTTATAGAGAAAGTCGACCCCTAAAAATGAAGTTCTTCGACTGAAGACTTTGATATTCTGAAGACTTTCTGAAGACTTTGAAAGTGAACAAATTGGTGTGACCTTGAAGACTTGGTATTCTTTTGAGGAACATGAAGCGTGAAGACTTTTGTTTTCGTAGTTTCGTTTTTCCTCTTTCTTGAGTCATAGGAAAGACCGTACTGTTAGAGGGGGTCGAGGAAATACTAAAGAAACATTTCCATGTGATGCTCAACTCAAAATCCTACACCTACCAATCCCTTCGAGTGAAGCCTTTGGAAATCTCATACAGCTCAGTCAATTTCTTGATGTGATGAGGCGAAGTTCTTACGGTGTTGAGAATTTATTCGACCGAGGAGTTAAAATTCATGAGTCTTGGATTGCCTACGATGAGGAACATGATAATACGAGGAATTTAAGAGTCAAATTCGACCGTTCGTTGTACTGCGCTTGGCTGTCCCAAAATATCTTATCCACCTAACGGTCATATCATTGAAGGGCATTTATGTCTTATCATGTTGGGCTTCTCCTAGGCTATAAATAGCCGCCCCTACAACCACTAGCTGGCTGGCTACTCCGAGAGAACTTGACAACTTGTCATTTGAGAGCAACCCATCCTCAAGGGACTTTGGCGAAAATCATCGAGTGAGGAAAACCCAAAACCAAACCCTACAAACCCAAAGTGATTGAGCATCATGAAGAGATTGATCCTGCGTGGATCCGGCGCTTGTTCCTTTGAAGACTGTGCTTCTTCTAGGCGGTTAGGCGTCATGGTCTAGAGCATCCAAGAGGAATTGTGGATCGCCGAGTGACCAAGTCTGTGAAGGTTTGGAAGTCGCTGAAGACTTACCATGAGTGATTGGACGAGGTCTGTGTGACCTTAGTTCAAGGAGAATACGGTGAGGACTTGGTGTCCTGAGCTGCGTGCTCAGCGACTGGGTGTCCGGGACTGTGTGTCCTCGAGTTTAAATACTCAGCCGCTCCAACCAGATGTACAACTGAGACAGCAGTTGGAACTGGTCTACCAAATCTTTGTCTTCACCAACCTAACTAGTTTTATTTCCTCAACTCTTTCATTTCCTCATTACTGTGTTGAGTGTTCTTTCATATCTGTGTTTGAAGACTTTGACTGAAGACTTTCTCAATTTCCTCAATTCAATTTCTTCAGTCTGTTTGTCTTCATCTTGTGCTATCCTGTGTTTATGCTTTCTGTACTCTCTGATTGTCTTCATTTCATCATGATGACCATGGCCGCATTCTCTTATGCTTACTTCTGAGTGCTTATTCTGCTGCAAGTAGTTCTTCACTTAGGAATTTCCTCACCGGCAAATTCCTCATTGAAGAATTCATAAAAATCGCCTATTCACCCCCCCCTCTAGTCGATATAACGCACTTTCACTTGGCAAGAGTACTTACCAAATACTGCAGAAGTCATGGCATTCACTTGGCGCTTCAATCGAGTAAGCTCTTCCGCCACCGGTTTAAGAGCCGACTCGGCGTCTTCAGCCCGCTTCAGCAATGCAGTCTTTTCAGTATCCCAATTGGCACGCTCAGTCTTGAACCCTTCTTTAAGTTGTTCCATGGCGGTTAAAGGGGCTTTTAGCTCATCCTTGGTCTTGGAAGTATCTGCTTGTTGGGTTTTGATACTCTCTTAAAGATCAGCAATTTGAGTGCCTTGGTGATTTATATCAGCCTGCCACAATCAGAAGAGCATATAAATATTTTATCAAAAAGTCCCAAGCATACAACCAGTTATACACTTGGCACTTGGGGGCTAATGCGGATTGCTTTTTTACTACTGATTTTTTGAAGTCCCAAGGATTAATACAAGTTTTAAATCTTGGCACTTGGGGGCTAATGCGGATTGCTTCTTTACTACTAATTGATTGAAGACCCAAGGATTAATACAAGTTTCAGTCTTGGCACTTGGGGGCTAATGTGTATTTGATCAAGAAAATACGAAGGAAAGTCAACAAAGCACGGTATGGAAAATAAAAGTCCCGATTTGTCTTCGCAAGACAAACCGGCCCTTGGGCACTACAATGCAGTAAAGGTACAGAATAAGGATGAAAGTGTTTACCTCATAGCGTTCCTTCATCAGATTTACCAAACCGACTTCATAATCTCGGCTTGTGTAAAGCCGGTTCAAGAATCCAGAATGAAGATCCTGAGCAGAAAGATTAGCATAGTTTGACAAGTCAGTCTCCCCCTTCCCCTTGCCCATAGCAACAAATTCGTCCTTGGCGGTATGTTTTGACAAAACAACTGGATTGCCCGGGGCGGTATAAGCAGTGCCAGTAACAACAACGTCATGATCATCTTTGGCTGGGCTCGGTTGATTGACATTATCGTTGGCTGAGCTTGGCGGAGTGGCAGTAGGGCTTGGCGGATTAGCAGTTGAACTCAGAGGATCAACAACTGGACTTGCAGGCGTAGCACGTGGACTTGATGTGTCCACATGTGTAGCCGGATCAGCTTCTGGCGGATCAGCATCAGTGGCTGGGTCTTGCGGGGCAGAGTCATCCATGACAATATCAGGATTTTCACCAGCATTTTCAGGGGTCTTCTCCGGTTCAACATTGTCAGTGGGGTTGCTATTCTTGGCTTTCTTGCTTAATCGGGCCTTGGTACTACAACATCAAAATAAAGATTAGTACGATAAACCGATGCATGAAGAAACAAACCGAAAAGCAAGTACACTTACCCAGCGACGGTTTTAAGGGGAGGCAGGTGAGTGGTTGATGAACCGCCCGGACGAATTGGAAGACACACGATAATTGAATCGAGGCGGATTGAGAGGGTATCGGAAGAAACCCTTCAAGGGATAAAGTTTTCAGGAGAACAAGCAACCTCTAGGCAGCGCTTCCGGATTGGTGTGTCCGGTATACGGAAGAGGTGACTTGCTGGCCTTTGTGTCGGGTTGTGCGGCGCCCTTGAGTTCTGTGTCTTCAAAGAAAGTTTTGGATCCAAATAAGCAAGTGGGTGAGTATTTCACTTTTGAACTGCGGCGAAATCTTTTAACCGGCACCAGATCTGAATCGGAAGAAAGAGCTATTACCTCAACATGGTGCGCATGGCTGGCCTCCGCATCATCACAGGAATAGTTATTGTCAATAAGGTGCACGAAAAAGGAACCAAGGGAGTCAAGTTCTACCTCTTCAGCCGATTCATCGACATCTTCTGGCGGATAAGAAGACTCGGCAGTTTTCTTCTTGGCAGTTTTCTTCGTGACTTTGCTCTTGGCACGAGGAGCCCTGGCCGGTTTATCTTGAGTTTTCCTTTTCCAGAAGGAGCTATTGGTCTGCAAGATTAAAGCAAAGGATAATTATATTAGTGTTAAAGCGGAGACGGATTAAAAAGGTACAAGGTTAAAGTCTTTACCGATGGCGGTTTGTTGGAGGCATAAAAAGGGCGCAGACCGGTTTGGGTGCATACGGCGATCGGTTCGTCAAGCATCTTCTTCACACTTTCAGTGACTTCATCATCAGTCAGTTCTATTTCGTTAAACCGTTGAGGATCATTGGTCTTGCCGGTATATTCATACATCAATCCGGGGCGGCAGCTTAAAGGTAGGATGCACCATGAAACCGAACAGCGGACAAGATCAACACCAGTCAAACCGTTGGCGAGGAGAGCCCGGAGTTTGGCGAGTTGACGGGCATAAGCTTGTCGTTCTTTGGCAGTCATTCGTGGAGGTAAAGGGTGGCCATTGCTAAGCCGGTGAGTGCGGTAGCCCGGCAAAGGATTTTCTCCAGCAGGGGCAGTGTTCTGACAATAAAACCAAGTTTGGTTCCAGTCTTTAGGATGACTGTGAAGTTTGGCATGAGGAAAATCAACCTCTTTCCTTTTTTGAATTGATACACCACTAAGTTCAGTATTGGGGCCATCAGAGAACTCAGTTCAACGGTTTAAGTGGAAGAAATCCCGGAAGAGATCAATAATTGGTTCTTCTTGCAGGTAAACCTCACAGAACACTTGGAAGTTGCATATGTTGGACACAAAATTTGGTCCAATATCCTGAGGGTGGAGTTGGAAGCTGGCAAGAACATCCCGGAATTTTTTTGATCCAGGAGGGCTGAATCCCCGGGATAGATGTTGCATGAACACAATCACTTCTCCATCTTGAGGCTCAGGGGGGCACTCAGGGCTAGGAACTCGCCAGTGAAGGACACTTTTTGGAGCTAAAGTGCCCGTTACAACGAATCCGTTGATTTGCGTTTCCGTGATCCAGGATGGAACCCAATTGCAAGAAGAAAATTGCTTGGTCATCTTGGCAAGCAGAACTGTAAAGGAAAAATGAAGGCCAGTTTACGATTGACGGTTCACATGCACTCATCATTGTTAAACCGGAAATTTAATCAAAGCGTACATATGAGGTAAACCCGACATTGTTATTCAAGCCTAGATGGCGGTTTAAGTGAGGGCTAATGGCATATGGCGGATTGTCAACTATTAAAGGTAAACCGCCCTTAGGTGAAAGGAGCCAGAGATGAAAATCTGCTAAGTGTTGACAGAAACAGGTTTCACAAAAGGATGGAATTAATAGGGATCTGCCATGCTTTAGTAAGAAAATTTTTATGCAGCTTACAATGCGTTAAGCACAACAGAGAAGGTCTAGATGGGATTTATCAGGGAACAGCAAAATGCTATAATACAGCAATTTAAAAGTCAGGGATCTACCGCAAAAGGAAACGGTCAGGCCTAGCTAAGATTCAGTGAGATACCAAGGGAAAAGCGGATAAGCACTGATGAACATCGATGAACAGGGAAGAAAATGAAGCCCTAATGGAGATCTAGGGTTACAGGAAGAAAGCTTACCGGATTCTCAGGAGCAGCGGAGGAGAGTTGCGGATCTCTGGAATGTTGAGTTGATCAGCGGCCTGAGATGAGGCAGAGCTTGAGGTTGACGGCGGCGATGCTTGAGTTCTTGGTCGCGAGGAGGAAGATGATCACGAAGAGGCAAGGGGAAAAATGGAAGGAGCCCGGTCTTATTTATAAAGAAAGGGGATAAAGCAGCGCAGCGCAAGAATTGAGGGCTGAAGCGGCAAAAGGGGCGTAGCTATCGCCTCGATCTTGAGGAATTAATTAAGTGAAGGAATCTTTATTATCTTTTTATCTGAGAGATAGCGTCATGACGATTCACTGCAGCTTTCAGAGGATGACGTCATGGCGGTTTACCAAAATTCACAGGAAGAAGACAATATGGCGGTTTACGAGAATCATTAGAAGATATTCACGGAGCTTCTCTAAGTATTGAAGATTGACATGAACAGGTTCAAATCAATCTGGGGCCTAATGTTGAGGATATAACTACTGAGTGTAAACCGGCCAGGAGGGGCCGGTTCACGCTCAATCATATTGAAGCCCAGGAAGGCAAAGAAGATGGCGCTTTACTAATGAAGCTTAGAGGCCCGGAGCCCAAAGGCGGATTAGGGCTCATGGTAGTAAACCGCCACAATTGTATAACTTGTGTTGTAAGATAGGAAAGGGGAGACCGAGGCGGACACTTGTATGAGCCGACCTCGGGACTCTGTAGACCGGCCGGGCGTCAACCTATGTATATAAAGGGACGACCCGGCGGCGGTTCGGGGCAGACAACAACAACTCGAGATCCAGGCTAGTGTATTTGCTCCCTGATCATCGAAACCCCAATAATCCCATCACAAACTAGACGTAGGCTTTTACCTTCATCGAAGGGGCCGAACTAGTATAAACTCACGTGTCCCTTGTCCGGTTTAACCCCTTCAAGCTAACCCATAGCGATGGATCCACGACTAAGTCCTTTCATGAGGACATCTGCCGTGACAAAACCACGACAGTTTGTCTAACCGAATTTTCAAAAAAACCGAATGGTAGAAACCGAATTTTCGGTTTATACCGAACGCCCAGCCCTACTAATAGCGGAGAACAAACGAAGAGATTATTGTAGGGTACGAAACCACCTCAAAGTTATTCTTTCGGATCGATCTATTCAAGAGTTCGTACTAGAATAACACCTTAGGACACATATCAACCAAAACCCTAATGTCACCTAGATACTCCAATGTCACCTCAAGCATCCGTGGGTATGATTATACGATATGCATCACACAATCTCAGATTCATCTATTCAAACCAACACAAGGAACCTCAAAGAGTGCCCCAAAGTTTCTACCGGAGAGTCAAGACGAAAACGCGTGCCAACACCTATGAATAAGTTCATTGAACACGCAAGTTGATCACCAAAACATACATCAAGTAGATCACGTGAATATCCCATTGTCACCACAGATAAGCACGACAAGACATACATCAAGTGTTCTCAAATCCTTAAAGACTCAATCCGATAAGATAACTTCAAAGGGAAAACTCAATTCATTACAAGAGAGTAGAGGGGGGAGGAACATCATAAGATCTAACTATAATAGCAAATCTCACGATACATCAAGATCGTATCACCTCAAGAACATGAGAGAGAGAGAGAGAGAGATCAAACACATAGCTACTGGTACATACACTCAGCCTCGAGGGTGAACTACTCCCTCCTCGTCATGGAGAGCGCCGGGATGATGAAGATGGCCACCGGAGAAGGATTCCCCCCCCCCTCCGGCAGGGTGCCGGAACGGGACTAGATTGGTTTTCGGTGGCTACAGAGGCTTGCGGCGGCGGAACTCCCAATATCTCCTGTTCCCCGATGGTTTTAGGGTATATGGATATATATAGGCGAAAGAAGTCGGTCAGGGGAGCCACGAGGGGCCCACGAGGTTGGACAGCGCGCCCAGGGGGGTGGGTGCGCCCCCTGCCTCGTGCCTTCCTCGTTGCTTCCCTTACATACACTCCAAGTCTTCTGGATTGCTTCCGTTCCAAAAATAACTCCCCCGAAGGTTTCATTCTGTTTGGACTCCGTTTGATATTCCTTTTCTGCGAAACACTGAAACAATGAGAAAAACATAAAGTGGCACTGGGCTCTAGGTTAATAAGTTAGTCCCAAAAATAATATAAAAATGCATATTAAAGCCCATTAAACATCCAAGACATATAATATAATAACATGAATACTTCATAAATTATAGATACGTTGGAGACGTATCACCCTCCTATGCTGAGCTCCGCATCTTTGGTTGCCTGTGCTACCCTAGCATCGCTTCCACTACTCCGCATAAGCTCGCACCTAGGTCCTTGGCCTGCATCTTTATCGGCTATCCTCCCAACACCAAAGGCTACTGCTGCTATGATCAGATCTCACATCAGGTGATCACTTCTCGACATGTTTACTTTGATGAGATGGTTTTTTTGTTTCAGCAGGTACCATCGGATGTTGCGGCTGTACTCGCTCCAGGTGCCGGCCGGCCCCGTGCTTCTCTTGGTCCGCCTCCTGGTTTTGAGGGTGCCCCCCGCGCCCCGGGTCGAGTTATTCCCCGTTTGGCTGCCTTAGGGGCGGCACCCCCCACGGCGCCCGCGACGCCCTTGGCATCCCCGGCGCCCGTCACGCCGTCGGCCTCTCCGGTGGCCCCGACGCCTCTTGCGTCCCGGCGCCCTCTCGGCGTCCCCAGCGGCCTCGCCCGCGGCGGCCTCGCCCGTGGCCTCGGAGGTGGAGGGCTCTTCCTCGTCATCGCCCGCCGCCATCCCGGACTCGCTGCCCCGCCCGATGACTCATTCTCGGGCTGGCACCCTCCACCCGAGCACGCGTTACACCAGCGATGAGTACCTTCTCGCCGCTTCCGTCTCTGAGCCGTCCCCTCTCCCATCGTCAGCTCGAGCCGCCTTCTGGGATCCTCATTGGCTCGCTGCAATGCAGGAAGAGTTGGACGCTCTCCGGAACCGCACCTGGCAGCTTGTCCCTCGGCCACCTCGTGCCAACATCATCATGGGCAAGTGGGTATTTCGGCACAAGACTCGCCCGTATGGCACTCTCGAGCGCTACAAAGCTCGTTGGGTGGTTCGGGGCTTTCGGCAACGTGAGGGCGTGGACTTCACCGACACTTTTTCCCCGGTTTTTAAACCGAGCACGATCTGCACCGTGCTTCAGCTCGCCGTCTCCCGAGCTTGGCATGTGCATCAGTTGGACGTTTCCAACGCCTTCTTGCACGGCCACCTCGCTGAGCAGGTGTTTTGTGAGCAGCCCACCGGCTTCGTTGGCACCACGCATCCAGACCATGTGTGCTTGCTCTCCCGTTCCCTTTACGGGTTGAAGCAGGTGCCTCGGGCCTGGTACCACTGCATCACTGCATTCCTGCAGACACTCGGATTTACATCGACTCGCTCCGATGCGTCCCTCTTCGTGTACCATCATGGAGTTGACACGGCCTACTTGCCGTTATATGTCGACGAAATCATCTTGACGGCGTCCACTGCCGAGCTCCTTCAGCAGCTCACTGCTCGTCTTCGCGACGAGTTTGCCCTCAAGGACTTGGGGCCCCTGCACTACTTCCTTGGCATTAAGGTGGTTCGACGACCTGATTGGTTCTTCTTGCACCAGCAGCGATATGCTCATGAGCTTCTTGATCGGGCCGGCATGCTTAACTGCAAGCCCGCTCCCACGCCCGTTGACACCAAGGCCAAGGTTTCTGCTCTGGAGGGTTCTCCCGCATCCGATGCAGCCTTCTAACACTCCATTGTGGGCGTTCTGCAGTAGTTGACCCTGACGCGCCCCGACTTGCAGTATGTTGTTCAGCAGGTCTGTCTTCACATGCATGCTCCGCGTGACTCTCACTGGACCCTGGTGAAGTGTATCCTCTGGTGTTGGGGAACGTAGCAGAAATTCAAAAATTTTCCTACGTGTCACCAAGATCTATCTATGGAGAAACTAGCAACGAGGGGAAGGAGAGTGCATCTACATACCCTTGTAGATCGCTAAGCGGAAGCGTTCATGTGAAGCAGGGTTGAAGGAGTCGTGCTCGTCGTGATTCAAATCACGGAGATCCTAGTGCCGAGCAGACGGCACCTCCGCGTTCAACACACGTACAGCCGGTGGCGTCTCCCACGCCTTGATCCAGCAAGGAGAGAGGAGAGGTTGAGAAGACTCCATCCAGCAGCAGCACAGCGGCATGGTGGTGATGGAGGGCGTGGCAATCCCAGAGGCTTCGCCAAGCACCTAGGGAGAGGAGGAAGAAGAGATGCAGGGCTGCGCCAGCGAGAGGAGAAGTTCTCATGTGTGGGCAGCCCCAAACCTCAACTATATATAGGGGAAGGGGGCTGCGCCCCTTTAGGGTTTCCCACCCCAGGGGTGCGGCCAGCCCTAGATCCCATCTAGGGGCGGCCAAGGGGGAGGAGTGCCTCCCAAGTCAAGTGGAGGCCTCCCCCTAGGGTTTTACCTTCCCATGCGCATGGGCCTTGGGGGCTGGTGCCCCTAGCCCATTAAGGCTAGGGCCCCTACAGCCCATGCTACTGTATTGGACATGGTGGAACACTTTCGGACCTCCGGATCCCTCCGAATCCTCCGGAACCTTCAGGAAGCTTCCGGTACAATACCGAAAAAACCCGAACTTTTCCGGAACCGAACAACAACTTTCCATATATAAATCTTTACCTCCGGACCATTCCGGAACTCCTCGTGACGTCCGGGATCTCATCCGGACTCGAACAACATTCGGTAACCACATACAAACTTCCTTTATAACCCTAAGCGTCATCGAACCTTAAGTGTGTAGACCCTACGGGTTCGGGAGACATGTAGACATGACCGAGGCGTTCTCCGGTCAATAACCAATAGCGGGATCTGGATACCCATGTTGGCTCCCACATGTTCCACGATGATCTCATCGGATGAACCACGATGTCAAGGACTCAATCGATCCCATATACAATTCCCTTTGTCTAACGGTATTCTACTTGCAGAGATTCGATCGTCGGTATACCGATACCTTGTTCAATCTCGTTACCGGCAAGTCTCTTTACTCGTTCCGTAACACATCATCCGTGATCAACCCCTTGGTCACATTGTGCACATTATGATGATGTCCTACCGAGTGGGCCCAGAGATACCTCTCCATTTACGGGTGACAAATCCGATCTCGATCCGTGTCAACCCAATGGTCACTTTCGGAGATACCTGTAGTGCACCTTTATAGTCACCCGATTACGTTGTGACGTTTGATACACCCAAAGCACTCCTACGGTATCCGGGAATTGCACGATCTCATGGTCTAAGGAAAAGATACTTGACATTAGAAAAGCTTTTGCATCTGAACTACGATCTTTGTGCTAGGCTTAGGATTGGGTCTTGTCCATCACATCATTCTCCTAATGATGTGATCCCATTATCAATGACATCCAATGTCCATGGTCGGAAACCGTAACCATCTATTGATCAACGAGCTAGTTAACTAGAGGCTTACTAGGGACATGGTGTTGTCTATGTATCCACACATGTATTGCTGTTTCCTATCAATACAATTATAGCATGAATAATAAGCGATTATCATGAACAAGGAATATAATAATAACTAATTTATTATTGCCTCTAGGGCATATTTCCAACAGTCTCCCACTTGCACTAGAGTCAATAATCTAGTTCACATCGCCATGTGATTAACATCGATAGGTCACATCGCCATGTGACCAACATCCAAAGAGTTTACTAGTGTCTTAAACTAGTTCACATCACCATGTGATTA
This sequence comes from Aegilops longissima, assembly GCA_021605205.1. Lineage (NCBI taxonomy): Eukaryota > Viridiplantae > Streptophyta > Magnoliopsida > Poales > Poaceae > Aegilops > Aegilops longissima. Next base: position 66,339,131 of record CM038681.1, read on the forward strand.
AGTCTCAATGAGTTCGGGGTTTGATCATGTTTTGCTTGTGAGAGAGGTTTTAGTCAACGGTGCGAACCTTTCAGATCCGTGTGTACTCATAATTCTCTATGTCATATTGTAAATGCTGCTTTCACGCTCCACTTGGAGCTATTCCAAATGGTTGCTCCACCATCGTATCCGGTTTGCTACTCGAGTCACTCGGATAGGTGTTAAAGCTTGCATCGGCGTAACCCTTTACGCCGAACTCTTTATCACCTCCATAATCGAGAAACATGTCCTTATTTACTCCAAGGACAATTTTGACCGCTGTCCAATGATCCCCATTCTGGATCATTCTTGTACCCTTGTGACTCATGGCATGGCACACTTCGGTGCGGTACACAGTATAGCATACTATAGAGCCTACGTCTAAAGCATAGGGGCGACCTTCGTCCTTTCTCTCTTTTCTGCCGTGGTCTAGCTTTAACTCTTAACTTCATACCTTACATCTCGGCAAGAACTCCTTCTTTGGTGATCCATCTTGAACACTTTCAAGATCATGTCAAGGTATATGCTCATTTGAAAGTACCATTAAGCATTTTGATCTATCACTATAGATCTTGATGCTCAATGTTCAAGTAGCTTAATACAGGTTTTCACTTGAAAACACTTTTCAAATAACCCTATATGCTTTCAGAAATTCTACATCATTTCGATCAACAATATGTCAACAACATATACTCATCAAAATTCTATAGTGCTCCCACTCACTTCTTTGGAAATACAAGTTTCTCATAAACTTTGTATACACCCAAAATCTTTGATCATCTCATCAAAGCGCACATTCCAACTCCGAGATGCTTACTCCGGTCCTTAGAAAGGATCGCTGGAGCCAGCATACCTTTTAGCATCCTTAGGATCGACAAAACTTTTCTGATTGTATCACATACAACCTTTCCTTATAAAACTGGTAAGGAAACTCATTTTGACATCCATCTGCCAGATTTCATAAATGCAGCTTATGCTAACATGATTCCGACGGACTTAAGCATCGCTTCTGAATGAGAGAATCTCATCATAGTCAACTCCTTGAACTTGTGAAAAACTCTTTGCCACAAGTCGAGCTTCATAGAAGGTGACATTACCGTCCATGTCCGTCTTCTTCTTAAAGATCCATTCATCTCAATGGCTTGCCGATCATCGGGCAAGTCCACCAAAGTCCATGCTTTGTTTTGATACATGGATCCTATCTCGGATTTCATGGTTTCTAACCATTTGTCGGAATTTGGGCCCACCATTGCTTCTCCATAGCTCGTAGGTTCATTGTTGTCTAGCAACATGACCTTCAAGACAGGATTGCGTACCATTCTGAAGTAGTACGCATCCTTGTCACCCTACGAGGTTCGGCAGTGACTTGATCGAAACTTCATGATCACTATCATAAGCTTCTACTTCAATTGGTGTAGGTGCCACGGAACAACTTCCCGTGCCTGCTACACACTAGTTGAAGTGATGGTTCAATAACCTCATCAAGTCTCCACCATCCTCCCACTCAACTTTTCGAGACGAACTTTTCCTCGAGAAAGGACCCGATTCAAGAAACAATCCCTATTGCTTCGGATCTGAATTAGGAGGTATACCCAACCGTTTTGGGTGTCCTATGAAGATGCATTTGATCCGCTTTGGGTTCGAGCTTATCAACCTGAAACTTTTCACATAAGCGTCGCAGCCCCAAACTTTTAAGAAAGCGACAACTTAGGTTTCTCCAAGCGGTGTCGTCTCAAGCGGAATTACGTGGTGCCCTATTAAAGTGAGTGCGGTTGTCTCTAATGCCTAACCCATGAACGATAGTGGTAATTCGATAAGAGACATCATGGTACGCACCATATCCAATAGAGTGCAACTATGATGTTCGGACACACCATCACACTATGGTGTTCTAGGCGGTATTTATTGTGAAACAATTTGCACAATGTCTTAATTGTGTGCCAAAACTCGTAACTCAGATATTCATCTCTATGATCATATCATAGACATTCTATCCTCTTGTCACGAAGATCTTAAACTTCACTCTGAAATTGCTTGAACCATTCAATAATTCAGACTTGTGTTTCATCAAGTAAATATACTCAACATCTACTCGAATCATCTGTGAAGTAAGTACATAACGATATTCACTGCATGCCTCAGCACTCATTGGACTGCACACATCAAAATGTGTTACTTCCAACAAGTTGCTATCTTGTTCCATCTTACTGAAACCAAGGCTTTTCAGTCATCTTGCCCATGTGGTATGATTTGCATGTCTCAAGTGATCCAAAATCAAGTGAGTCCAAACGGTCCATTTGCATGGAGTTTCTTCATGCATATACACCAATAGACATGGTTCGCATGTCTCAAACTTTTCAAAAAACGAGTGAGTCCAAAGATCCATCAACATGGAGCTTCTTCATGCGTTTTACACCAATATGACTTACATGGCAGTGCCACAAGTAAGTGGTACTATCATTACTATCTTATACTTTTGGCATGAAAATGTGTATCACTACGATCGAGATTCAATAAACCATTTATTTAGGTGCAAGACCATTGAAGGTATTATTCAAATAAATAGAGTAACCATTATTCTCCTTAAATGAATAACCGTATTGCGATAGACATAATCTAATCATGTCTATGCTCAGCATAAACACCAGATGATAATTATTCTGGTTTAATACTAATCTTGATGGTAGAGGGAGCGTGCGATGTTTGATCATATCAACCTTGGAAATAATTCCAACACATATCGTCAGCTCACCTTTAGCTAGTCTCCTTTTATTCCGTAGCTTTTATTTCGAGTTACTAACATTTAGCAACCGAACCGGTATCTAATACCCTGGTGCTACTAGGAGTACTAGTAAAGTACACATTAACATAATGTATATCAAATATACTTCTATCGACCTTGCCTGCCTTCTTATCTACCAAGTATCTAGGGTAATTCTACTCCAGTGGCTGTTCCCCTTATCTCAGAAGCACTTAGTCTCGGGTTTGGGTTCAACCTTGGGTTTCTTCACTGGAGCAACTGATTTGCCGTTTCATGAAGTGTCCCTTATTGCCCTTGCCCTTCTTGAAACTAGTGGTTTCACCAACCATCAACAATTGATGCTCCTTCTTGATTTTTACTTTCGCGATGTCAAACAACGTGAATTCCTCAAGGATCATCATATCTATCCCTGATTTGTTATAGTTCATCACGAAGCTCTAGCAGCTTGGTGGCAATGACTTTGGAGAAACATCACTATCTCATCTGGAAGATCAACTCCCACTCGATTCAAGTGATTGTTGCACTCAGACAATCTGAGCACAAGCTCAACGATTGAGTTTTTCTCCCTTAGTTTGCAGGCTAAGAAAATCGTCGGAGGTCTTATACCTCTTGACGTGGGCACGAGCCTGAAATCCCAATTTCAGCCCTCGAAACATCTCATATGTTCGCGACGTTCAAAACGTCTTTGGTGCCTCAACTCTAAACCGTTTAACTGAACTATCACGTAGTTATAAAAGCGTGTATGTCGATGTTCGCAACATCCACAAACGACGTTTGGGGTTCAGCACACTCGAGCGGTGCATTAAGGACATAAGCTTTCTCTGTCCGCATAATCGCTACTTTCAACTTTCAACTATATTTTCTCTAGGAACATATCTAAGCAGTGGAACTAAAGCGCGAGCTTCGACATAATTTGCAAAAGGTCTTTTGACTATGTTCAAGATAATTAAGTTCATCTTATGAACTCCCACTCGATAGACATCCCTCTGGTCATCTAAGTGATTACATGATCCGAGTCAACTAGGCCGTGTCCGATCATCACGTGAGACGGACTAGTCATCATCGGTGAACATCTTCATGTTGATCGTATCTACTATCGACTCATGCTCGACCTTTCGGTCTCCGTGTTCGAGGCCATGTCTCGCACATGCTAGGCTCGTCAAGTTAACCCCAAGTGTTTTGCTGTGTAAATCTGTCTTACACCCGTTGTATGTGAGCGTAAGAATCCATCACACCGATCATCACGTGGTGCTTAGAAGCGACGAACTGTAGCAGCGGTGCAGTCGGGGAGAACACTTCTTGAAATTTGTGTAAGGGATCATCTTATTTACTACCGTCGTTCTAAGTAAACAAGATGCATAAACATAATAAACATCACATGCAATTATATAGTAGTGACATGATATGGCCAATATCATATAGCTCCATTGATCTCCATCTTCGGGGCTCCATGATCATCATCGTCACCGGCATGACACCATGATCTCCATCATCATGATCTCCATCATCGTGTCTTCATGAAGTTGTCTCGCCAACTATTACTTCTACTACTATGGCTACGGTTAGCAATAAAGTAAAGTAATTACATGGCGTTGTTTAATGACACGCAGGTCATACAATAAATAAAGACAACTCCTATGGCTCCTGCGGTTGTCATACTCATCGACATGCAAGTCGTGAGTCCTATTACAAGAACATGATCAATCTCATACATCACATATCATTCATCACATTCTTCTTGGCCATATCACATCACATAGCATACCCTGCAAAAACAAGTTAGGCGTCCTCTAATTGTTGTTTGCATGTTTTACGTGGCTGCTATGGGTTTCTAGCAAACGTTTCCTACCTCGCAAAACCACAGCGTGATATGCCAATTGCTATTTACCCTTCATAAGGACCCTTTTCATCGAATCCGTTCCGACTAAAGTGGGAGGCGGCACCGCTAGCCACCTTATGCACCAAGTGCATGTCATTCGGTGGAACCTGTCTCACGAAAATGCGTGTAAGGTCGGTCCGGGCGCTTCATCCCACAATACCGTCGAAACAAGATTGGACTAGTAGCGGTAAGCATATTGAACATCATCAACGCCCACAACTACTTTGTGTTCTACTCGTGCAAAGAATCTACGCAATAGACCTAGCTCATGATGCCTTTGTTGGGGAGCGTGGCAGAAATTCAAAATTTTCCCACGTGTCACCAAGATCTATCTATGGAGAAACTAGCAACGAGGGAAGGAGAGTGCATCTACATACCCTTGTAGATCGCTAAGCGGAAGCGTTCATGTGAACGGGGTTGAAGGAGTCGTGCTCGTCGTGATTCAAATCACGGAGATCCTAGTGCGAGCAGACGGCACCTCCGCGTTCAACACACGTACAGCCGGTGGCGTCTCCCACGCCTTGATCCAGCAAGGAGAGAGGAGAGGTTGAGGAAGACTCCATCCAGCAGCAGCACAACGGCATGGTGGTGATGGAGGGCGTGGCAATCCCGCAGGCTTCGCCAAGCACCTAGGGAGAGGAGGAAGAAGAGATGCAGGCTGCGCCAGCGAGAGAGGAGAAGTTCTCATGTGTCCGGCAGCCCCAAACCTCAACTATATATAGGGGAAGGGGGCTGCGCCCCTTTGGGTTTCCCACCCCAAGGGGTGCGGCCAGCCCTAGATCCCATCTAGGGGGCGGCCAAGGGGAGGAGTGCCTCCCAAGTCAAGTGGAGGCCTCCCCTTAGGGTTTACCCTTCCCATGCGCATGGGCCTTGGGGGCTGGTGCCCCTAGCCCATTAAGGCTAGGGCGCCCCCTTACAGCCCATGCTACTGTATTGGACATGGTGGAACACTTTCCGGACCTCCGGATCCCTCCGGAATCCTCCGGAACCTTCTGGAAGCTTCCCGGTACAATACCGAAAAAACCCGAACTTTTTCCGGAACCCGAACAACAACTTTCCATATATAAATCTTTACCTCCGGACCATTCCGGAACTCCTCGTGACGTCCGGGATCTCATCCGGGACTCCGAACAACATTCGGTAACCACATACAAACTTCCTTTATAACCCTAGCGTCATCGAACCTTAAGTGTGTAGACCCTACGGGTTCGGGAGACATGTAGACATGACCGAGACGTTCTCCGGTCAATAACCAACAGCGGGATCTGGATACCCATGTTGGCTCCACATGTTCCACGATGATCTCATCGGATGAACCACGATGTCAAGGACTCAATCGATCCCATATACAATTCCCTTTGTCTAGCGGTATTGTACTTGCCGAGATTCGATCGTCGGTATACCGATACCTTGTTCAATCTTGTTACGGCAAGTCTCTTTACTCGTTCCGTAACACATCATCCGTGATCAACCCCTTGGTCACATTGTGCACATTATGATGATGTCCTACCGAGTGGGCCCAGAGATACCTCTCCATTTACGGAGTGACAAATCCGATCTCGATCCGTGTCAACCCAATGGTCACTTTCGGAGATACCTGTAGTGCACCTTTATAGTCACCCGATTCGTTGTGACGTTTGATACACCAAAGCACTCCTACGGTATCCGGAATTGCACGATCTCATGGTCTAAGGAAAAGATACTTGACATTAGAAAAGCTTTAGCATACTGAACTACGATCTTTGTGCTAGGCTTAGGATTGGGTCTTGTCCATCACATCATTCTCCTAATGATGTGATCCCGTTATCAATGACATCCAATGTCCATGGTCAGGAAACCGTAACCATCTATTGATCAACGAGCTAGTTAACTAGAGGCTTACTAGGGACATGGTGTTGTCTATGTATCCACACATGTACTGCTGTTTCCGGTCAATACAATTATAGCATGAATAATAAACGATTATCATGAACAAGGGAATATAATAATAACTAATTTATTATTGCCTCTAGGGCATATTTCCAACATCTGGTACATACGCGGCACCCCGTCCATGGGACTTACGCCGACGGCCTCTGCCTCCACCGGCCTCGTCGCCTACTCTGATGCGGATTGGGCTGGCTGCCCGGACACACGACGCTCCACCTCGGGGTACTGTGTCTACCTTGGGCCGTCCCTGATCTCTTAGTCCTCCAAGTGACAGCCCACCGTCTCCCACTCGAGTGCCGAGACAGAGTATCGGGCAGTGGCTAACACCGTTGCTGAAGTCTCTTGGCTTCGTCAGCTACTCCAGGAGTTTCTTCGTGATGTTCACAAGGCCACGCTCGTCTACTGCGACAACGTCTCTGCCATGTACCTCTCCACCAACCCGGTCCATCATCGTCGAACGAAGCATATTGAGCTCGACATACACTTTGTTCATGAGCAGGTAGCTCTTGGGCGCATCCGGGTCCTCCATGTCTCGACGGTGCAATAGTTCGCCAATGTCATGACGAAAGGAATTTCTACTTCTGTTTTCGAGGAGTTCAGGTCCAGTGTTTGCGTCTCCGGCGACGTTTTGACTGCGGGGGGTGTTGAATATATGGTTTGTGCATGTATATTGTATACCTCAGCCCACCTCCTAGTCATTGTATAGTTGAGGTTGTGACCCACTTTGTACTCCATATATACGTGCGCTATGCACCGATCAATACATCGTGTAGCATTGCCAAACTCTCGTTTCCAACAACAAGTAAGACTCACAGGAAAAGAACTAAAGAACACAGTACATGACCCGCTGGTTATTGCAGTTTGAACTTGGGCAATTCGCATGACAAATATAAAAGAGCACCGAACGACAAAAATTGAGATAGAAACGGGAGAGAATCTTGGCCAAGGCATTTGCTAATTTTTTTAAAATAATACATTTTTAATTAATTTTCAGAAATAATACACGGTTTTGATATTTTTTGAAAATAATACGGCCTCGTCTTCCTGGAGGACGACTGGACCTAATCGTTCTCCAGGAAGATGATTAGCTCCAGTCGTCCTGCAGGAAGATGATTAGCTCCAGTCGTCCTCCAGGAAGATGATTAGCTCCAGTCGTCCTCCATGAAGATGATTAGTTTCAGTCATCCTCCATGTAGATGATTAGTTGCTGGCCTAGTGAAGGAAATATGCCCTAGAGGCAATAATAAAGTTATTATTTATTTCCTTATTTCATGATAAATGTTTATTATTCATGCTAGAATTGTATTAACCGGAAACTTGATACATGTGTGAATACATAGACAAACATAGTGTCACTAGTATGCCTCTACTTGACTAGCTCGCGAATCAAAGATGGTTAAGTTTCCTAGCCATAGACAAGAGTTGTCATTTGATTAATGGGATCACATCATTAGGAGAATGATGTGATTGACTTGACCATTCCGTTAGCTTAGCACTTGATCGTTTAGTATGTTGCTATTGCTTTCTTCATGACTTATACATGTTCCTATGACTATATATGAGATTATGCAACTCCCGTTTCCCGGAGGAACACTTTGTGTGCTACCAAACGTCACAACGTAACTGGGTGATTATAAAGAAGCTCTATAGGTGTCTCCGAAGGTACATGTTGAGTTGGCGTATTTCAAGATTAGGATTTGTCACTCCGATTGTCGGAGAGGTATCTCTGGGCCCTCTCGGTAATGCACATCACTATAATCCTTGCAAGCAATGTGACTAATGAGTTAGTTGCGAGATGATGCATTACATAACGAGTAAAGAGACTTGCCGGTAACGAGATTGAACTAGGTATTGAGATACCGATGATCGAATCTCGGGCAAGTAACATACCGAAGACAAAAGGAACAACGTATGTTGTTATGCGGTTTGACCGATAAATATCATAGAATATGTGGGAGCCAATATGAGCATCCAGGTTCCGCTATTGGTTATTGACCGGAAACATGTCTCGGTCATGTCTACATAGTTCTCGAACCAATAGGGTCTGCACGCTTAAAGTTCGATGACGGTTATATTATGAGTTTATGAGTTTTGATGTACCGAAGGAGTTCTCAGTTCCGGATGAGATCGGGGACATGACGAGGAGTCTCAAAATGGTCGAGACGTAAAGATCGATATATTGGACGACTATATTCTGACTTCGTAAAGGTTCCGAGTGATTCAGGTATTTTTCGGAGTACGGGAGAGTTACGGGAATTCGCCGGAGAGTATATGGGCCTTATTGGGCCATACGGGAATAGAGGTGAGAGGCCAAAAGGAAGGAGGCCTGCGCCCCCCTCTGGTCCGAATTGGACAAGGGGTGCAGCCCCTTTTTCCTTCTCCCTCTCCTCCTCTTTCCTTCTCTCCTGCTCCAACAAGGAAAGGAGGAGTCCTACTCCCGGTGGGAGTAGGACTCCCCCCTTGGCGCGCCCTCCTCCTTGGCCGGCCGCCTCCCCCCTTGCTCCTTTATATACGGGGGCAGGGGGGCACCCCATAGACACAACAATTGATCTCTTGATCTCTTAGCCGTGTGCGGTGCCCCTCTCCACCATAGTCCTCCTCGATAATATTGTAGCGGTGCTTAGGCGAAGCCCTGCGACGGTAGAACATCAAGATCGTCACCACGCCGTCGTGCTGACGGAACTCTCCCTCGACACTCGGCTGGATCGGAGTTCGAGGGACGTCATCGAGCTGAACGTGTGCTAGAACACAGAGGTGCTGTAGTTTCGGTGCTTGACCGGTCGGGCAGTGAAGACGTACGACTACATCAACCGCGTTGTTCTAACGCTTCTGCTTTCGGTCTACGTGGGTACGTGGACAACACTCTCCCCTCTCGTTGCTATGTATCACCATGATCTTGCGTGTGCGTAGGAATTTTTTTGAAATTACTACGTTCCCCAACACCTAGTCCACAAAACTTTTTCATAACCGTGTTCCCGGGAACCCTTTGCCGCCATCTTCTTTCCCGTCAAACCTGCCTTTCCGCCATCTTCTTTCCCGCCCAACCTGCATTTCCCGCCATGTAGATGATGTAGTTTGTAGTTTGTATGTTGTATTATCTAAGATAAGTCGTACCGTTTAATTACGATGTACTTGTATCTTAATTATCTGTAGAAGTGTTGTATTATCTAAGTTAAGTCGTACCGTTTAATTTTGATGTATGTAGAGGTGGTGTAGGCAGCGGCGGCCACATATAACTGTGGGGTGCCCGAACGTTACGGGGAGGAATCTCAGACCATTCCTGGTCATACTGTGTTTCCTGTATGGGAGATGGTGCCGGAGTCGAATGCCCACTCGTTGTGCTGTGACAACTAATCATCTTCCTGGAGGACGACTGGAACTAATCATCTACTTGGAGGACGACTGGAGCTAATCATCTTCCTGAAGGACGACTAGAGCTAATCATCTTTCTGGAGGACGACTGAAGCTAATCATCTTCCTGGAGGACGATTAGGTCCAGTCGTCCTCCAGGAAGACGAGGCCATATTATTTTCAAAAAATATCAAAACCGTGTATTATTTCTGAAAATTAATTAAAAATATGTATTATTTTAAAAAAATTAGCAAGGTATTTGTGGAGGAGTCAAAGATTAGTCCGAGGCGAGGCGGTCATGGCGGAATTGGATGAGCCGTCAAAGGCAAAGCGGTCTGACGGTCGTGTAACTTGTGTCGGACCCAGAGAGTCGATGGTGGCAAGCAGCCAGCAGGCGGAACTATAGGAGAGCCATGAGGTGAAGATCGCTGTCCAACTGCCGCACCCTACAATGAGCAGAAGATAGATCTTTTTTATGGAGAGAGGATTTGGCCGTTGATCTTATTTTTCTTTTTGAGGAAGAGAAGGGATGGTGTGTCCACACGGCTGGAATCCTCCCCCTCCTCTGGTAATCGCTGGTACTTGCCGATGAGCCGCCCATTCACGCGAGACCGGCAAGTATAGGAAGGCGATCTATGTGGGGCTGAAGCTGCGGTCACCACAATGCAACCTCCAAATGGGATCTTTTGAAAGAAGGGTTATATACTACAATTTTTAGGAAGGTGAGCGGCATGAGGGAGGTGAAGGGGAGTAATGGCGCCATGATAACCCACAAGTATAGGGGATCGCAACAGCTTTCGAGGGTAGACTATTCAACCCAAATTTATTGATTCGACACAAGGGGAGCCAAAGAATATTCTTGAGTATTAGCAGTTGAGTTGTCAATTCAACCACACTTGGATAACTTAGTATCTACAGGAAAGTGTTTAATAGCAAAAGTGGTATGATAATAAAGGTAACGGTAGCAAAAGTAAAGATAAAAGTTTTTGGGTTTTTGTAGTAGTTGTAACAGTAGCAACGGAAAAGTAAATAAGCGAAGAACAATATACGAAAAGCTCGTAGGCAATGGATCAGTGATGGATAATTATGTAGGATGCGATTCCTCATGCAATTGCTATAACATAGGGTGATATAGAACTAGCTCCAATTCATCGATGTAATGTAGGCATGTATTCCGTAAATAGTCATACGTGCTTATGGAAAAGAACTTGCATGACATCTTTTGTACTACCCTCCCGTGGCAGCAGGGTCCTTACAGAAACTAAGGGATATTAAGGCCTCCTTTTAATAGAGAACCGGAACAAAGCATTAACACATAATGAACACATGAACTCCTCAAACTACAGTCATCACCGAGAAGTGTCCCGATTATTGTCACTTCGGGGTTGTCGGATCATAACACATAATAGGTGACTATAGACTTGCAAGATAGGATCAAGACCACACATATATTCATGAAAACATAATAGGTTCAGATCTGAAATCATGGCACTCGGGCCCTAGTGACAAGCATTAAGCATAGGAAAGTCATAGCAACATCAATCTCAGAACATAGTGGACACTAGGGATCAAACCCTAACAAAACTAACTTGATTACATGGTAAATCTCATCCAACCCATCACCGTCCAGCAAGCCTACGATGGAATTACTCACGCACGGTGGTGAGCATCATGAAATTGGTGATGGAGGATGGTTGATGATGACAACGGCGACGAATCCCCCTCTCCGGAGCCCCGAGCGGACTCGAGATCAGCCTCCCAGAGAGATTAGGGCTTGGCGGCGGCTCCGTGTCGTGAAACGTGATGAAACTTTCTCTCTGATTTTTTTCTCCCCGAGACGGAATATATGGAGTTGGAGTTGAGGTCGGAGGAGGTCCAGGGGGCCCACGAGATAAGGGGGTGCGCCCTAGGGGGGGGGGGCGCCCCCCTGTCTCGTGGAAAGGCCCTGGGCCCCCTGGTGTATTTCTTTCGCCCAATAATTCTTATAAATTCCAAAAAGTGCCTCCGTGGATTTCCAGGACATTCCGAGAACTTTTCTCTTCTACACATAAAACAACATCATGGTAGTTCTGCTGAAAACAGCGTCAGTCCGGGTTAGTTTCATTCAAATCATGCAAGTTAGAGTCCAAAACAAGGGCAAAAGTGTTTGGAAAAGTAGATACGTTGGGGACGTATCAACTCCCCCAAGCTTAAACCTTTGCTTGTCCTCAATCAATTCAGTTGATAAACTGAAAGTGATAAAGAAGAACTTTTACAAACTCTGTTTGCTCTTGTTGTTGTAAACATGAAAAGCCAGCATTCAAGTTTCAGCAAATATAATGAACTAACCATACTCACAATAACACATAGGTCTCACAATTAATCATATCTATAACATAATCAGCTACCAAGCCATAATAATAAAACTCGGATGACAACACTTTCTCAAAATAATCATAACATGATATAACAAAATGGTATCTCTCTAGCCCTTTCTGAGACCGCAAAACATAAATGCAGAGCACCTTTAAAGATCAAGGACTGACTAAACATTGTAATTCATGGTAAAAGAGATCCAGTCAAGTCATACCCAATATAAACCAATAATAATGAATGCAAATGACAGTGTGCTCTCGAGCGGGTGCTTTTAATAAGAAGGGTGATGACTCAACATAAAAGTAAATAGATAGGCCCTTCGCAGAGGGAACCAGGGATTTGTAGAGGTGCCAGAGCTCGATTTTAAATTAGAGATTGAATAACATTTTGAGCGGCATACTTTTGCTGTCAACGCAACAACTATGAGATGGTTGTATCTTCCGTACTACATGCATTATAGGCAGTTCCCAAATAGAATGGTAAAGGTTTATACTCCCCCAACCACCAACAAGCATCAATCCATGGCTTGCTCGAAACAACGAGTGCCTCCAACATACAACAACCCTGGGGGAGTTTTTTTTAATTATTTTGATTTGCATTGATCTTTTTGGATCATGGGACTGGGCATCCCGATTACCGACCTTTTCTCGTGAATGAGGAGCGGAGTCCACTCCTCTTGAGAATAACCCACCTAGCATGGAAGATATAGGCAGCCCTAGTTGAAACATGAGCTGCTCGAGCATACAAAACAGAATTTCATTTGAAACTTTGGAGTTTGGCACATACAAATTTACTTGGAACGACAGGTAGATACCGCATATAGGAAGGTATAGTGGACTCATATGGAACAACTTTGGGGTTAAAGGAGTTTGGATGCACAAGCAGTATTCCCGCTTAGTACAAGTGAAGGCTAGCAAAAGACTGGGGAGCGACCAACTGAGAGAGAGACAATGGTCATAAACATGCATTAAAATTAATTCACACCGAGAACAAGCATGAGTAGGATATAATCTACCATGAACATAAATATCATGAAGGCTATGTTGATTTGATTCAACTACATGTGTGAACATGTTCCAAGTCGAGTCACTCAATTCATTCAAAGGAGGATACCATCCCATCATACCACATCATAATCATTCTAATAGCATGTTGGCATGCAAGGTAAACCATTATAACTCATAGCTAATCAAGCATGGCACAAGTAACTATAATCTCTAAATGTCATTGCAAATATGTTTACTTCATAATAGCTGACTTAGGAACGATGAACTCATCATATTTACAAAAACAAAAGAGGTCGAGTTCATACCAGCTTTTCTCATCCCAATAAGTCCATCATATATCGCCATTATTGCCTTTCACTTGCACGACCGAACAATGTGTATAATAATAAGAGTGCACGTGCATTGGACTAAGCTGGAATCTGCAAGCATTCAACTCAAGAGAGAAGACAAGTAATATGGGCTCTAAGTTAAATAAACAATCATGCATATGAGAGCCACTAAGCATTTTCAATATGGTCTTCTCGACCCTCAAAAGAAAGAAAATAAAATAAAACTATTTACACGGGAAAGCTCCCAACAAGCAAGAAGAAGAACGAGAAATCTTTTTGGATTTACATTTTAATCTCTACTACAAGCATAGAAATTAAACTAACTAATTTGTTTTGGTTTTTCTTAAGGTTTATCAAACACACAAGAAGAAAACTAGAAAAAGAAATTTAAACTAGCACGGATAATACAATGAAAGAGCATGAGCACCGACAACTAGTGTGTGAACATGAATGTAAAGTCAGTGAGAAATACGTACTCCCCCAAGCTTAGGCTTTTGGCCTAAGTTGGTCTAGTACCAATGATCGCCTGGCTGATATCCATAAGTGAAACTGGGGTTGTACAGAGATGCAGAGGCGACCGCCTCCTGAGCAGCAGCGTGTTGGCGAGCTGCCCCATTCCCCTCTCATACTCAGGTTCTTCCTCCCTGTTGACAACATATCTTCCTTTTGCCTGATAATCAAAAAGGTAGGGAGCAGGAAGATTAACGGGGACGACATTGCGTCTGTCGTAGATTAGTCGATAATGGAGGAATTGTTCATTCCTCTCAAGAAAATGATGATTGAACATAGCTTCTTTATCCAAATAAACAGGAGGAAAAATCATATCCCCCTCTTGTGGAGCTATATTAAGAAAGTTAGCCACACGGGTTGCATAAATTCGTCAACATAAATCTCCCTTTCTACTATTATTCTGCAACCTACGTGCAACTATTGCCCCCAAGTTATAACCTTTATAACCTGACACAGCACTCTTGAGGGCACAAAGATCAGGCGCACACATGTGACATACTTCGTCCTTACCGTTAATGCGTCTACCAATAAAGAGAGCAACGTAATGTATAGCAGGAAAATGAATGCTCCCTATGGTCACTTGTGCTACGTCCCTAGATTCTCCCACACTAATACTAGCAAGAAAATCTCTAAATTCAGATTTGGGAGGATCATTAATATTACCCCACTGCGGGAGTTTGCAAGCAGTTGTGAAATCCTATAAATCCATGGTATAAGATGTATCATAAATATCAAACATGACACTAGGGGAATTACGCGCACAGTTATATTTAAACCTCCGCACAAAAGAATCAGTCAACTGATAGTACTGCAGACACTTATCTTGTAAGAAGTCCTCCAGCTCAGCATTACGCACATATGCGTCAAATTCCTCCTTGAAGCGTGCTTCGACCATAAAATCATCGGATGGCCACTCACAAGCCCGTACATTTGCGTCCCTCGGCAATTCCACATCTTGCTCACTGTCGGTGTCAGAACCGGCGGATCTCGGGTAGGGGGTCCCGAACTGTGCGTCTAGGCGGATGGTAACAGGAGACAAGGGACACGATGTTTTTACCCAGGTTCGGGCCCTCTCGATGGAGGTAATACCCTACTCCTGCTTGATTAATATTGATGATATGGGTAGTACAAGAGTAGATCTACCATGAGGTCAGAGAGGCTAAACCCTAGAAGCTAGCCTATGGTATGATTGTTGTTCGTCCTACGGACTAAAACCCTTCGGTTTATATAGACACCGAATAGGGTTAGGGTTACACATAGTCGGTTACAATGGTAGGAGATCTACATATCCGTATCGCCAAGCTTGCCTTCCACTCCAAGGAAAGTCCTATCCGGACACGGGACGGAGTTCGGCCAAAGATGATAGTTCGGCTATCCGGACACCCCCTAGTCCAGGACTCCCTCAGTAGCCCCTGAACCAGGCTTCAATGGCGATGAGTCCAGCGCGTAGATTGTCTTCGGCATTGCGAGGCGGGTTCTTCTCCAAATTCCATATACTTGTCGAATAGTGTCCGGCTTCTGATAAATGCTGTGCTCCTTGGCTTCCACCCCCAATAATGGCCATCTTCCACGTGTTTGAATGAATGCGAAAAGTCAGGGTATCTTTACATTTACCCCCCTTGCTGTGCAAATGAGCCGTCTATAAAAGAGACGGGGATCCAGATCCGGATCACACCATCCTCCTTTCGCGAGCCTTCATCAGAGCGCATTTGATAAAAAAACCCATTCCACCATGGACAGTCGACGCGGCTCCTCGTCTCGCGCTCCCAGCCCTCAGCCCGGAGATTAGGGGAGATGCTCAGTCCCGCACAGCGAATTGGTGGTGCTCCAAACCAAGGGATTCCTTCGCCCGGCCTTCATGGTTCCGGTGCATTCCGGACTTGCCACTTATAAGGGTGGGAAGCAGGCAGAGAGCGTCCCCGATCCCTCTAAGGGAGAGCGGGTATGCTTCATCTCTTACCTAATGAGAGGACTCGGATTTCCAATCCATCCGTTTCTTCAGGGGCTTCTGGAGTTCTACGGCCTCCAGCTGCACAACCTTACGCCTGCCTCCATCTTGCATATAGCGGGTTTTGTGGCCCTTTGCGAGCTGTTTCTGGGCGTTGAGGCCCATTTCTCTTTGTGGAAGAGATTGTTCTGCCTTGTGCCTCGTTCTCACGAAGGATCAATATATCAAGTGGGCGGAGCCGAACTATGGCGCATCGCCGGGACCAGATACTTATCCGGAACCCCAAAGAAGGCGTCCGAAGATTGGCCCTCGGAATGGTTTTACATGGAGGACGTCCTGCTGCCAGATCCTGTTCGGATCGGCCTTCCGGAGTTTAGCAACGCTCCTCTGAAGAAGCGCCTAAGCTGGTGCCCACGGATCCCCCAGAGGGAAAATGATCAGGACGTCCTTTACTTGATGAGCCGAATAAGATTACTGGCTCATGCCGGATTGACCATGATTGGAGTCATGGCAACCTGCATTATGAGGGGAGTGCAGACGCTCCAATATAGGGGCCACCCCATGTGGGACTTCAACGGGGAGGACGATGCCACCCGCCATGGCCGCAAAGGGCCGGGATCGGTCACCGAACTGGTGTAGACCTTGTCCGCCATGTACAAAGGGGAAGAGGAGGATTTTCTCCGCGTCAGTCTGCTGAACGGGTTTTCTTCGAATAATCCTCGAACTTGGGTAAGCAAACATCTTTGTGGCCTGTCCGATCCATGTTCCCGTGGTTAAATATCTCATTTGATGGTTTCTACGCAGGAACTGCGTCGGGCCGTGGAGAAGATACACAGCCCGCCCCCACAACCCGAGGATCCGGAACGGTCCCTCGATCCAGCCTCCGAAGAGGACCCGGATATAAAGGTGGAGCTGATCAACGGGGTGTTCCACCAACTTAGCATCGACAATGCTTTGGTTGCCATTATGCCGACTACCCGGATTATTTCCGGCCTCCCTGTAATCGTGGATCAAGTCCGGATACCATGACCCACCGTGCTTTCCTTCTAATCACCACGTATTTGATGGTGTTTCACGGGGTGCCTTGAGGCAGGAGGCCGAGCTCACGGGTGGCTAGCCAACAAGGGCAAGACGGCCCAGCAGCTAAAAAGAAGTGCGGTCTGGATCAAAACTCCGCCCGAACGGTATCGCGTCACCATATTCCCAGGATTGATTCTGGAAGGCGTCGACGCCTTGATGCTTTTTCAGAAAAAGAGCGCCGCGGACCGAGTCCGGAGAGGTTATAATCGAACCTCCGCCAGCCAGGCTCCAAAGCCGGGTCCGAAGCGGAGGCGAGCACGAGGCGTCGTCCGATGCTCCTCCGGCAGAGGATGCCGACAGATTGTCCGCCACCAACTCCGAGGTGGAGAGCGCCATGAATCACAAAGCGCCGCCAGACAGTTCTTCGTGACGCATGTTTCTCCCAAGAGGCCTTGAATGCCTTCAATTCGGAGATCGCACTTCGTGCCGCTCAAGATGGTCTAGCGAGCCACGGAGCAGTATGCAAAGGACATACTGGTGAGGAAATTTGACAGTTATATATGCCAGTAGCCCCCGAGACTTAAAATAGTTAGAATAACTGATTTAAGGATCATTTATTATGCAGGATCTTACAAAAAAGAATACCCGACTGTCTCAGGAGCTTTAAGAATGCAAGGCCCAACTTGAGGCCGCACTAGCCGCTACAGGGGGAGCCACAGAGACCCCCTCTGGTAATATATGCTTCAAAAGATAAATAGTTTGTGAAGTGCGGCGTGTGTGTAAATCTGACAATAATATTGCAGATGGCGCCGGACTAGATCCGGACAAGCAACAGCTCTTGCGCTGATTGAAGGCCGGCGAGAATGTGCTTACAAGGGTGAGGCAAGAGAAAAATAATCTCCAAGATGCCAACACCCAGCTGGGTGACGAACTAAAGGATGTTCGTGCCCAGCTGTCCGACTCCGTGAAGGAGAATCGGCGACTTAAATCGCAGCATTTGATAAGTGCTTGAGCGAACTTTGAAAAAGAGTTCGGCGAGGAAGTCAATTAATAGAGTTATGTCTCAGAGGTATGCTCACGGGTCGCGTCTGAAGAGGAAATGCACGGTTCTACGGGTGACCTTCTTCCCGAGCTATTGCAACTGCACGAACGAGTTCGGCAGGTGATGAAAGGCGTCGCCCAGGCCTTGTGTCCACCTATCTCCCTACCCGAAGGCCTTGGAGAGCTTGCAGAGAAGCTTCAGGGAGCACGCGGCGCTTCCGACTATGGAAGATACCGGCCTGTCGTCAAGGCGCTAGGGAGGCCTGGGCCATGGTGAAGACGCGGTACACGAAGGCGTTCCCAAACCACATGGCCGAGGTCGGACCTGTGGGGCCCGATGGGAAGGAGATCTCTGTGAGCTTAGTGTACGGCCAAGTAGAGTTGGCCGCAAAGTATTCCCAGCAGGACTGTAAACTAGACAGCCTATTAGACGGCATTGAAGAGGAATACAATCAGTCAATGTGACTATGTAATTTAAGATGACATGTAAAATGCCTTCTAGCCGGATTGTAGATCGTTTGTCGTAGCGGACCTTTTCGCTTCAACCTCGGGACCAATAGTCCGGAGTGTGTCCGAATACCCTCGCGGTTATGTAAAAGCCGGGGTATGCATGGAGACCAGGCGTAGGGGTCATGAGTGCTTTATGAGACAAGTGCCCAACTAGTTATGTTATATTACATGGTTAGTAAGAAACATCATCCAGGGAGAATAGTTCCGTTAGGGGTTTCTTTCCCTGGGAGGCATGCCCTAAAGTGCATGTCCGGACTGCGAAAAAAGCAGAAAAACATCTGGGGGCAGATAAATGAAAAATAAAAAATCATCTTTTAGTTCACCGACCGAATATTCCCTTAAGAACGCTAGCTTTCGGCTTCACCCAGTCTGAGGTACACGTCCGGCTGACGCGACGGTAACAATCGCAGAGGTGCTCCCTTTACCACCTAGCCGAACAATCGGGAGCGAGGGTAAGCACAGGAGCCGAGCAACCTAGCTTGGCCAAAACTTAAGTCATATCGATGCATATAATGGTGAATAAAAGGTACATGCAGAAGTGTGACACATGTGTTGGGCATAAAGCCCGTATAAATAAGCTTTTGTCAAAGAAGCCCCCAGGTATAATGAGCGCGGATAGCGCGTCAAGTGTGTGCGAACAATGCGCAAACAAGCCTCTAAAGGCTTCAAGAAGAAGGAGGAGGAAGGAGAGAAATAAAAGACAGCAAAAATAGAAAATGTGGACGGAGGAAGGAGACGAACTCGGAGTCCGGCGCTTAGGCGTAGAATCTTCGTAGACGGGCTGCGTTCCATGGGTTCGGCTCGAGTTGGTTATCCGATGCGTTTCGCAGACGGTATGCTCCGCCGGTCAGGACCTGGTCGATGATGAAGGGACCTTCCCATTTGGGCTTGAGTTTGTCCTTTTTCTTGTCCGGCAGGCGTAGAACTAGTTCGCCAACGTTGTAAGCTTTGGCCCGTACTTCCCTGCTTTGATATCTTCGAGCCTGCTGTTGATAAAATGCGGAACGAGCTTTTGCCACGTCGCGCTCCTCCTCTAATGCGTCCAAACTGTCCTGCCGATCGAGCTCGGCTTCTCTTTCTTCATACATGCGCACGCGAGGTGAGTCATGCATTATGTCGCAGGGCAAGACTGCCTCTGCGCCGTACACCATAAAAAGTGGTGTGAATCCGGTAGTACGATTCGGCGTGGTCCGCAGCCCCAGTACGGAGTCGAGCTCCTCAACCCAAAGGCGTGTTAGATTCCTTGAGGACCGCACTAGTGCGGGTTTAATGCCGCTCATGATTAGACCGTTTGCTCGCTTGACTTGACCGTTGGTTTGAGGGTGATAGTCTGAGGCGTAATCGAGCTTGATGCCCATGTTTTTGCACCATAATTTGACCTCATCGGCCATGAAGTTGGTGCCGTTATCAGTGATGATACTGTGGGGGACGCTGTAACGGTGCACTACCCCTGATATGAAGTCTATCACCGGCCCGGATTCGGCCGTTTTGACAGGCTTGGCCTCTATCCATTTGGTGAATTTATCCACCATGACCAATAGGTATTTTTGCTTGTGGGTTCCTCCCTTAAGGGGTCCAACCATGTCAAGCCCCCAGACCGCGAACGGCCAGGTGATGGGTATAGTTTTGAGGGCGGTGGGTGGCATGTGGCTTTGGTTAGCATAAGGCTGGCAACCGACGCATCGTTGGACTAAATCCTGTGCATCTGCCCGGGCCGTCGGCCAATAAAATCCTGTACGGAAGGCCTTGCCTACAAGGGCCCGAGCTGCGGCGTGGTGCCCACCCAGTTCGGCATGAATTTCAGCCAGGAGGTTTCGCCCTTCCTCTTCGGAGATACACCTTTGAAGGACTCATGTTGTGCTTTTCTTATAAAGCTCTCCCTCATGGACTTTATAGGCTTTGGATCACCGTACTATGCAGCGAGCCTCATTTTGGTCTTCGGGGAGTTCCTGCATAGTTAGGTAGGCTAGGAATGGTTCCATCCACGGGGCGATGACCGCCATTATTTCGTGGGAGGAGGGTGTTATTTCGTTGGCAGAGCCTCCGATTGTGTCAGAGTGTTCGGTGTCAGGCAGTGCAGTTGGGTCCGGATTGTTATTTCCGGACTCCCCTTCCCATAGTACGGATGGCTTGAACAGCCGTTCCAGGAAGATGTTGGGCGGGACGGCATCGCGTTTTGCGCCGATGCGTGCCAATACGTCCGCCGCCTGGTTGTTATCCCGGGCTATATGATGAAATTCGAGCCCTTCGAACCGTGCTGACATTTTTAGGACCGCATTGCGGTACGCTGCCATTTTCGGATCTTTGGCATCGAAGTCTCAGTTTATTTGAGATATCGCGAGGTTCGAATCCCCGCGCACCTCTAGGCGTTTAATGCCCATGGAGACTGCCATCCGGAGGCCGTGTAGAAGGGCCTCGTATTCGGCTGTGTTGTTGGAGTCCGTATACATTATCTGAAGGACGTATTGGACTGTGTCCCCGTTGGGGACGCGGGGACGACGCCAGCCCCAGGCCGGCCAACATTTTGGAGCCGTCAAAGTGCATGATCCAATTGGAGTATGCGCCGTACTCTTTAGGGAGTTCGGCTTCGGTCAATTCGGCCATGAAGTCGGCCAAAACATGCGACTTAATTGCTCGTCATGGCTTATAGGTTATGTCGAATTGAAGGAGCTCTATGGCCCATTTAGCAATCGGGCCCGTCGCGTCGCGGTTGTTTATAATGTCGTTAAGAGGTACTTCGGTGGCTACCATTATCAAACACTGTTGAAAGTAGTGTCGCAGCTTCCGGGATGCCATGAACACCGTGTATGCTATCTTTTGATAATGTGGGTACCGGGACTTGCATGGAGTTAGGACAGTGGACACGTAGTAAACCGGTCTTTGAAGAGGGAACCTGTGTCCGTCCTTTTCTTGTTCGACGACAAGCACCGAGCTAACAACTTGATGTGTTGCAGCGATATATAATAGCATTGGTTCCCCCATGTTGGGCGCGGCCAGGACCGGATTTGTTGCCAATATGGCTTTTATTTCTTCGAGTCCGGCCGTGGCGGCATCCGTCCACTCGAAGTGATCGGTGCGCCGGAGGAGGCAGTAAAGGGGTAACGCCTTTTCTCCCAAACGGGAAATAAAGCGGCTTAGAGCCGCTACGCATCCAGTCAATTTTTGTATTGCTTGAGGTCTTTTGGAATATCCAATTGTGACAGAGCTCGGATCTTGGCTGGGTTTGCTTCAATTCCTCTACCGGACACAATGAGGCCCAAGAGCTTTCCGGCTGGAACGCCGAAGTCGCATTTTCCCGGATTGAGCATAATGTCATATTTTCGAAGATTGTCGAATGTGAGCCTCAAGTCGTCTACTAGAGTTTTGACATGCTTGGATTTGATGACCACGTCATCTACATATGCTTCCACTGTTTTGCCGATCTGGTTAGCCAGACATGTCTGAATCATGCGCTGATATGTTGCGCCGGTGTTTTTGAGCCCGAAGGGCATTGTGTTGAAGCAGAATGGGCCGTATGGAGTGATGAATGCTGTTGCAGCTTGGTCTGGCTCCGCCATCTTGATTTGGTGGTAGCCGGAGTACGCGTCGAGGAAGCACAATGAGTCATTTCCTGTTGTGGCATCGATAATTTGATCAATCCGAGGGAGGGGGAAGGGATCCTTTCGGCAAGCCTTATTAAGGTCTTTGAAATCAACACATAGGCGCCAGGATTTATCCTTGTTTGGTACCATCACCAGATTTGCTAGCCAGTCCGGATGTTTTATATATCTGATGAATCCGGCTTCCAGAAGTTTGGCTAGCTCCTCTTGGGTTCGGAAAAGCGCCGAAGAGCCTGTTTGACTGGCTTGAATCCTTTTAGGATGTTTAGGCTGTGTTCGGCCAGCCGACGTGGGATTCATGGCATGTCCGAAGGGTGCCAGGCAAAAATGTCCCAGTTTTCTCGTAGAAATTCTCATAGTGTGGCGTCTGTTGGGGAACGTAGTAATTTCAAAAATTTTCCTACGATCACGCAAGACCATGGTGATGCATAGCAACGAGATGAGAATGTTGTCTCACGCCCTCGAGACCAACAGGAAGCGTTGGCATAGCGTAGAGGAAGTAGTCGTACTTCTTCCCGATCCAACCGATCCAAGTACCGAGCGACGGCACCTCCGAGTTCTGCACACGTTCAGCTCGATGGCGCCCCTCGAACTCCGATCCAGCCGAGTGTTGAGGAGAGTTTCAAGCCTGACGGCGTGGTGACGATGATGATGTTCCACCGGCGCAGGGCTTCGCCTAAGCTCCGCGTCGGTATATTCGAGGTGTAGTTTGGTGGAAGGGGGCACCGCACACGGCTAAGGAACGATCTCAATGATCAACTTGTGTGTCATGGGGTGCCCTCTGCCCCTGTATATAAAGGAGGGAAGGGGAGGGGCTGGCCGGCCACCTATGGCTGCGCCTGGGAGTCCTACTCCCACCGGGAGTAGGATTCCCCCAATCCTAGTCCAACTAGGGTTTGACCAAGGGGAGAGGGAGAGAGGGGGCGCCACCCCCTTCTCCTAATCCTAATAGGACTAGGGAAGGGGGGAAGGCTGCGGCCAGCATATGGCCCCCTTTTCTCTTTCCCACTAAGGCCCATCAAGGCCCATTGACCCCCCGGGAGGTTCCGGTAACCCCCCGGTACTCCGGTAAAATTCCCAATTTCACCCGGAGTGATTCCGGAGTCCAAACATAGGCTTCCAATATATCAATCTTTATGTCTCGACCATTTCGAGACTCCTCGTCATGTCCGTGATCTCATCCGGGACTCCGAACAACCTTCGGTACATCAATATCATATAAACTCATAATAACTGTCATCGAAACGTTAAGCGTGCGGACCCTACGGGTTCGAGAACTATGTAGACATGACCGAGACACCTCTCTGGTCAATAACCAATAGCGGGACCTGGATGCCCATATTGGCTCCTACATATTCTCGAAGATCTTTATCGGTCGAGACCGCATAACAACATCGTTGTTCCTTTGTCATCGGTATGTTACTTGCCCGAGATTCGATCGTCGGTATCCAATACCTAGTTCAATCTAGTTCATGGCATGTCTCTTTTCTCGTTCCGTAATACATCATCTCACAACTAACACATTTAGTTGCAATGCTTGCAAGGCTTATGTGATGTGCATTACCGAGAGGGCCCAGAGATACCTCTCCGACAATCGGATGACAAATCCTAATCTCAAATATGCCAACCCAACATGTACCTTCGGAGACACCTGTAATGTACCTTTATAATCACCCGATTACGTTGTGACGTTTGGTAGCACCCAAAGTGTTCCTCGGGCAAACGGGAGTTGCATAATCTCATAGTCATAGGAACATGTATAAGTCATGAAGAAAAGCACTAGCAACAAACTATACGATCAGGTGCTATGCTAATGGAATGGGTCATGTCAATCAGATCATTCAACCAATGATGTGATCCGTTAATCAAATAACAACTCCTTGTTCATGGTTAGGAAACATAACCATCTTTGATTAACGAGCTAGTCAAGTAGAGGCATACTAGTGACACTCTGTAGGTTTATGTATTCACACATGTATTATGTTTCCGGTTAATACAATTCTAGCATGAATAATAAACATTTATCATGATATAAGGAAATAAATAATAAAATTTATTATTGC
Source organism: Aegilops longissima (assembly GCA_021605205.1). Taxonomy (NCBI): domain Eukaryota; kingdom Viridiplantae; phylum Streptophyta; class Magnoliopsida; order Poales; family Poaceae; genus Aegilops; species Aegilops longissima. The sequence goes on from CM038681.1 coordinate 66,363,451, forward strand.
CTCTAGGGCATATTTCCTTCAGTCTCCCACTTGCACTAGAGTCAATAATCTAGTTCACATCGCCATGTGATTTAACATCAATAGTTCACATCTATATGTGGTTAACACCCATAGTTCACATCGACATGTGACCAACACCCAAAGGGTTTACTAGAGTCAGTAATCTAGTTCACATCGCTATGTGATTAACACCCAAAGAGTACTAAGGTGTGATCATGTTTTGCTTGTGAGATAATTTTAGTCAACGGGTCTGTCACATTCAGAGCCGTAAGTATTTTGCAAATTTCTATGTCTACAATGCTCTCGCACGGAGCTACTCTAGCTAATTGCTCCCACTTTCAATATGTATCTAGATTGAGACTCGAGTCATCTAGATTAGTGTTAAAACTTGCATCGACGTAACCTTTACTTACGAACCTTTTCCACTTCCATAATCGAGAAACATATCCTTATTCTACTAAGGATAATTTTGACCGCTGTCCATTGATCTACTCCTAGATCTCTATTGCACTCCCTTGCCAATCTTAGTGGTAGGGTATGCAATAGATCTGGTACACAGCATGACATACTTTATAGAACCTATGGCTGATGCATAGGGAATGACTTTCATTCTATTTCTATCTTCTGCCGTGGTCGGGTTTTGAGTCTTACTCAATCTCACACCTTGTAACACAGGCAAGAACTCTTTCTTTGACTGTTCCATTTTGAACTACTTCAAAATCTTGTCAAGGTATGTATTCATTGAAAAACTTATCAAGCGCCTTGATCTATCTCTATAGATCTTGATGCTCAATATGTAAAGCTTCACCGAGGTCTTTCTTTGAAAAACTCCTTTCAAATACTCCTTTATGCTTTGCAGAATAATTCTACATTATTTCGATCAACAATATGTCATTCACATATACTTATCGAAATGCTGTAGTGCTCCCACTCACTTTCTTGTAAATACAGGCTTCTCCAAAAGTCTCAGAAAAACCATATGCTTTGATCAAATCATCAAGCATATATTCCAACTCGAGATGCTTGCACCAGTCCATAGATGGATCGCTGGAGCTTGCACATTTTGTTAGCTCCTTTAGGATTGACAAAACCTTCTGGTTGCATCATATACAACTCCTCTTTAATAAATCCATTAAAGAATGTAGTTTTGACATCCATTTGCCAGATTTCATAAAATGTGGCAATTGCTAACATGATTCGGACAGACTTTAAGCATCGCTACAGTTGAAAAAATCTCACTGTAGTCAACACTTTGAACTTGTCAAAAACCTTTTGCGACAAGTCGAGCTTTGTAGATAGTAACACTACTATCAACATCTGTCTTCCTCTTGAAAATCCATTTATCTACATGGCTTGCTGATCATCGAGCAAGTCAATCAAAGTCCATACTTTGTTCTCATACATGGATCCTATCTCAGATTTCATGGTCTCAAGCCATTTCGGAATCTGGGCTCATCATCGCTTCCTCATAGTTCGTAGGTTCATCATGTTCTAGTAACATGACTTCCGAATATGATTACCGCACCACACCGGTGCGGATCTTACTCGAAGACCCACGAGGTTTGGTAGTAACTTGATCTGAAGTTTCATGATCATCATCATTAACTTCCTCACTAATTGGTGTAGTAATCACCGAACTGATTCTGTGATGAACTACTTTCCAATAAGGGAGAAGGTACAATTACCTTATCAAGTTCTACTTTCCTCCCACTCACTTCTTTCGAGAGAAACTCCTTCTCTAGAAAGGATCCATTTTAGCAACGAATGTTTTGCCTTTAGATCTGTGATAGAAGGTGTACCCAACAGTTTCTTTTGGGTATTCTATGAAGACGCACTTCTCCGATTTGGGTTCGAGCTTATCAGGTGAAAACTTTTTCACATAAGCATCACAACTCCAAACTTTAAGAAACGACAGCTTAGGTTTACTGCTAAACCATAGTTCATACGGTGTCATCTCAACGGATTTAGATGGTGCCCTATTAAACGTGAATGCAGCTGTCTCTAATGCATAACCCAAAAACGATAGTGGTAAATCGGTAAGATACATCATAGATCGCACCATATCAAAATAAAGTACGGTTCTGACGTTCGGACACACCATAATGTTGTGGTGTTCCGGTGGCGTGAGCTGTGAAACTATTCCACATTGTTTTCATTGAAGACCAAACTCAGAACTCAAATATTCATCTCCACGATCAGATCGCAGAAACTTTATTTTCTTGTTACGATGATTTTCCACTTCACTCTGAAATTCTTTGAACCTTTCAACTATTTCAGACTTATGTTTCATCAAGTAGATATACCCATATCTGCTCAAATCATCTTGTGAAGGTCAGAAAATAACGATACTTGCCACGAGCATCAACACTCATTGGATCGCATACATCGGTATGTATTATTCCCAATAAGTCAGTAGCTTGTTCCATTGTTCCGAGAACGGAGTTTTAGTCATCTTGCCCAAAAGGCACGGTTCGCAAGCATCAAATGATTCATAATCAAGTGATTCCAAAAGTCCATCAAGATGGAGTTTTCTTCATGCGCTTTACACCAATATGACCTAAACGGCAGTGCCACAAATAAGTTGCACTATCATTATTAACTTTGCATCTTTTGGTTTCAATATTATGAATATGTGTATCACTATGATCGAGATCCAATGAACCATTTTCATTGGGTGTGTAACCATATAAGGTTTTATTCATGTAAGCAGAACAACAATTTATTCTCTTACTTAAATGAATAACCAGTATTGCAATAAACATGATCAAATCATATTTATGCTCAACACCAAATAACACTTATTTAGGTTCCACACTAATCCCGAAAGTATAGGGAGTGTGCGATGATGATCATATCAATCTTGGAACTACTTCCAACACTCATCGTCACTTCCCTTCAACTAGTCTCTGCTTTTATTCAGAACTCCTGTTTGAGTTACTAATCTTAGCAACCGAACAGTATCAAATACTCAGGGGCCACTATAAACACTAGTAAGGCACACATCAATAACCTGTATATCAAATATAACCTTGTTCACTTTGCCATCCTTCTTATCCACCAAATATTCAGGGGTAGTTCGCTTCAAAGGACCAGTTCCATTGCAGCAAAAGTACTCGGTCTCGGGCTTAGGTCTAGACTTGGGCTTCTTCACTCGAGCAGCAACTTGCTTGCCGTTCCTTTTGAAGTTCCCTTCTTCCCTTTGCCATTTTCCTTGAGACTAGTGGTCTTGTCAACCATCAACACTTGATGTTTTTCTTGATTTCTACCTTCGCGATTTTAGCATCGCGAAGAGCTCGAGAAACTTTTTCGTCATCCCTTGCATACTATAGTTCATCACGAAGTTCTACTAACTTAGTGATGGTGACTAGAGAATTCTGTCAATCACTATCTTATCTGGAAGATTAACTCCCACTTGATTCAAGCGATTGAAGTACTCAGACAATCTGAGCACATGCTCACTAGTTGAGCGATTCTCCTCCATCTTTTAGCTATAGAACTTGTTGGAGACTTTCATTTCTCTCAACTCGGTATTTGCTTGAAATATTAACTTCAATTCCTGGAACATCTCATATGGTCCATGACGCTCAAAACGCCTTTGAAGTCCCGATTCTAAGCCGTTAAGCATGGTGCACTAAACTATCAAGTAGTCATCATATTGAGCTAGCCAAACGCTCATAACGTCAGATTCGCTCATATTGAGCTAGCCAAACGCTCATAACGTCGCATCTGCTCCTGCAATAGGTCTGTCACCTAGCTGTGCATTAAGGACATAATTCTTCGTGCAGCAATGAGGATAAACCTCAGATCACGGATCCAATCCGCATCATTGCTACTAACATTTTTCAATACAATTTTTCTAGGAACACATATGAAAACATAGGGAAGCAACAACGCGAGCTATTGATCTACAACATAATTTGCAAAATACTACCGGGACTAAGTTCATGATAAATTAAAGTTCAATTAATCATATTACTTAAGAACTCCCACTTAGACAAATATCCTCCAATTCTCTAAGTGATTGCGTGATCCATATCAACTACACCATGACCGATCATCACGTGTGATGGAGTAGTTTCAATGGTGAACATCAATATGTTGATCATATCTACTATATGATTCACGCCGACCTTCGGTCTCCGTGTTCCGAGGTCATATCTTATATGCATAGCTCGTCAAGTATAACCTGAGTATTCGCGTGTGCAACTGTTTTGCACCGTTGTATTTGAACGTAGAGCCTATCACACCCGATCATCACGTGGTGTCTCAGACGAAGAACTTTCGCAGCGGTGCATACTCGGGAGAACACTTCTTGATAATTTAGTAAGGGATCATCTTATAATGCTACCGTCAATCAAAGCAAAATAAGATGCATAAAGGATTAACATCACATGCAATCAATATAAGTGATATGATATGGCCATCATCATTTTGTGCTTGTGATCTCCATCTCCGAAGCACCGTCATGATCACCATCGTCACCGGCGCGACACCTTGATCTCCATCATAGCATCGTTGTCGTCTCGCCAACTATTGCTTCTACGACTATCGCTACTCCTTAGTGATAAAGTAAAGCAATTACATGGCGTTTGCATTTCATACAATAAAGCGACAACCATATGGCTCCTGCCGATTGTCGATAACTCGGTTACAAAACATGATCATCTCATACAATGAAATATAGCATCACGTCTTGACCATATCACATCACAACATGCCCTGCAAAAACAAGTTAGACGTCCTCTACTTTGTTGTTGCAAGTTTTACGTGGCTGCTACGGGCTGAGCAAGAACCGTTCTTACCTACGCATCAAAACCACAACGATACTTCGTCAAATAGACTCCGTTTTAACCTTCTCAAGGACCGGCGTAGCCACACTCGGTTCAACTAAAGTGAGAGAGACAGACACCGCCGGTCACCTTTAAGCAACTAGTGCTCGAGCGGTGAAACCAGTCTCGCGTAAGCGTCGCGTAATGTCGGTCCGGGCGCTTCATCTCACAATACCGCTGAACCAAAGTATGACATGCTGGTAGGTAGTATGACTTGTATCGCCCACAACTCACTTGTGTTCTACTCGTGCATATGACATCAACGCATAAAACCAGGCTCGGATGCCACTGTTGGGGAACGTAGTAATTTCAAAAAATTTCCTCACGATCACGCAAGACCATGGTGATGCATAGCAACGAGATGAGAATGTTGTCACGCACCCTCGTAGACCAGCAGCGAAGCGTGACGCAAGCGTAGAGGAAGTAGTCGTACTTCTTCCCGATCCAACCGATCCAAGTACCGAGCGACGGCACCTCCGAGTTCTGCACACGCTCAGCTCGATGGCGTCCCTCGAACTCCGATCCAGCCGAGTGTTGAGGAGAGTTTCGTCGACGACGGCGTGGTGACGATGATGATGTTCCACGGCGCGGGGCTTCGCCTAAGCTCCGCGTCGGTATATTCGAGGTGTAGTTTGGTGGAAGGGGCACCGCACACGGCTAAGGAACGATCTCAATGATCAACTTGTGTGTCATGGGGTGCCCCTGCCCTGTATATAAAGGAGGGAAGGGAGGGGCTGGCGGCCACCTATGGCTGCGCTGGGAGTCCTACTCCCACCGAGTAGGATTCCCCCAATCCTAGTCCAACTAGGGTTTGACCAAGGGAGAGGGAGAGAGGCGCCACCCCTTCTCCTAATCCTAATAGGACTAGGGAAGGGGAAGGCTGCGCCAGCATATGGCCCCTTTTCTTTCCCACTAAGGCCCATCAAGGCCCATTGACCCCCGGGAGGTTCCGTAACCCCGGTACTCGTAAAATTCCCAATTTCACCGGAGTGATTCCGAGTCCAAACATAGGCTTCCAATATATCAATCTTTATGTCTCGACCATTTCGAGACTCCTCGTCATGTCCGTGATCTCATCCGGACTCGAACAACCTTGGTACATCAATATCATATAAACTCATAATAACTGTCATCGAAGCGTTAAGCGTGCGGACCCTACGGGTTCGAGAACTATGTAGACATGACCGAGACACCTCTCGGTCAATAACCAATAGCGGGACCTGGATGCCCATATTGGCTCCTACATATTCTCGAAGATCTTTATCGGTCGGACCGCATAACAACATACGTTGTTCCCTTTGTCATCGGTATGTTACTTGCCCGAGATTCGATCGTCGGTATCCAATACCTAGTTCAATCTCGTTCTTCGCAAGTCTCTTTTCTCGTTCCGTAATACATCATCTCACAACTAACACATTTAGTTGCAATGCTTGCAAGGCTTATGTGATGTGCATTACCGAGAGGGCCCAGAGATACCTCTCCGACAATCGGAGTGACAAATCCTAATCTCGAAATATGCCAACCCAACATGTACCTTCGGAGACACCTGTAATGTACCTTTATAATCACCCGATTCGTTGTGACGTTTGGTAGCACCAAAGTGTTCCTCGGGCAAACGGGAGTTGCATAATCTCATAGTCATAGGAACATGTATAAGTCATGAAGAAAAGCACTAGCAACAAACTATACGATCAGGTGCTATGCTAATGGAATGGGTCATGTCAATCAGATCATTCAACCAATGATGTGATCCCGTTAATCAAATAACAACTCCTTGTTCATGGTTAGGAAATATAACCATCTTTGATTAACGAGCTAGTCAAGTAGAGGCATACTAGTGACACTCTGTAGGTTTATGTATTCACACATGTATTATGTTTCCGGTTAATACAATTCTAGCATGAATAATAAACATTTATCATGATATAAGGAAATAAATAATAACATTTATTATTGCCTCTAGGGCATATTTCCTTCAGCGTCTACATCAGGGTTTAATTGTGCCCCAATGGAGGCCGTCTTTGCAGGGTCCGTTGGGTGGACTTGGAATTTGACTATTTCATCCGCTGGTTTAAAAGAGGTGGACTTGGATCTTTTATCAAGTATCACATCGTCCCTGTTCACCGTGGACCGCATTGCAGTGAGTTCCTCGGCCGCTAGGGCTTCGGATAGTGCCTCGAGGGCTAGTGTGGCTGTCTTGTTTTCGGCGTGGAGTGCTATGTTCGATCACTAGCAAGAGTGATGATTCCGTTAGGTCCGGGCATTTTAAGCTTCATATACCCGTAATGGGGTATAGCTTGGAAAATTGCAAATGCCTCTCGCCCTAATAAAGCGTGATATCCGCTGCTGAACGGGGCCACTTGAAATGTGACCTCCTCGGACCTGTAATTGTCCGGCGAGCCGAACACTACGTCCAGTGTGATTTTTCCCGTGCAGCATGATTCCCGGCTGGGGATTATTCCTCTAAAGGATGTGCTTCTTCGCTCAATGCGGTTCGAGTCTATTTCCATTTTTCGGAGGGTTTCCTCGTAGATGAGGTTTAGTCCGCTGCCGCCATCCATGAGTACCTTAGTAAGGCGAAAGCCGTCCACTATTGGACTGAGGACCAATGCGGCTGGTGCTCGGGCTGTTCGGAATTTAGGTTCGTCACTGACATTAAAGGTAATAGCCGTGTCACTCCATGGAGTTATTGTTGCTACTTGGTAGACTTCGGCAAGGTTGCGGAGTGTTCGTTTCCGCATGTTATTTGATGCGAAAGTCTCGAAGACTGTTAATACCATACTGGTGTTGCTGGGCTGGGATTCTGAGGCTAGAAGCTCTTCGCCACTTTTGGCCACCTGCCGTAGTATCCAACATGCTCGAAGGCTATGAGTTGGAGTGGCGCCCTCTGTGCTATGAATTTTGCAGGGTCCATTTAGCCAACCCTCCAGTACGGTTCCGTGCCCTTTAGGGTTTTTTTTATGTATAACCCGGGTGCTTGGTGATGATGCACCCTTTTATTCCGGACTAGGGCTGTATTCGGGGCCGGATTATCCCAAAATTTACTTTCGGTTTTCCGAGCACTCTCCATCGCGCAGTACTTTTGTACTATGGTCACCAAGTCAGCAAAGCGTGTAATTTCGCGACGACTTATGGCGTTTAGGATTCCCTTGTCCGTGCAATTATTGCAGAAAAATGAGATCGCTTCCTCCTCTCGGCAGTCCTTTATCCTGTCCATAACCAGGAGGAATCTGGCCCAGTAGTGATGTACTGTTTCAGCGGGCTCTTGCCGAATTCGGGATAGATCGCTAATGTTTGGGTGGGCGGGTGGAACTAAATCCGGAACCCCGTCCAATTTAAGACTCAGGGGCCGAGAAGTTTCCGAACTTGGAAGTTTGGATTTTTGAATGCTATCCAATGAATCCAACCCGCCGCCTGACTTTAAGTTTAGGGCTTGATCGACATCCGTCCCTCTGCGGCAATCCAGCATGGAGGGATCGGGAATCGGACGTAGCTAGTCCTTAAGATAGAAGAAGAATCGCCAGATTGCCCTCTATCACAGCAACATGATGGGTAGCACTGGGAGAGTTGATCTCTCTCAGATCGGTTTTAGGCCCGATCTGGTCGTAGTCTAATGGCGACTCGGTCGGCGATGCAATCCAAGAGCTCGTTTACGGAGGAGAGCTCGATCGGATCTAACTGCTCGGCAAGTTCCGAGTTAACGTGAAGATTGGTTTCGATGACCCGAGAAGTCATCGTCGGCGCGGTGGCCGAACTGGCGGTCATAAGAAAACTACCTAACCGAAGAGTCTGACCAGCGGCCAAGGCTCCTTTGGTGATAGTATCGTCTTTAAAGACGGGATGAGGCATCCTTCCTGACGGCGACGGCACAGAGGAACTCTCAATGAAAGCATCAATGTCGGTGTCAAAACCGGCGGATCTCGGGTAGGGGGTCCCGAACTGTGCGTCTAGGCGGATGGTAACAGGAGACAAGGGACACGATGTTTTTACCCAGGTTCGGGCCCTCTCGATGGAGGTAATACCCTTCTCCTGCTTGAGTAATATTGATGATATGGGTAGTACAAGAGTAGATCTACCACGAGATCAGAGAGGCTAAACCCTAGAAGCTAGCCTATGGTATGATTGTTGTTCGTCCTACGGACTAAAACCCTTAGGTTTATATAGACACCGAATAGGGTTAGGGTTACACAGAGTCGGTTACAATGGTAGGAGATCTACATATCCGTATCGCCAAGCTTTCCTTCCACGCCAAGGAAAGTCCTATCCGGTCACGGGACGAAGTCTTCAATCTTGTATCTTCATAGTCTAGGAGTCCGGCCAAAGATGATAGTTCGGCTATCCGGACACCCCCTAGTCCAGGACTCCCTCACTCACGTATAGCAATCCTTGGCCCATTCTTTGTCGAGGAACCTCCTTGGTACATTCTTCTCAGCATATTTATTTTTCTAAAAATTTCTGAAATTTTAGTAACTTCAAAACAAAAGTGAATAAAACTAAACAAGATTGATAGCCACTACTCCTACAAGTGCCTAGAGCCTATATCATGTATTGGAATTTCTTGGGACCTCAAAAATTAAACATGCAAGCTCAAGAACATGGTCACCTATGCAGCAAAAATTTGCAATGAATAAAGCACTAGAACAAAAACTAATTGGACCAATGGAGGAGTCACATACCAAGCAACAATCTCCCAAAGCAGTTTTGTGAATGGAGCTTTGAGCTAAGAGATCAAAAATCGCAGCAAAACGAGCTAGAACTCGTGCTTGAGCTAGACAGGGATTTTTTTGGGTAGAAGATGGAGTGTGTGGGTGCTGGCATAAGTGGAGGGGAGCCACCAGGGGCCCACGAGACAGAAGGCGCGCTCTCTGGGGCGCCTCTCTCTCGTGGCCTGGTGCTTAGCCCTCCTGCAGTGTTTTCAGTGCCTAAAATCCTAAAATATTCCATAAAAAATCATACTAAGTTTGCAGGGCATTTGGAGCACTTTTATTTTTGGACTATTTTTTAATGCACGGATAATTCATAAAACAGACGGATAATACTATTTTTGCTTTATTTATTCTAAAAAATAGAAAGTAAAAAGAGGGTACAGAAGGTTGTGCCTTCTAGTTTCATCCATCTCGTGATCATCAAAATGAACCCACTAACAAGGTTGATGAAGTCTTGTTAACAAACTCATTTCGAATAACACGGAACCGGAGAAATTTCGAATAACACTAAGTTACCTCAACGGGGATATGAAAATCCCCAACAATAAGAATATCATACTTTTTCTTGACAGTAGGGAGAGGAAATTCAAAGCCTCCAAAAATGATAGTTGGAACTTTTTCAATAGAATTGATGCTATGGACTTGAGATTGTTTCCTCGGAAAGTGTACCGTATGCTCATTACCATTAACATGAAAAGTGACATTGCCTTTGTTGCAATCAGTAACAGCCCCTGCAGTATTAAGAAAAGTTCTACCAAGGATAATAGACATACTATCGTCCTCAGGGATATCAAGAATAACAAAGTCGGTTAAGATAGTGACATTTGCAACCACAACAGGCACATCCTCACAAATACCGACAGGTATAGCAGTTGATTTATCAACCATTTGCAAAGATATTTCAGTAGGTGTCAACTTATTCAATTCAAGTCTACGATATAAAGAGAGAGGCATAACACTAACACCGGCTCCAAGATCACATAAAGCAGTTCTAACATAATTTCTTTTAATAGAGCATGGTATAGTTGGTACACCCGGATCTCCAAGTTTCTTCGGTATTCCACCCTTAAAAGTTTAATTAGCAAGCATGGTGGAAATCTCAGCTTTCGATATCTTTCTTTTATTTGTGATGATATCCTTCATGTACTTAGCATAAGGATTTACTTTTAGCATATCAGTTAAGCGCATACGTAAGAAAATAGGTATAATCATTTCAGCAAAGCGCTCAAAATCCTCATCATCCTTTGACTTGGATGGTTTAGGAGGAAAGGGCATGGGTTTCTGAACCCATGGTTCTCTTTCTTTACCGTGCTTCCTAGCAACAAAATCTCTCTTATCATAACGTTGATTGTTTGATTGTGGGTTATCAAGATCAACATCAGGTTCAATCTCTACATCATTGTCTTTACTAGGTTGAGCATCAACATGTACATTATCATTAACATTATCACTAGGTTCATGTTCATCACCTGATTGTGTTACAACATCAGAAATAGAAATATTATTGGGATTCTCAGGTGTGTCTACGACAGGTTCATTAGAAGCATGCAAAGCTCTATCGTTTTTTTCTTCTTCTTTTTAGAAGAACTAGGTGCCTCTTGTCGGATTTCGGGTTCCGGCAGACCCTTGAGGTTCGAACACTGGGGTGCACGCGGAGATCCAACCCTCCACCGTCTCGTACCTCGCCGAATCGCAGGGACCTAAGCTACTAAACAGAACAGCACAAGAGACACAAGATTTATACTAGTTCGGGCCACCGTTGTGGTGTAATACCGTACTCTAGTTTGTGGCGTGGTGGATTGCCTCTTGGGCTGATGAGGAATAGTACAGGGAAGAACAGCCTCGCGAGGGTCTGTTCTTGGTGGGTGTGATGAACTGCTAGGTGGTGTTCCGTCGCTCTAGCTTGAGGATCGGGTCTCTATCTCTCTCTGGATGCCGATCGTTTTTCCTTCTTTTTTCTCTCTGAGTGTGGCTACTCCTATTTATAGGCGAAGGCCCTGGGCCTCTTCCCAAATATTGAGCGGGGAGGGCGCCAACAATTGGCCATTTTGAAGGGGAACAGCGGGTACACTTATCTGACTAAAGTTGGTCCTCGCTTTGCCAAAGGCTCTGGTGATGGCGCCTGCTTGGGCTCCACGATGACTCCTTCCAACCGTTGGGGCTGGTCTTGGTCTTGTTGCACCAAGCGGATGCCTTTGCTTGATGCTCTACTTTGAGCTTGCTCCCTTTGCACCAAAGAGGAAAGGAGGACGCTGCGCGGGTTGGCGCCCGACTGGCACCCTTGGTCGTCATGGCTTGCGTCATGGGCACCTCGCGAGGTACCCTGCCTTGAACTCTCCGCCTCCTCATGAGCCAACCTGACGAGGCCATGCCTGAGGAAGCTCCTGGTCGTCCGCTTGCATGATCTGGACCCTCGCGAGGGTCTTGCGCTTGTGTTGATGAAGATGGGCTGTCCTGGGCCTCCTTTGAGCCACGCCGCAGGCCGCACGCAGGCAAGTCTGGGGACCCCCATTCCCAGAACGCCGACAGTAGCCCCCGGGCCCACGGCGCGCCCGAACTTGGCTGAGCAGAGAGGCGAAAGGGCAAGTGCGAAGCGTCGTGAGCCCTAAAAGCCTGCGGCCTTGGGCGCCGCGTGGCGGTTGATTGGACGTGTGCGCACTGCTTCCCCACGATGCCTCGGTAACCACCCGGATTTGACGAGTCCCTGCATGCAGAGTTGGGCATGATGACTGGTGATCGTGGAGGCTGACGGTTGGCCTTCGCCGACCATAAGTACGGAACGGCGCGCGCCCTTCCAGTCGATCCTTCTGCTTCTACTCCTCCTCGTTTCGTCTGGTCGCCCTAGCTCCGATTCGCCGGTTCTCCAAGGAAGAGAAGGGAAAGGCTCCTCAAGAGGATCCTGACCTGCTCCCCCCAAAGAAGCGGCTTGCTCTCTGGTGTCAGGGCAGGTGTCGGTGTCAAAACCGGCGGATCTCGGGTAGGGGGTCCCGAACTGTGCGTCTATGCGGATGGTAACAGGAGACAAGGGACACGATGTTTACCCAGGTTCGGGCCCTCTTGATGGAGGTAAAACCCTACGTCCTGCTTGATTGATATTGATATTGTGGATGTTTACAAGAGTGGATCTACCACGAGATCAAGGAGGCTAAACCCTAGAAGCTAGCCTATGGTATGATTGTAAGGGTTGTTGTGATTGTAGTCCTACGGACTAAAGCCATCCGGTTTATATAGACACCGGAGAGGGCTAGGGTTACATAGAGTCGGTTACAATGGTAGGAGATCTACATATCCGTATCGCCAAGCTTGCCTTCCACGCCAAGGAAAGTCCCATCCGGACACGGGGTGAAGTCTTCAATCTTGTATCTTCATAGTCTTGGAGTCCGGTCGATGATGATAGTCCGGCAGATGATAGTTCGGCTGATGATGGTAGTCCGGCTATCCGGACACCCCCTAATCCAGGACTCCCTCAGTAGCCCCTGAACCAGGCTTCAATGACGATAAGTCCGGCTTGTATATTGCTCGGCATTGCAAGGCGGGTTCCTCCTCAAATGATAGAAGATTGTGAACACCGGGATAGTGTCCGCTCGCAAAATAAATTCCACATTCCACCGTAGAGAATAATAATATATATACACAAGTTCAATCTGGCGGCGTTTTCCGTGGAATGACGTCACACCACTACCAAGCCATTACTCGAATTGTTTTTACTTTACCACCTCAGCGCATTTAGCGAAGCGGTTTCCTTGGCACGTCTTGTCGAGCGAGATCGTGTTTCCCTTAATCCAGGATTCTCATCAATACAGGCGTGGGTAACCCAACGCATCATTGATGGTGGCGCTTGGGAGATAAGCGAGTTTTACCAGGGCGGTGGGGGACGCGTAAGACTTCGCCCGCCCATATAAGGGATATGGATTCACCTTCTCACCTACGCCTTCTTCCTCCTTTTGCTTATCCATCTCCGCGCACTCGAGCTCCAGCGCCCAAGTTCGCGCATCTCGTCTCAACCTTCTCCGACCATGTCCGGAGCGGGAGGTAAATGATTGGCGTCCACCGTTAAGGAGGAGCACATCGCCAAACTGCGTGGCGCCGGATACCTTTCCGGCGACATCGCGCACCGGCTGCCCAACGAGGGGCAGCTCATCCCCACCCCCAGGCCCCATGAGAGGGTCGTTTTTCTTCCCCACTTCCTCCGTGGACTGGGCTTTCCACTACATCCCTTTGTCCGGGGGCTCATGTTCTACTACGGCCTGGATTTCCATGATCTGGCGCTGAACTTCATCCTCAACATCTCGGCGTTTATCGTCGTGTGCGAGGCCTTCCTCTGCATCCAGCCCCACTTCGGCTTGTGGCTCAAGACCTTCAATGTCAAGCCGAAGGTAGTGAAGGGCACTCAAGCGGAGTGCGGAGGCGCCATGTTGGGCAAGATGCCCAACATCCTTTGGTTCGAAGGGGCCTTCGTGGAATCCGTCAAGGGGTGGCAATCGGGGTGGTTCTATATCACCGAGCCGCGTGACCCTAAATGGGCGGCGGCCCCCGAGTTTAGATCTGGTATCCCCACGCAGCTCACCTCCTGGAAAGAGAAGGGCTTGCTGTGGGGTAGTTTGAAGGAGCTGACGGGACTCCAAGCCTGTATCAAGAAGCTGGTGAAGAAGCTCAGGCTGGTTAACGTGGACCAGGTCACGCTCGTCCGCCGGATTCTCCCATGCCAAAAGCGGGCATTTAATTTATGGGAGTTCGATCCGGAACAGCACCAGGCGCTGAACAAGCTCTTGACACAACGTCTGAAGGCACACGGAAGGTGCTGTTCAAAGTGCGAAGCCCCGCATCCGCGATGAAGATCGCGATTTCGCCATGACACCAGCCGGCGAGGTAAGTGATTCTACCCTTTACGGGACACTTGTTTTCATAGTTTGACTCTATCACGGGCTTTAATTTCCCTTTTCCTTTGACAGGACTGGATGAGGAAGGCGGAGCAGATTACCTGTCCGGCTCCTATGCCGAAAACCCAGTGAGGCGCTTTCGTCTAGCGAGGCTGCTGGTTCGGCACCTGCGTGGTGCGGAGAAGAAGGCCAAGAAGGAGGCCACGGGTGCTCGAAAGAGGCCCGTTTTCAGGTGTCCGGCGACTCGGTGATTCCTCCTCCGAAAATGAGGAGGAGGAGAGGACTCTCTCCGGAGGAGGAGAGAGGAAGAGGAAGGCTTCCCCAATGGGGAGGCCGAGGGTCAAGAGGGAAGGACTATTCCCGGACAGCTCCGCCAACATCAACATTGGCGAGGAAGAATGGCCTTCAAGGGCCAGGCCTCGGCGAGATCGTAAGTATCCGGTTCCTGAATGATTTATAATTTTTTTTCTGCATCAAATAGTGTCATTCTAATGCTGCATACTGCCTGCAGTCCGGCCAGTGATGATCTCCCCGCTTCTTCGGGCGGGTCGTTGGCTCCGTCGGATGTAGACTCCATCCCGACTGCCTCCACCCCTCGCGACGCCGAGGACGCCGAGGTGGGAACCCAGAAGGACCCATCGGGGAGGCTCGGAGGCACCACAAGGCGTCCTCCGGACTTTGCGCGGACTCCACAGCAGAACCCGCAGTGGTTCCGGAGTCCGCCGCGGCGCCCTTCGAGCGAAGGGCAAGACCGTGACACCGGCGGCTTCCGCCCAACCGGGCGCGGGCAATTTGTTGAGGCGCTGCAGGCGCTTCCATCGAGGAAGAACACCGCACTATTATGAGTGCGGTGATTGAAAGTGCAGCTTCGCCAAAGGCGGGCTGACCAAGCTCGCTTGATAGCCTTCTATCGGGCTTTGAGGTAAGAAGTTAAAATATGCAATGTAATACCGCATAGACAGTAGCCCCTGATGCTCGGTTCGGTGTTCGGAAAGAAAAGCGGATGAGGATCTGAAAAAAGATATCTGTGAGGTTGCTAAAAATTATGTCAATATGGGTTGCAGGGCTGCTGCTGACCTCTGCCGCGACCGCTCATGGAGGTCGGTGCGTTGAAGCCGGAGCTCGAGCGGTCCGGGAAGCAGCTCCAAGACAAAGAAGGTGAGTAACACCACTTTGAATTTGTACCTTACAGAAAAGGATTTAGGTTGCAACAAAAAAATAACAAGGATAACATGGGTACTGCGGGGGCCACGAGCGAGGTGGCGACCACGAAGGAGGCCGTGTCTGTGACGAGCATAATGCGCGACACGGAGGCAGGCAGAGCGAGAAAAGCAGGAGGCGCGGGTGGCGGTGGTTCAGCAAGAGCTCCGAGGCTCTCATGGAAAAGCATGAGAGTTTGGGCGTGACTCAAAGACTCGTGAGTCGAGCTTGCCTCGCTCTCGAAAGTGCCAAAATCGACAAGGCCGAGGCCCATAAGTCCCTTCAGGAGATTGAGTTGGTGAGGAAGATAGCGGCGGGTAAGGCCATTTTCATGCAAAGCAAGCATGTGAATGTAAATTACGTGTTACTTACCCGAATTCATAGCTCTCCAGGGGCGTTTGCAGATCTGCCTCGCATGGCGTGTGCGATGCCGCCGCATTCTACCGAGCCGAGGTGGGGAGCTCAGCGGAGAAGGTCTTACGGTCTCGGTATCTTTGAGGCCGGCCATCCAGTGCCCCTAGCGACCAGTGAAGCAGCTGGTCGAGCTTCTAAGGTGGCCAAGCAGGCCATGAAGGGCCTCATAGTCCCATTGTGGCTGGAGAGGCCATGCACAGGAGCTACTTCGGCCTCGTCACGACGGCTGGTGGATGCGTGCCCTGGGTGGAGGTTATCAAGCGCTCCGCCTGTATTGAAGGTGCTTGTCGGGCCCTTGCCCGCGCAAAGGTGCATTGGGGCAAGCTGGATGCGGACAAGCTAATCAGCGACAGCGCCACCAGCGGGCAAGGAGCATCGTCGCCCGAAATTTACTATAAGGCTGTCTGAAGGGTGCCCGCAAGATTGCGGATGAGTGCCCCAGGATGTAATTTTGAGTGAATTAGCAATGTGTTATCCTGTGCGCTGAAAACTTTGTTCATATCGCTAAGCAACACTTGTTTAATTTAAAATATTACCTTACATGCGGCCATTTATTAAATCTGAGAGATGGCAAGTCGTCGGCTTCAGCCCCCATGCCACAGTCTTTGGGGTGTTGGGATAAACTTGAGCACTCTTGTTCCCATTTTGGGTCCATCTAGGAGGCGCTCAACACAATGAACAAGGCAACCGGACTTATAGTGCTTGAACACTCTCACTTAGCCATAGAATTCTATAGTTTTAAATTTGGTGAAGCCCCTAGTATTCGGAAGACCGAATTGGGGCGCTATCCACGCCTTCATCGGACATAATCCGAACTTCGCTCGGCGGCCTAGGTCTTTAAGGACCGAAAGGACCTCTCGAACAGCGACCAGTCTCTCGCCTTATCATGCCGGTCAGTTTTAGCTTTCTCCATCGAGGCGTTAACCCGGCTCAACCGGGCGCAATCGCAGTGGTTCTCCCAGTGCTACCTTAGCGATAGAGCGGGCGTAAGGTGCCAAACACGGGAGCCGGGCAAACCCAACTATTGACCCAAGACATGATTCAGAGCCGATTCATATAATGCTATAAGTTCGGGGTGCCGCACTTGTGAAAGTGTGCGGACTTTATCACACCATAATGCGGAGGACATAAGCCCCTGGTGTATTTGGCCGTACCAAGATGCACGGGTGCAACATGTCATAAATGAACATATATATATATAAAGTAATGCAATTATAGGCAAAAAGTGCTGCATTTTATTCGAGAAGATGTGCTATCAGTGCGGAATGATAGAAATAGTGCGGAAATCAAGGGATTGGACGAATTAAAGGCGTCTCCCTCCAGGGGTAGGCCGCGGAATGTTGTATTTAACAAATATAATGCTCGTGATGGAGACCACCTGAGTGTTCGTCGCGGCCTTTGTCCTTCCCTGGCTGTTGCATCATGAGTTCGGCAGGTTCGCCGCCGGACTGAGTTCTGTACAAAAAAGAGAAAAAGAAAAAAGAGTGACACACTTGGGAGCCCCTGGTGTGGTCGAACCGCACTCTGGGTCTGTTGTGGTTGTGCCCTTCCCCCTATGCCCATGGTATCTCCAGGGCGTAATTATGTACGGGGAGAGTTTGTCTTATAATTTTGCGAGGGCTGGGGTTGGGACCGCATTGCTACGCTGGCGATGCCGCAGGCGTGCGGGTGGTCTTGGTTGATGTTGCTCCGGGCGTGTTTGGTCGTGTCCGGTCGTTTAACGGCGGACTCGAGAATTGCCTTAAAAGGCTGCTCTGTACTTACGCGCGAGAGCTGTATGTTCCTCCGTTCGGAGGGGCGTTCGTGTTTCCGTTGACCGTGATGACTCCACGAGGGCTGGCATCTTGAGCTTAAGGTATGCATAATGCGGCACGCGTTGAATTTTGCAAGCAGCGGTTCGTCCGAGCAGAGCGTGATAGCCGCTGCATGAGCGGGACTATGTCGAAGATTAACTCCTCGCTTCGGAAATTATCCGGGGATCCGAAGACCACTTCCAGTGTAACTGAGCCTGTAAAATTGGCCTCGACACCTGGTATGATGCCTTTGAAGGTCGTCCTTGTAGGTTTAATCCTTGAAGGGTCTTTGCCCATCTTGTGCACTGTATCCGGATAAAGCAGGTTCAGGCTACTGCTGCCGTCCATCAGGACTCTCGTGAGGTGAAATCCATCGACGATTGGGTCTAAAACCAATGCGGCGAATCCGCCATGGCGGAAACTGGTCGGATGGTCTCTTCGATCGAAAGTGATCGGGCAAGAGGACCATGGGTTGAATTTTGGGGCGATGGCTCCATCAGCGTATCGTCCCTTAGTGCGCTTCCGCTCCCTCTTGGGAATATCGTTGCGTATATCATGTTTACCGTCCGAACTTGAGGGAATCCCTTTTGTCCTCTGTTGTTCGGCGGCGGGTCTCTTCCTCGTCATCGCTGTGTAGCTCCTTGTCACTGTTTTGGCGATTAATTTGCCTGCTGCTTGAATACCCAACAATCTCTGTTGGTGTGGTTAGCTGGCTTTTCGGGAGTTCCATGTATTTGACAAGAGCGGTCGAGTATTCGGTCCAAATTGGGCGGGCCCGAGTGGTTCTTTTGAATGGCTTCTTCCGTTGACGGGTTTGGAGCCTCGGAATCCGGCGTTCACTACCGTATCCTCATTCTTTGTCGCCGTTAATGCGGCGTTTGTTTTGTTTCGGCGCAACCTGCCATTGCGGTCCTTGGTATCCGGACTGCCAGCGTTTTCTTTGAGGTTGTTTTCTGCGGCGAGCCAGCTATCCTCTCCCGCACGAAGCGGGTCATGAGGGATGTGAGGGCTGCCATGGATTTCGGCTTCTCCTATCCTAGGTGCGGGCCAGCCACTCGTCGCGGATGTTATGTTTGAAGGCAGCGAGTGCCTCGCATCCGGACGGTCGGCGATTTGATTTTTCTTTGTTAAGAACCGTGTCGAGAATTGCTGGCGATTAAATCGCTGCTGCATTATGTGGCTTAGGTCATCTGCGTCGTGGTGGCACTTTGTCGTGCCACTGGAAGTTGTCGAGGAATGCGGCTTCCGGTCTTCCAACATCAATTGACTCTGCGGGCAGGCTGTTAAGCCAATGCCGAGCTGGTCCTTTAAGCAAGCGGGAGATATTTGATGGCGTGAAGATGCGTGCCGCGGGCCATGTGTATATGGAGGAGATAATCCTCAATCCCAACATGAGGTCTGTTGTGCCATTGTAGGATTCGATATTACGGGTTTGAACCCTTGAGGATTTGATGATCCATTACTTCGTCGGTGAAGCATAGTGGGTGTCTGGCGCCTCTGTATTGAGCAATATCGCGGCGTAGCTCGAGAAGCGTTATCTGCTGTGTTCGGCCTGGCGGAGTAGTTGTATCCGGTCGACGGTATTAAATGCGTGGGTCGTGGGGCGTCCACGTGATCCATAGATAGATCTGGATTGTCTTGCCTTGTCCTCAATATATCTCGCAAGTCCGGCGCGTTCCCCGTGGCTTCCTGCTTTTGAGCGATGCTGGAGTGCGGTTTTGGTGGAGGCTTGCGCCTCTCTATCGCGCCACGAGGTGGTCGGTCTACCGTACAGCGCTGGTGATGTAGGTTTGTATGCCTCCTCCTCTAATCGGGGAGCAACTTACGTTTTAGGTAACTTTTGGAGGGCGTTCGAGTTCATACTCTTGACGCGAGGACCTCGGTCCATCTGTCGGCCGATGGGTCTTGATCAGCTTGAAGCTGTTGTTGCTTTTGCTTTAGGCTGTTTGCCGTGGCCGTTAGCCTGCGTCTGAAAGCGCTCTTGTTCGACGGGATCCTCGAGGCACAGCGAATTAAATCGTCGCCGAGGCTTGCCTCGTCTCCGGAGGAGGTAAGTAATTGTCATCCTCGACCTCTTAAATGCCGCCCTCTCACGAGGGCTTGCTTCCACCTCCTCCTGTGCTGGATCGTGCTGGAGGGAGTTGTCTTCGGCACTTTCTGGGGTGTTATTATCTCCTGTGCCGGAATCTCCATTCTTGCCGTGGCGGGATTTAGAGCGGCGCCGCTGACGTCGGCGTTTGGGCTGTTTCTTTAAGGAATCGGCCTCCGCTGCTTCTTCGCCGTCCCCATCTTTTGGGGTGTCCACCATGTATATGTCGTATGACGAGGTGGTCTTCTAGTGTCCTGTAGGCGCTGGTTCTTGGTAGTCTCCGGCATCGTCGTCCATACCGTCGATGTCTTGGTCGTCGTCGAAATCGTCGGTTAAATCGTCGGCGGTGGCTCTGAAGTGGGTGGTGGGTGGGATCTGAATTTCTTCGTCGTCCGCGTCCCAACCGTCCCGGGCGTAGTTGCCAGGAGCTCTCCGGATAGCGAGAGATGCTTGATGAATTTATTATCGCCGAAGGCGAATGCTGAAAGATGTCCGCAGCGGTGAATTCCATGATCGGCGCCCAATCAGATTCGGTGGCAAGGCGCGCAGGAGGTCGAGTCCGCGAGTCCGGCACCTCGAGTCATGGTTTTATGCGGGACAAGGTAAGTGTTGGCTCCATCGCCGTAGAAGTTGCAGCTCGGCGGTGTCCAGCCATCCGTCCTCGATCCGAGCGATCGGCTCCGGACTATTAGTCGGAGCGGATTCGTGTCTGACCTCAAGGTGTTGTCCGTGGCGAGTTAGGTCATGCCCATCGTGACAGCGCGGCACGCTCGGCTGTGGCTCAGATCCATCGAGGATCAAGTCCCCGCGGATATCGGCCGTGAAGTTTAGGCTTCCAAACCTGACCTGACGGCCAGGGGCGTAGCTTTCGATCTGCTCCAGATGGCCAAGTGAATTGGCCCGCAGTGCGAAGCCGCCGAATACGAAGATCTGTCCGGGGAGAAAAGTCTCGCCCAGGACTACGTCGTTGTTGATTGAAGAGGCCATCAAGCCTATCGGTGACGACACAGAGGAACTCTCAATGAAAGCACCAATGTCGGTGTCAAAACCGGCGGATCTCGGGTAGGGGGTCCCGAACTGTGCGTCTAGGCGGATGGTAACAGGAGACAAGGGACACGATGTTTACCCAGGTTCGGGCCCTCTTGATGGAGGTAAAACCCTACGTCCTGCTTGATTGATATTGATATTGTGGATGTTTACAAGAGTGGATCTACCACGAGATCAAGGAGGCTAAACCCTAGAAGCTAGCCTATGGTATGATTGTAAGGGTTGTTGTGATTGTAGTCCTACGGACTAAAGCCATCCGGTTTATATAGACACCGGAGAAGGCTAGGGTTACATAGAGTCGGTTACAATGGTAGGAGATCTACATATCCGTATCGTAAGCTTGCCTTCACGCCAAGGAAAGTCCCATCCGGACACGGGGTGAAGTCTTCAATCTTGTATCTTCATAGTCTTGGAGTCCGGTCGATGATGATAGTCCGGCGGATGATAGTTCGGTGATGATGGTAGTCCGGCTATCCGGACACCCCTAATCAGGACTCCTCGGCGGGAGTGCTGCGCCGGGAGGCGCCCATGCCCTGATGCGTGCGGCCGCCACCAGGGTTTCCTCTTCCTTATATGCGCAAATTGGTGGCCTGGAGGAGGCGGCGCCGGGCGCCTGGCCCGGTGCCGCCCGGCAGCGCCCGGTGGGTCATGAAGGTGTCGTCTTCCCCCAGAGTCCACGCCGAGGCTCTGCCGGGAGTTCGTGCCCCGCGTCGCCACGCCTCCTAAGTCTTGGATTCGTCTTCCTTGTTTCTTCGCCGCCGTCGTCCGGCAGGGGGAACCCATGGGACTCTGGCTGCAGCACGGCGGCTGCGGCACCCCCGCGACCGGGGCAGAGGTCGCAGCAGTTGCCCCGGGCGAGGTCTTCATGACTCGAGGCTGGGACGAGGTCGCCCGGGTCTGCAGGGCGAGGGGCGCCCTAATGATCCACCTGGAGTACGATGGTGCTTCGGTGGTGTCCTTCATGGTCTTCGACGCGAAGGGTCGTCGGCTGGAGTGCTGCCCCGGGAAAGGCGGTGGGGCCCTGCTGCGGTGAGGCGGAGGCCGACCGACCACTCCCTTGGCAGCTTCTCGGCGGCGAAAGGCGCGGAGGATCAGCGACTCCGCCCGAGCTCTTGGCGGCGCCGGAGGCGAAGCGGCGACAGCTCTGAGCCCCGAGCTGCGCCGCTCCCGGGCGAGGCGAGCTCGTCGAGCCGCCACCGCCCCTGATCTGGGCGGGGTTGGCGCGGACGGGTGGCCCACTATTGATGATGGCGTGCTCGCGGTGGTCCCTGAGGTAGGACTCCTTAGGATTCGCGACTTTTGTTCTGCGAGGCCAAGAATGTACCCAGCGGGGGCTTGTAAGATGTTTATAGCTTCGTTTGTCAATATGATCCTTATTGTGAGGCAGTGTGAGATGCTCATTCCGTTCTAGCTCAGTTTTCTCCTTTCGGACCTCGTGAGGCTTGGTGCTCTCTGCGACGGGTCCCGATCCCAAAGCGGCTTCAGCCGTCGCTGGTATGCCGGTCGCGATGCCGTGGTCAAGGCGGAGGTGGCGGCCGAGGTCCGTAAGAGCCTACGAGTCACGATGCTCGAGGGGTCCCCTTGGCGCTCAAGCAGCCATCATTGTGTGAAAGGAGGCGGCGTTGCTAAGGCGGGGTTGCATTGAGTGTGAGGATGGTGTTGCGGACGACTAGTGTGTCCGGAGGTGACTTATCTTGAGGGCGGGACAATGCTTCCTGGTGCGGCGCTAGGTCCGTGCCTTGGCGGCGTGAGTTTGCGTGGCGAGGTCATTTCGCGCTCCTTGGAGGGAACCTGCAGGTTCACCACAAAAGGAACAAGAGCTCGCCGCGGCGATCGTTAGTTCTGCCGTTAGTTGCTTTGGAGAGGTGCGAGAGGCCTCGCGAGGTGTGTTAGGGCACCCGTGAGCCAGCGCGGGACTCACGAGGCCCTACCTCAAGGCGGGTTGCGCCTGGCTCTGGGCCTTATCTTCGAGTGTGTTCCTGCAAATTTGGCCAGATGCCGGTGCTCTACGTCTTCGGGTCCCGGCTCTCGGGCTGGTCTCAGCCATCGCTGCAAGCCAGGTCGCGATTCCATGGACAAAACTAGAGGGTGAGGGCCGGAGAGCCGGTAGGAGCCCTGAGTCATGATGCTCAGGCACCGCCCCCCCCCTTTAACGCGCAAGCTGGATTAGATGACGCAACTCTATGTCCTCGGGTCCCGGCTCTCGGGCTGGTCTCAGCCGTCGCTGGCAAGCCAGGTCGTGATGCCATGGACAAGACCAGAGGGTGAGGGCCGGAGAGCCGGTAGGAGCCTGAGTCGCGATGCTCAGGCACCCTCCTTTAACGTGCAAGATTCCGCCACCCAGGAAAAGGCTCCAAATAACAAGCATGGTGGGCGAGAGCATAATCCTAAGGAAAACGCAAGAAGGATACATGCCGCTGGGACAGGCCCGAGCGGCTTGGGGATGATGCAGCCCGAGGGGCGCCCCCAACAGGATAGGCTAACGACATGAAATAAAAGGGATACATGCCGCAGGGACAGACCCACGCGGCCTGGGAATAATGCATCCCTGAAGGCGCTCCCAGCCTGAAATAAAACTTAAAGATGTCACCTGGTGATGTTGGGGATGAAGGGGTGTTGGTGTAGCAGACTCGGTGGGCTGCGGGAGCCGATCCTCACGAGCCCCCAGGCCCGGGGGCCTCGGGAGGCTCCGGAGGCGCTGGCGGCTCCTCGGGGGCCATCTCCATCTCCGCCAGGGCTGCGGCGTGCCTGACCTCTTGAGCCTCCAGGATGGCCCTCATGAAATGCTGGTGCGCAGCAGCCGCGTTTGGCAGCCCGTAAGGCATGCGTACGTAGCCGTGGGGCGGACCCTCGCAATGTCCCACTCGTGAGGCCCAGAGGCGCTCTTGAGATGCGGCTCGGTTGAGCCCTGGTATGTCGATGCAGACACGCAGCCCACCATCCTCGCCTGGATGGGGGGCCACAGTGGGTAGGCGGCGGCTGCCCCTCATGGCCCTTGACTCCTGTAGCTCTTGAATGGCCTTGCTGACGAACTCTTGAGGGTTCTGCCCTCCTGGTCTTGCTCCTGCTTGCGGGAAACGTGCTTCGAAACACGCCTCCATGTGGTGCCCAAAGCGCCTCCCTCGAGACCTTGGCGAGGCCGGCGGCCCTCCAGGGGAGAGCCCCCGAGCCCTGCATAAGGAGGGCGCCGGGCGCGCTTTCCTATGCGATGGAAGGAGGCTCCCCCTGGCCCGGCGCGGGCCCTGAGGGGCTTGCCTCTTGAGGAGCCGGGCCGGTCGATGTCTTCTTCTTCTTGGGTGCGGCCTCGGGAGGCCTCCTGCTGCTGTGGTCTGGGTCTTCCAGCGATGCAGCCTGAAAAGCCCGCTCCAGGGATTACACTGCGTCTCTCTCTTCACAGGGCACCGTGATGACTCCGCCGCTTCCTGGCATCTTGAGGACGTTGTAGCCATGGTGGTTACGACCATGAATTTGTGCGCTGGGTACCGAGGATGGCGTTATGGCATGGCGAATGTGGGCGACGTCGAAGTCGATGAGCTCGGTGTGGTAGTTATTGCGAGCCCGAAGGTGGCAGGAAGGCGGACCTGCCCGATCGGGACCGTGGAGCCGTCGGTGACTCCGGAGAAAGGCTTGGTTGGCTGAAGCTGACTGTAAGGCACTTGAAGATTGTTGAATGTCTCCACGGACAGGACGTTGAGCCCTGCTCCACCGTCGATGAGGGTCTTGGTGACTAGCACATTGTTGATGATTGGGGAACAAAGCATCGGGAGAACTCCGGCTGTGGCTGCGCACTTGAGCTGATCCGCTGAGCTGAACGTGATGGCGCATGCCGACCACCTGAGAGGGCGTGTGGCCTCGAGCTTGGGGATGACTACATTCACTTTGAGAGCGAACTGCTTGAAGATGCGCTGAGAGGCTGGGGCTTGAGCTCCGCCAAGGATGCAGGCGACCGCACGCGCTTCCTGGAAGCCCCTAGCCCCCTCGTCCTGATGACGGTCTTCGATTCTCCTTGGCGGCGGCGGCAGCGGAGGGTGGCTTGCGTTCCCCTGCGGGCGATCCTCGCGAGGCTGATCCCTCCAGCCTCCCTCGCGAGGTGGGTCTTGCCAGCGGTCCTCGCGAGGTTGGTCGCGCCACCCTTGGCGCGGGCCGCGATCTTCCCAGCGTCCTCCATTCCTTCCTCCTCCTCGGCTGAAGCCCCGGTCGCTGCGCTCGGGGCTTCTGCCGACCCTTCCTTCGCGTACGACCCGGAGCTCTTGACATTCATTGGTGTTGTGAGTGTGGAGGTCGTGGTACACGCAGTACCGGCTGCCCTTGGAGGACTCGAGCTGATCTCTGCCTCGATTGGTCTCTGGTTCGGCTACGAGCACAGCAGCCCCCTTGCGCTTCACGTCCTTGGCCTTGGACTTCTTTTCTTCGGGATCCGCGGCAGGCAGCTCGAGGAGGGAGAGGCGCCCCTCCTCAGCCCTGGCGCGCACTTGGTCGCCAAGTTGAACAGCTCGAGGAGGTGCACAGATCTTCATGCATCGCCAGCTCCTCCTTCATCTTGAGGTCGCGACTTTCTGTCGAAGAAGGCGAGA
The DNA here is from genome assembly GCA_021605205.1 of Aegilops longissima. Taxonomy (NCBI): domain Eukaryota; kingdom Viridiplantae; phylum Streptophyta; class Magnoliopsida; order Poales; family Poaceae; genus Aegilops; species Aegilops longissima. The sequence continues at coordinate 66,388,983 of CM038681.1, forward strand.
TGATGGCCTCCTCCGTTACCACAGGGATCTTGGTAGCGTTGTTGAAGCGCTGGATGTACTTTTGCAGGGTTTCCCATGGCTGCTGCTTGATTCGGCGCATGTCGCTCACGGCGGGTGGCCGGTCACGAGTACCTTGGAAGTTGGCGATGAAGCGAGTGCGCATCTCGGCCCAGGAAGAGATCGTGCCTGGGGCCAGATTCAGGAGCCAAGTGCGGGCCCCGTCCTTGAGCGCCATGGGAAACCAATTCGCCATGACCTTTTCATCCCCGTTGGCAGCCTCGATGCCCAGCTCGTGAAGCTGGAGGAACTCCGTGGGTCAGCTGTGCCGTCGTGGCGGGAGGCAGGTCTGGCTTGAACTTGGCATGCCACGCGACGCTGCGCCTTCGGAGGTGAAAGCGCGGCAGCCCGCCGTGGCAGCGAGGGGCCTCGGGCGGCAGAGAGCTTGGTCTTGTGGGCCTCCTGCGCCCGGGCTGGGGGCAGCGTAGGGTCTTGGCGTCTTTGGGCGGGAGCGCCGGGCAGCTTCTTGCGGGCGAGGAACTTCTTGGCAGCTCTGCTCTTGCAGCGCGGCGCTGGCGAGCAGGTTCCGCCGAGGGCCGCAGCATATGAAAACAAGCGCCGTCTTGAGGAGGCGGCTGGCGCCCGGGAGCTTCATCGCCAGCAGCGAGGCGAGTGCGCTGCTGATGAAGACGAGCGGCGGCGGTCGCCTCTGCAGCACGGACGAGCTCGGCGACTCGGTCGAGCCATTCTTCGTAGACGTCATCGATGGGGCGGTAGCGCAGGAGCTCGTTAGCCACGATGAGTGCAGCTCGGGCCTCCATGGCGGCTTGAAGCGCCGTGGCGAAGAACCAGCGAGTGGCGGCGGCGTGGAAGTGCGGCCGTCCCGCCTCATGGGCGGGTCTTGGGGCGGCGCTTGCTGCTCGTTCGCGCCGGGCGATGGCGGCGTTGACGGCAGTGACGAGGAACGCACGGGCGCCCACCGGCGGGAGCCGTCTAAGCGACATGGGAGGCGAAGCGGCTCGGCGCTTCAGCGCTTGAGCCCGGCAGGCGTCGAACATGGTTTCGGTGGTCGGGAAGAACGAAGCGGCGAAAAGCAGATTCCGGCGCACCGCAACCTGGCGCGCCAAATGTCAGATTTCGGGTTCCGGCAGACCCTTGAGGTTCGAACACTGGGGTGCACGCGGAGATCCAACCCTCCACCGTCTCGTACCTCGCCGGATCGCAGGGACCTAAGCTACTAAACAGAACAGCACAAGAGACACAAGATTTATGCTAGTTTGGGCCACCGTTGTGGTGTAATACCGTACTCTAGTTTGTGGCGTGGTGGATTGCCTCTTGGGCTGATGAGGAACAGTCTGAGGGAAGAACAGCCTCGCGGTCTATTCTTGGTGGGTGTGATGAACTGCTAGGTGGTGTTCCGTCGCTCTAGCTTGAGGATCGGGTCTCTATCTCTCTCGGATGCCGATCGTTTTCCCTTCTTTTTCTCTCTGAGTGTGGCTACTCCTATTTATAGGCGAAGGCCTGGGCCTCTTCCCAAATATTGGCGGGAGGCGCCAACAATTAGCCATTTGAAGGGAACAACGGGTACACTTATCCTGACTAAAGTTGGTCCTCGCTTTGCCAAAGGCTCTGGTGATGACACCTGCTTGGGCTCCACGATGACTCCCTTCCAGCCGTTGGGGCTGGTCTTGGTCTTGTTGAACCGAAGCGGATGCCTTTGCTTGATGCTCTACTTTGTGCTTGCTCCCTTTGCACCAAAGAGGAAAGGAGGGCGCTCTTGTGGCTGGCGCCCGGCTGGCGCCCTTGGTAAATCATGGCTTGCGTCATGGGCACCTCGCGAGTACCCTGCCTTGAACTCTCCGCCTCCTCATGAGCTAACTTTGTGAGGCCGTGCACGAGAAGCTCCTGGTCGTCCGCCCAGCAATCTCAGCCCCTCGCGAGGTCTTGCGCTTGTGTTGATGAAGATGGGTTGTCCATGGCCTCCTTTGAGCCACGCCCTTGAGCCTTGGTAGGCAAGTCTGCGGACCCCCGTTCCCAGAACGCCGACACCTCTAAATTATTTCTGTGAGAATCATTTTCGATTCTCTTAGGGTGGCCTTTAGGATACAAAGGTTCCTGAGTCATTCTACTAGTTCTAGTAGCCACTCTAATAGCAAAGTCATTTTTATTATTCAATTCATCAAGCAAATCATTTTGAGCTTTGAGTACTTGCTCAGCTTGAGTAGCAAACATAGAAGCATATTTCCTAACGGTGAAGTTCATCTTTAACTCTAGCAGATTATCACCTCGCGTCCTATCTAAAAGCATTATTCTTTAACTCTCTACCAACATAAGCATTAAAACTTTCTTTTCTAGCCATAAAGTCATCAAATTAATCTAAGCATGGGCTATGAAATTTAGTAGAGGTATTTCAACTTTATCATATCTATAGAGAGAATTTACGTTTACTACGTGTCGGGTTATCAAGACAATGTGGTTCTTGATGATGAAATTAAGACCATGTATTTCTTCAATAGGTGGTAAATTCTTAACATCTTCAGCTTTAATACCTTATTCTTTCATTGATTTCTTTGCCTCTTGCATATCTTGGGTGAGAAATAAAACACCTCTCTTCTTGGAGTGGGTTTAGGAATAGGCTCGGGAGTTGGCTCAATTGGTTTAGGAATAACTTCAGGAACTGGCTCAGGAAGAGTCCAATTATTTTCATTAGTCAACATATTATTCAATAATATTTCAGCTTCGTCCACTGTTCTTTCCCTGAAAACACAACCAGCACAACTGTCCAAGTAGTCCCTGGAAGCATCGTTAGTCCATTATAAAAGATATCAAGTATTTCATTTTTCTTAAGAGGATGATCAGGCAAAGCATTAAGTAACCGGAGAAGCCTCCCCCAAGCTTGTGGGAGACTCTCTTCTTTGATTTGCACAAAATTATATATTTCCATAAGGCAGCTTGTTTCTTATGAGCAGGGAAATATTTAGCGAGAAGTAATAAATCATATCACAGGGACTACGCACACAACCGGAGCAAGAGAATTATACCAAGACTTAGCATCACCCTTTAATGAGAGCAGGAATATCTTATGGATATATAAATAGCGAGACTTCTCATCATGAGTAAATATGGTGGCTATATCATTCAACTTGGTAAGATGTGCCACAACTGTTTTGATTCAAGGCCATAAAAGGATCAGATTCAACTAAAGTAATAATATCGGGATCAACAGAGAATTCATAATCCTTATCGATTAACACAGATAGGTCAAGTAGCAAGCAGCAGAATCGGGTTTCATTCTAGCATTAAGAGACTGCTGCTTCCATTTAGCTAATAATTGCTTAAGATCATTTATATCATTGCAAGCAAGGATTTCCAAAGCAGCTTTTTCATTCATAACATAACCCTTAGGACCAACAGGTAATACATAATCATTGGGGGAACCTTCATCATCACCATCATCAGTAATAGGATCTTCAGTAATTCCATCCCCCCTAACTCTAGCAAGTTGTTCATCTAGAAATTCTGCTAATGGCAAAGTAGTATCAAGCACAGAAGTAGTTTCATCATGCATAGCAAAAGTGGCATCACCAATAACATGCGACATATCAGAATCATAGCAGTAGCAGGTTTAGGTGTCGCAAGCTTACTAATAACGGAAGGAGAATCTAGTGCGAGCTAGATGGCAGTTCCTTACCTCCCTCGTAGTTGAGGCAAAATCTTGGTCTTAAGCGTCTTTCAAGTTCTTCATAGTGATCACAGATATAAATCCCAAGTGACTCGAGAAAATAGAGCTATGCTCCCCGGCAACGGCGCCAGAAATTGGTATAGGGGATCGCAACAGCTTTCGAGGGTAGAGTATTCAACCCAAATTTATTGATTCGACACAAGGGGAGCCAAAGAATATTCTTGAGTATTAGCAGTTGAGTTGTCAATTCAACCACACCTGGATAACTTAGTATCTACAGCAAAGTGTTTAATAGCAAAAGTGGTATGATAATAAAGGTAAGGGTAGCAAAAGTAAAGATAAATGTTTTTGGGTTTTTGTAGTAGTTGTAATAGTAGCAACGGAAAAGCAAATAAGCGAAGAAAAATATATGTAAAGCTCGTAGGCAATGCATCAGTGATGGATAATTATGCCGGATGCGATTCCTCATGCAATAGCTATAACATAGGGTGATATAGAACTATCTCCAATTCATCGATGTAATGTAGGCATGTATTCCGTAAATAGTCATACGTGCTTATGGAAAAGAACTTGCATGACATCTTTTGTCCTACCCTCCCGTGGCAGCGGGGTCCTTACAGAAACTAAGGGATATTAAGGCCTCCTTTTAATAGAGAACCGGAACAAAGCATTAACACATAGTGAATACATGAACTCCTCAAACTACGGTCATCACCGAGAAGTGTCCCGTTTATTGTCACTTCGGGGTTGTCGGATCATAACACATAATAGGTGACTATAGACTTGCAAGATAGGATCAAGAACACACATATATTCATGCAAACATAATAGGTTTAGATCTGAAATCATGGCACTCGGGCCCTAGTGACTAGCATTAAGCATAGCAAAGTCATAGCAACATCAATCTCATAACATAGTGGATACTAGGGATCAAACCGTAACAAAACTAACTTTATTACATGGTAAATCTCATCCAACACATCACTGTCCAGCAAGCCTGCGATGGAATTACTCAAGCACGGCGGTGAGCATCATGAAATTGGTGATGGAGGATGGTTGATGATGATGACAGCGACGAATCCCCTCTCGGAGCCCGAGCGGACTCAGATCAGCCCTCCCAAGAGATTAGGGCTTGGCGGCTCCGTGTCATGAAGCGATGAAACTTTCTCTCTGATTTTTTCTCCCAAGGCGGAATATATGGAGTTGGAGTTGAGGTCGGAGGAGGTCCGGGGCCCACGAGATAGAGGCGCGCCCTAGAGGCGCCTCCCCTGTCTCGTGGATGAGCCCTAGGCCCCTGGTGTATTTCTTTAGCCCAATAATTCTTATAAATTCCAAAAGATGCCTCCGTGGATTTCCGGGACATTCCGAGAACTTTTCTTTTCTACATAAAACAACATCATGGTAGTTCTGCTGAAAACAGCGTCGATGCAGGTTAGTTTCATGCAAATCATGCAAGTTAGAGTCCAAAATAAGGGCAAAAGTGTTTGGAAAAGTAGATACGTTGGAGACGTATCACGCCGCTGACCAAGAGAGATGAAACAACAGTGGAATTGTAAGTGCATCAAGTGCCCCTTTGTGGTTTTGGAGTATTGGAGACAAATATGTTGAGGAACTAATGAGTTTGTGAGTATACACAGGAGACAGAGTCTGAAGATTTGGTTTACCACATGGAAGACGACCCCTAAAAATGGATTTCTTCAAGTGAATAATTTTATGATGAAACTGATACGACCTTTGACGAAATTGATCTAGAGACTTTGAAGCTCGAAGACTTGTTTTCGTAGTTTCTTTTTTTATTTGAGTCATAGGAAAACCTGTACTGTTAAAGGGGTTTCTAGATGAATTATATTTCATATTTTCAAAGTGATGCTCAAACATATTCAAACCCTTACACAAAAGCTGCTTCGAGTGAAGCCTTTGGAAATCTCCAGTACAACTGACGCATTTGCTAGTGACAGTGACGAAGTTCATCTGGTCGGTGACGAATTTGGTCAGGCTGAGGATTTAGGAGTTTGCTAGTGCGATCTGCCTGAAAGTCAGGAAATTGAGTGCCCCGGCGAATTTGAGAGTTCAAATTCCGACCTTTCCTGCGACGCATGGCAGCTGTCGGTGGATCCTTATCCTGACAATGGTCGAATCAGAGAAGGGCATTTATGATAATTCATGTCGGGTTGCCCTGGCTATAAATAGCCGCCCCCACAACCACTAGTTGGTTGCTGCTCCAGGAGAGAACTCGACTTGTCATTGGAGAGCAACCCATCCTCTGACGACTTTGTGAGAATCCTAACTCCTAAGCGTCGGGGGTTGGGTGCGACATATATAAGATGGCTTATCATGGTGGGAGCGAGTAGAGCGTCGCGGTGCGGAAGCGGGATGAGGCGTGAACCACGAGCGACGGCGTGCTACCCAGGTTCGGGGCTCTCCTAGGAAATAACACCCCTAGTCCTGCTCTGCGAGGTCTCCGCATGATCACTAAGGCACAAGTGAATACACAGGTGCTCCTCGAGCTGTATGCTGGAGGTAGGAGAAGACAAGGCTAGCTCTCTCCTTCCTCTATGATCTGGACTTGTTCTAACAGGTTCGGAACCCTTTGCATGGGTGCCCTGGGGGGTTTATATAGGCCTACCCCCCAGGGGTACATTGGTAATCCGGCCTGGTGTAGGGCCCGGCCGTCGACCTCTTGACCGCCCGGCCTGCGCCAACTGCTGGGGCCCGCCGCTGGTGGGCCCGCCGGCTGGTTGGAGTGCAGGGGCCGACAGGCCGTACCCGCCGCTCCAGGTCTTGGGCGCTGATCCTTTGTTGTCGTGTCTCTAATGACGCAGGCTTGGTCACGGGGTCATGGCTACAGCTCCGCCGCCTGGCGGGCGATTACTGTAGCCACTCCCTGTCTCGTGTGGTTAATGGCGCATGGGTCGGGAGGAAGAGGCAGGCCGACTCCTGAGGCCGACCTCCCTCGGGTCGAATGGTAGGGCTCTTGCATATACGGACTCTCGTGGTGGTGGGGCCCATCATCCTTGGGCGTCTGAGACATGCCGTCGTGGGAGCATGACTCCGCCTACTTGTGATGGCGTCGAGGATGGCATGGCAGCGATGTCACGCTGGCGAAGATCTCCGCTTGATCAGCGCCTTTGTGGGCACGCCAGCCCCTGGAAAGGGGAGGGGATGGGCTACACTGTAGCCATTCCATGTCCGCCTCCTTGATGAGGCACGGCCTTCGCGAGTGCATGGGCCGACTCCTCGGGGCGGCTTCTCTAGAAACCGCCCGATAGGAGTCGGCTTGACAACCTTGCCTCCAAGACTCGATGCGTTTATGGGCAGCCGACTATTCCTCGAGCGGCCTCCGGGAGGCGGCTCTTCATCTTAATCGTCTTGAGGCGCGATCAGCCCGATGTCTTGAAAGGTTCTGGGCTTCGGGTTAACCTACCCGTGGCCCATTACTCCGACAGTAGTCCCAGAAGCTGGTGAGGCGACGCGGGCGATTGGTCGTGGAGCCTCAGCAGTTTCCTTTTCCCAGCGTTTGAGCTAGAGCCTCTTCCATCTTCTGCCAGGCCGACTAATAGGTGTCGGACTCGCCCAATCTGACTTGTCCAAAATTTTCAAACGCCTCGGCGGGATCCAAGTGGCGTGCTAGCTATGCTTCCAGGCCGCCACCCGTTTCGGGCCTGTCACGTGGCGACGAGCGGCCGGGCCAGTCTGCCCACCCACGTGCGCGATGGGACACGCCTGTCGGTGGGGCCCGCCACTACCATGCCTCGGCACGCGAGCGCATCCACTGCGGCCGAGGTGGGTTGTTGAGGTTCCCGTGGAGTTATTGCGTGCAGTAATTTTGAGCGAAAAACGTGGGGGCGTTGGGTAGTGGGCGTAGTAAATCCCATGTTCGCCCCCTCGGCTTCGCAGCCCATAGGCCTATAAGTAGGCGGGGGAGGGGGAGCGGCAGAGCACGCGTGCCCCTCCTCCTCACTGCCTCCACTTTCATCTTCCTCTCGCCGCTGCGCCCCAAGCTACGCTGAGCGTCGTGGTGATTCGTTCCCGATGAGCTCTTCTTCCACCGTCACGCCCCCCGCGGTGCGTTCTGGAGCGTGGGACGGCTCCGAAGTTCACGACGACCATGTCGATTTCCTCCGCAAGATGCGGCGGCTGCCCGGCAAGGATTTCGTGAGGGTCCGCCTCGCGCCGAAGAGAGAAATCTGCGCCGGCGCTGGAGGAGAGGCGGCGGGTCGTCTTCGCTTCGCCTTGCTGCGGGGTCTTGGCTTGCGGCGAGCAACTTCTTTCGATCCTTCCTCGAATTCTACAGTCTCCAGCCACACCACCTTACCCCGAACACGGTGGTGCTGCTGTCGCCGCCGTCACCTGTGCGAAGGCTTCCACGCGATCCTCCCCACTATCGAGCTCTGGGGAGTTCTTCTACAAGCTTCGGCACCGCGTCATAAGCGTGGCGGCCCGATCTTGACACGTTCATCGCGGTGCGGATGTCGGGAGCCGACAATCCATTTCCCGCCATCTCGCTGATAAACTTGGTGAAGATGTGGTAGGGGTCGTATTTCTACGTGAAGAGCGTCTTCGCGGAGGGCGACTGGGTCAACTTGCCGGCCTATGCAGCCAGCTGCCGGTGGAAGGCAATAGCCCAATGGTCGTCTTGGACCGGGACGCGAAACTTCTTGGAGCCGCCGCCATCGCGTGGCTCCGGGTGCTGACGCAGTCGGAGGGCCTGACCGGGCCTGATTTGTTGGCCGCCTTAATGGCGCGCCGAGTGCTCCCGCTCCAGGGCCGCGCTCACATGATCTGCCAGATGTGCGGACATGGGGACCCGAGTCGGCTGTGCACCAAGGAGATGCCTCACGCAGAGGTGGCCTATATGGTGAACTATCTTGCAAACTGCGAGCTCACGGAAGAGTGGCGGTTTGGCAAGGAGCCATATTCACGCGCCAACCCTCCACCCATGGTGAGTTGTCTCCTTTTATTTTTTTTCTCTGACTCTTTGTCGCCGAGTCCGTCTTGTCCAGTCTGACTAATCAGCCTTTGAACAGAGCCCCCTCCTCCAGCCAGCAGCCGTCACCCAGAGGCAGGACCCTGAATTCCTCCCGGCCGGGCGGAGGCGACATCGGCGACCCGACTTGGGGCCAGCGGCCTTGGAGGGCAACGCAGGAGGAGGCGAAAGCAAGCGGCTCGAGGCTCGGAGCCAGCCTCGAGGCTGGCAGCAGCAGCCAGGAAATCGCCCGCGCCACCAGCGAGAGCCGGCAAGCGGACGCGAGTTCTTCTGCGCGCCCGGGCGTAAAAGCGGCCTTGAAAAGCCGAGAACCCACGCCGAGCTTATTGGCAGCGGCGAAGAAGCCCAAGGGCTCGGCGCATGGCGACCAAAGCGGAGACGAAGCGACGCGCGAAGCCAACCGCTTCGCGAGGAGGTGAAAGGCGCCATGGCCAGCCTGCGTAAGTGCTACCTTCCCTTACACCTCCATCTTTTCTTCGTTGATCTGGTCTGAGTTTATTTGTTTGTTTCCCTTGGTCAGGGCTCCCCTCTCTCTTGAGAAGGTGGCTGCCGCCTCCATCGTGGGGTCAGCGGAGACTTCCGCCACCACTCGGCAGATCGACCCGCCGCCGACATCCGGAGGCGAGGCCGAGAATGCCGAAGTCTTGTGAGCAGGAAGCCACCCTCCTGGAGGCGGCGGCGGCTGAGAAGCGGAGCCGCTACTGAAGAAGCTGGCGGAGGCCGAGGCCGCCCGGCAGCAGGAGGCTGAAGCCGCGCACCGTCGATCCATGGTTTCGCAATTCCTCTTAACTCCGCGCCGCCACCTCCGGAGTTCACGGCGCAGACTGGGGGAGCCGGTGGCGAGAACCCGATCATGGAGAGGGATGGCGGCGACACCGCCATGCCGGACGTGAATGTGCCGCCAACGCCGCCCGTGCAGGAATGTCGCGGCGGGCAGCAGCGGACCGCGGTGCCGCCAACTAAGCGAGTGGTGGCGGGCCTGGTTCTCGAGTTGGCACACCGGCAGCGTCGCCGCCTTGCAAAGGCGGATTTGGCGCCGCACCCTCTGGAGACTGGCGCCGCGAGCTCCTCGATCCCGGACACCAAGGCGACGAGCGCCGCACCCACTAGGTGGGTGCGAGGAGGTGGGACGGGCCCGTTGAATCAGGCGCTTTTGGACGTCCAAGCCAAGATCCGAGCCGAGGGCGACGCCATCAGGAAGTGCAACAAGGCGCATCTGGCATCGTGAGAGGCCGTTCAGGTGCGTTTCCTTATTCTTTGATTCTGTTTCTTGTGCTTCTCGATGGGGGCGCGCCAGCCCACCCTGGGTGTAGTCCCGAGTTTCGGGCGGCTGCTTGGCGGTGACTCGAACTCTGTCAGCAGTTCAAGCACTAACACTTGTCTGAAATTTTGTCATAGGATTACCACAATCCCGCGTGACCGCCTTCAACTCCAACGTCCGAGGCTGGCTCGGCGGACGGCCGACTTGTCGGAAGCAGATAAGTCCTCTTCTTTTTTTCGGCGCCTGGCGCCAGGCTTTAGTCCCTAGATTGGGCGGCTGCTGGCGGTGGGCAGATCTCCAACCACTATTCTTCTTTCTTTGGTGACTCCTTTTTTGGCGAGGCGCTTTGGCGCACCCAGGCTGTAATCCCGAGATTCAGGCCGACTGCTGAGCCGTCGGGCCTGATCTCCCCGGTGACTGTTCTTCTTTGTTGGCGGTGACACCTTGTTTTCTTCTTTCTTCCTTGAGAATAGCGCCCTTGAGGAGTCAGAGATTAGGGGTGTCGGATAGCGGACTATAACCTTTGGCGGACTCTGGACTATGAAGATACAAGATTGAAGACTTCGTCTCGTCTCGGATGGGACTTTCCTTGGCGTGCAATGCAAGCTTAGCGATCGGATATGTAGATCTCCTACCATTGTAACCGACTCTGTGTAACCCTAACCCTATTCGGTGCCTATATAAACCGGAGGGTTTTAGTCCGTGGGGCGAACAACAATCATACCATAGGCTAGCTTCTGGGGTTTAGCCTCTCCGATCTCGTGGTAGATCTACTATTGTACTACCCATATCATCAATATTAATCAAGCGGGAGTAGGGTTTTACCTCCATCGAGAGGGCGAACCTGGGTAAAAACATCGTGTCCCTTGTCTCCTGTTACCATCCGCCTAGGCGCACGATTGGGACCCCCTACCGAGATCCGCCGATTTTGACACGACATTGGTGCTTTCATTGAGAGTTCCTCCGTGTAAATCGTCTTTAGGCCCGATGGCTCCTCCGATCATCAACAACGATGCGCTCCAGGGTGAGACCTTTCTCCCGGACATATCATCATATTGGCGGCTTTGCTGCGGGCAATTAAGCAGCCATCTGGAGCAGATTAAGCTCGCCCCAGCCATCAGGTCAGATTTGGAAGTTTGAACTACGGCTGACATTCGCGGAGACTTGATCTTGACGGGTTGAGCACAGCCAAACCGCCCGCCTTTGTCATGAGGGCATGATCTATCTCTGCCGCGGCGGACGGTGTCACGGAAACCCGCACGAGTCGCTCCGACCTTTAGCTTCCGGAGCCGACCGCGCCGATCGAGGGCGGGTTGCTGGACACCGCCTCGGGGCCTGCGATCTCTGGCGATTGAGCTGTACACCTACCCGTCCTTCTGCGAAGCCCGTGACTCAAGGTGCGGACTCCTCTCCGGACTCCGAGCCTTCGCGCCCCTTCCAATCGAATCCGATTGGGCGCCGATCATGCAATTCACCGCCGCGGACATCTTTCGGCACTCAAGGTTCGGTGTTGTGCGGATCAAACTCCACAAGTTGAAGGCCGTTGCTGGCATGGGAGAATTGGCGGATGAGCATCACCGGATTACGTTGACAAGCTTGAGATTCTTGTCCACCAGGTTTGGACGCGGGTTTGGAGTCGGCAGCTCTTCGAATTACCCACGTCGGGCCCGTCTCTTTCCATGAGGTGAGCCGTGTGGGAAGCGGATCGAATTCGGGGCCGCCGCCCATTGAGAGTCAGCGGCTCGGTGATGTAGAACCACCCGATTACCACCTTTATGGTCTCCACAAAGAAGCCTTGAGCCATGGGGCGTTGGCCATCCTGCCCACCATGGCACCTCCGCACTCCGGCAGCGGCCGCCCACTACCTTGACTTGACATTGAAGGTCTTCAGCCATAAGCCGAAGTGGGGCTGGATGCAGAGGAAGGCCTCGCACACGATGATAAACGCCGAGATGTTGAGGATGAAATTCGGGACCAGATCGTGGAAATCTAGGCCGTAGTAGAACATGAGCCCCCGGACAAATGGGTGAAGTGGAAACCCTAGTCCGCGGAGGAAGTGGGGGAGGATCACCACCCTCTCATGGGGATTGGGGGTGGGTATGAGCTGCCCCTCTTTGGGGAGCCTATGCGCGATGTCGCCGGACAAGTATCCGGCCTTCTGCAGCTTTTTGATGTGCCCCTCCGTGACGGAGGAGGCCATCCTGCCTCCGCTCGGACATAGTTGGAGAAGGTTGAGGTGGGATGTGCGGACTTGGCGCTGGAGCTCGAGTGTGCGGAAATGGATAAGCAAAGGAGGAAGAAGGCGTGTGTGAAAAGCGGATCCTTATCCCTTATATGGACGGACAAAGCTATGCGTCCCCCCGGCTGATAAAACTCTCTTATCTCCCAAGCGCCGTAATCAATGGTGCGGTTGGGTTACTACGCCCGTATTGATGAGAATCCGGAATAAGGGACACGATCTCTGCTTTGACAAGGCGTGCCAAGAAACCGCCTCGCTAAGCGCGCTGAGGTGGGGACGGTGGCGATTCAAATAAAGGCTTGGCGTGGTGTGATGTCACGCTGCGGAATACGTCGTGATTGAACTTGTGTAAATATTATTCTCTCTCACGGTGGTATGTGGAACTTATTTTGCGAGCGGACACTATCCTTGTGTTCAAAATCTTCTATGAAGTATTGAGGAGGAACCCGCCTTGCAATGCGAAGACAATATCTGCGCGGACTCCTCGTAATTGAAGCCTGGTTCGAGGGAGCTCTTGAGGAGTCTGGATTAGGGGTGTCCGGATGGCGGACTATAGCCTTTGGCCGGACTCCTGGATTATGAAGATACAAGATTGAAGACTTCGTCCCGTGTCCGGATGGGACTTTCCTTGGCATGGAAGGCAAGCTTGGCGATACGGATATGTAGATCTCCTACCATTGTAACCGACTCTGTGTAACCCTAACCCTATTCGGTGCCTGTATAAACCGTAGGGTTTTAGTCCGTAGGACGAACAACAATCATACCATAGGCTAGCTTCTAGGGTTTAGCCTCTCCGATCTCGTGGTAGATCTACTCTTGTACTACCCATATCATCAATATTAATCAAGCAGGAGTAAGGCTTTACCTCCATCGAGAGGGCCCGAACCTGGGTAAAAACATCGTGTCCCTTGTCTCCTGTTACCATCCGCCTAGACGCATAGTTCGGGATCCCCTACCCGAGATCCGTCGGTTTTGACACTGACAGCCACCTTGCAGTAGTAGCTGGGCGAAGCCAACACCGCGCTACGCATCAAGGAGGAGGAGTGCAGCAAGCTGGCTGAAGAGCGTGACCGACTGGTCACGCAACTGGTAGAACAAAAGGAGCTCCTCAAGAAGGCCCAGAAGGAGGCGGAGGACAAGGAGACCGGCCTCCTTGCTGAGTTCGCGAGCGAACACTCCTCCTGGACTGACAAGGAGGCGATGCTGACTTCCGGCTTCCACTAGATCGAGGTCATAGTCGATGGTGAGCCTCCCTCATTTTTCTTGTTTGCGCTGCCATTTGTTGGTCAAGTAAACCACGGTCTTTAATTTTGTTCTTCGCTTCTGTCTTGACAGACTTCTTCCCTGGCCACTCGGATGCCACCAACCAGGCCATCAAAGCTGATCGCAAAGGGCGGAGGGCGGACGGTGCGAAGATCGCCGTCGACGCCCCCCGAACCCCTAGGGAGCAGATCCTGAGCATCGAGGCCCGTCTTTAGCCGGCTCACCGGATGCTGCGCCGGCTTCAGCGTGTCGGCGCCCAGGCGATCGCCGCCCTGTGGCCAGACATGCCGGCACCGCGCACCCCCAGTCGGACTGCCGACTAGCTGGAGGTAGCGTCCGGCGTTTAAAACTGGAAGGGCTCTTGACCCGGTGGAGCACGCCGGGCCTTGGAGTTAAATCAAGGCGTGGTACCTGGGCTGAGTCAGCCCAGCTGGCCACATTCGGTGGAGGCTCGGGAGGAGTTGGCGGTCGTGGAAGCGATCTCGTCAAGCTTGGCGTCAATCGCTTGATACTGACACCAACATCTTCATCCGGGCGGGTTGAAAATGGCGACAAGCGCCGCCCGGAATGGTTCGGGCTGAACCGGGACGGTGAGACTCGGCGGAGCTGATCGACTCAATGGCGAGGAGGAAAGCGAGCGAAGGAGGCGAATAGGAGGCGCCCGGAGGTGGGCGGGACGGCCATCCTCAGCTCGACGCGCCTCCGACAGCGAGCCGCGCCCAACTAAGCCAGCTGCATTTGGGCGACCAGCGAGACCGACCAGCCCGGCGCTCGGCGCCCGGCACCGCCGACTCCTCCGATCCTCCGAACCCTTCTACCGCTTCCTAGGCCGCCATTTTATCTTTTACTTCACCTGTCTATTAGTCTCGATGAACTTGTTAATTTTGCACAATTCCACCAGCGGGGTGTATCTTGAACTTCTGTTGAAGATCGGCCAAGGGCCTTTGCTATGTAATATTTTTCTGAGTTCTATCTTTTTCTTGCTTACTGCTCTTTGGCTTTTTCCTTTGCCGCCTTCCCTTGGTTGCCGTCTTGCCATCCAAACAGCCGCTCTGGAGACTGATGCTGGGTCAAGTACTTAGCTACTTTGGGAAGGCAAGTACTTAGCCGTTTAGAGTTCTTTAGCAAGTTAGGTAGAAAACGGGGGACCGGCTGCTCAATAGTCGGTCGTAAGAGGCAGCAAGCCGGCTTAAACTATGCACATGCTTTGTGTCCTTAGCCATTTTTCATGTGGGCACCCTTTCTACCTTACTCCTGCCCACTGTACAGTCACTCTGCGAGCTGCGGCTTCTGGCAGGAGACGGCTTAAGTGCCACACATTACTTGTCCGGCTGCAGGAAGCATTTCATAGTACAAGACGGCAGGTCCCCGGGCCGACTAGTCGGACCCGGTGCCAAGCTGCAAAAAAATGATATACTCATAGGCATAATTCTTATCATATAGATAAAAGAGGGCAGTCCCCGAGCTCTTCTCGGGGGACCTGGAGTCTTCGTATGTTAATACAAAAGGTAGCGTGTACGTTAATACAAAAGGTAGCGTGGTACATACTGCATCAACTGTAAAATCTTCGGAGGAGATTTGCATTCCATGGCCGCTCCGTGTCCTTGCCGGAGTCGTCTCTCTTGCACGTCCGAGGCTTCTGAGCATCGATCAGGTAGTAGGAGTCGTTGCCCAACACTTTGCCGATGATTAAGGGGCCTTCCCAAGGCATTGAGAGCTTGTGCTGGCCGGCTGTTCGCTGGATCAGCCGGAGCACAAGGTCTCCTTCTTGGAAAGATCTCGACTTGACCTTCCGATTGTAGTATCAGCGCAGGCTCTGCTGGTACATGTTGGACCGGCTGAGTGCCAACAGCCAGCCCTCTTCCAGCAGATCGGCGCCGTCTTGTCGTGCTTCTTCTGCCTCCTCTTTGGTGTACATGGTGATTTGAGGGGAGTCAAATTCTATGTCCTTTGGGATGATGGCTTCGGCACCATAGACGAGGAAGAAAGGCATGAAGCCGGTTGACTTGTTTGAAGTTGTGCGCAGGCTCCAGAGGACGACTGGTAGCTCATCGAGCCAGCAGCAGGCCGAACGCTCTAGAGGCTCGACTAGTCGGGGCTTGATGCCAGACAAGATGAGGCCGTTTGCTCGCTCCACCTGGCCGTTTGACTGCGGATGGGCAATGGACGCTAAGTCCAGTCGAATGCCCTGCATCACGCAAAAACAGGCCAAGGCGCCTTTGGCAAAGTTTGTGCCATTGTCGGTGATGATGTTATGCGGTATGCCATACCGGATGGTGATGTCGGAGATGAACGTCACAGCAGTCGGACCGTTCAACTTCTTGATTGGTTTGGCTTCAATCCACTTGGTGAACTTGTCCACCGCAACAAGCATATGAGTCATGCCACCTCGCGCTGTTTTTAATGGTCCCACCATGTCCAGGCCCCAGACGGCAAAGGGCCAGGCAATGGGAATTGTCTTGAGTGCAGAAGCCGGCTGATGTGGCTTGGAACGGAACTTCTGGCACCCTTTGCATTTTTGGACCAAGTGCTTGGCGTCTTCTAGAGCGGTCGGCCAGAAAAAACCATGGCGGAAGGCTTTGGCGACAAGTGCCCTTGAAGCCACGTGGTGGCCACACTGCCTTGATGGATATCTTTGAGAATCGCTTGGCCTTGCTCGGCTCCGCATGGCGCTGGTAGACACCAGTGACACTGCGCCTCACAAGCTCTCTGTTGACTATGGTGTAGGCTGCTGTCGGGCGTTGCACTTGCCGGGCCGAGATCTCATCAGTCGGCAACTCTTTGTTCACCAGGAAATTGAGGATGGGTTGGGCCCACGAAGGTGCTGCGATTTCTTCGATTGTCAGGACTGCAACTTGGACGAGGGTGGTTGGGCCGGGAGGCGGCAGGTTCTAGTCGGCAGCCGCTTGCTGGGTCGATGAAGTCCCCAGGTCAATTGGTGCAGTCCCCGGGCCGAGCTTTGAAGTCCCCGGGCTGGCCGCTGCAGTCCCAGGGCCGGGTGCGACTGCCGCGGCCCCCGGGTCTGCCTGACTGGTTTGGCATCAGGCCGGACATGTAACTTGTGCTCGGCGAAATCCGTCGGGACACCCGGCATGTCTTTGGGGGACCATGCAAAGATGTCCCGATTCTCACGGAGGAAATCGACGAGCTCGCCTTCCTATTTGCTATCGAGGTTTGTACCTACGACCGTTTACCTCTCCGGGTGCTCCGGGTCCAAGGGTATCTTCTTTGTCTCTTTGGCCAGCTTGAACGAGCCCTCAGCTTCCGACTCCTTGGGATCGGGCGACATCTTCGGCTGCTTGCCTGCCATTGCCACGACCCAGTCAAGGAGCCGCTTCTCAGCTGTGATCATGAGGGACTCGGCCAACCGACTGATCTCAGCTGCGCAGGCGGACGACTTCTTGTAGTCTCCGGCTATGGTCAGAATACCCTTGGAACTCGGCATCTTCATTTTGAGGTAGGCATAGTGGGGGACCGCCATGAACTTGGCCAGAGCGGGCCGGCCAAGTAGTGCATGGTATGGGCTCTCAAGGTCCACCACTTCAAACCATACTGGCTCTCGGCAGAAGTGATCTTTGTCCCCAAAGAGGACGTCTATCTGGATCTTGACGATTGGGGAGCAGGAAAGGCCATGAACTATGCCATGGAAAACAGTCCGGCTGGACTGAAGCTGCCTTTGTTTGATTGCTAACTTCTCCATGGTGCCTTTGTACAGGATGTTGATGTTGCTGCCGCCATCTATCAGAACTCGGGAGAAACGAGCGGCTCGCCTATCTATGGCAAAGGTGGCATCCAAAACCAGAGCGTAGAAACCGGGATTGGGCATCACTTCTGGGTGGTCGGCTCTGCTCCAGCTGATGGGCTTCTCGGACCAATGCATGAACTCTGGGGTCTCTGATGCTACCGCATTCACTTCTTGCTGCTGCAGCCGCCTGCTGCGTCGATCATCGGCCAGGCTGGTGACCACGACATAGGCTCCATGCTCTTCTGGATACTCATCTTTTATGGCTCCGACTGGTCCGACCGCGCTCTTTGGGGCGGAGGAGGCGGATGCCAGCGGCGGGGAGGCAAGAGGCCGTCTCCTTGGCGATCTGGTGAGCCAATGGCACTTCAAAGTGGTGTGGTTGGGTGACCGCACCACTATGGAATTTGCAGGTGCATCCAGTCTGCTCATATGAGAAAGCCGGCAGCCAATTGGGCTTGCCGCCCTTACAGCGTTTGGGCGGAGGCTGCCCTTCCGGCTGCTGGTCTTGTTGTCGCCACCTGCCCGGCTGGTGGAAGCGGCTGCGTAGCTGCGCTTGTGGTCGATTCTGCTGTTGAAGCCCATTGGTGTCACCAGCCAGGGTTCGAGGAGCTGAGGGCCACTTTGCGGTCATCGACTTGGATCTCTGCCTTTATGGAGAGTCGGCCGTGGCGTATTTGTCCGCTATGATCAGCAGCTCGTCGAGGGTCGCCGGCTCGTCGCAGAGGAGTCGATGCATGAGGAGGGTGCCTCCTCTGCACCCGGCGGTGAAGTACTCGATCACTGCTATGGAAAAGGCTAGCAGCAGCCGGAGTTTTAGGTGTGTCGATGGCGGGGAGTGGCGCTACTAATGGCCTTCTGACTAACACATAGCGATGGCGTGTGCTCTGGCGCTCTTGCCACACAAGTGTAGCAGCAGCAGCTTAGTGAAGCTTCGCTACTGCTAGTAGCTCTAAGCGCTTTGCTGACGGCGCTACTACTATCCGGCGCTGCTGCTAACTTTTATACACTCGCTACTGCTAATTTTAGTAGTTTTTTGTTTTTTTTTGCATATTTGTTTTGTATTTGAACAGGCTTTATAGAAGAATCTTTAGCACATAGAAATATCATCATGATACACATACAAATGCATGCGAGACCACAAATGTAATCATAGCATATACATACAAATAGTCTCATCATAATCATCATCCAACACAAAGTGGTATTTTGTCATCATCTCGAAAATAGCGATACATGCAAGTCTCGAATACTTGCAACTACAACAACGTCATCCATCTAAACAAAGGTATACGCAAGAAGAGCTATCACTATGAGTGAGAGCGGAACTATGCAGTACATGAGGTGGCGGTTACGAGTCCTCTCTCGCGCTAGCGTGAACCTCAAGTAACTAGCTTCTCCTTCTTGTCTGTTTTTGAAGCCTTTACTAGACCATAGTGGCACGCGTTGCCGCGCCCGTCTATTTTGGCAATAAAATGATAGTCATTTTCATTAACGTATATGCAGAGGCACCGAATATGAAAGTGAAATTTGCTTTAAGCTTCTTCTTTGTCAGTAAAAAATGTGTTTTGCTGTTGTGCCCCAAGAACAAATGGTAAAAAATATTCAAGAAATTTTGAACAGTATAATGGCATGACATCACTGTTAGGGAATTTATTTAGATTCAAAACCGATCCGCCAAAATGCAAATTCTTTTTACGTAATAAATAATGATGATGTTTGATTGAACCATCTCAAAATAAGAATTCTGATAAACTTATCTCCTTCGCTAGTGAACCCATATACATACATGAATTTCAGCATTTTTAGTGGTAGTACACCGTGTAAATTGTGTCCACAACTATTTAGAAATTTAATTGTGGAGCGGTGCTTGTTTTGCCCTTCTTTTTTGCTGTATCAACATAACTCTTAAGCAAAAAGTACATCATTTTTTTTGAAAAGGGGGGACTCCCCGGCCTCTGCATCAGAATGATGCATACGGCCATCTTATTAACCAAATAAAGCAGTGCCAACATGGTTCCAAGGTCTCCAAAAGTAAAAAAAGCAAAGAAAGCTCACACGGAGCCAAAAAGGGCTAGAAACACCAACTAGCCATGAAAAGACGCCACAACCGGCTGGCTAAAACTAGATAGGTAAACTAAATGCCTATCCTATTACATGACCGCCATCCAAACCGGTTGAAGATATCCCGAGCTACCATCTCCCAGCGGAAAGATCCAGTAACCAAATGCTCCCTGGCCTCCGTCGGGGTGAGTAGCGACCACGAACGGATCAATGCCGTAGTTCGAAATATAACCTGCAAAAAATGTATATATGATATTTTATTAAAAACCAAATCATTTCTGCAAGTCCAGATAGTCCACAGCAAAGCGCAAACTCCAACCCAAATGTGTCTCGCTAAGGCAGGCTCAATCCCATTAAGCCATGTCCCAAATAACGCGTTAACAGAATTCGGTGGAATGATATTAAAAGCAATGTGGACCGTCTGCCAAAGTACTTTGGCCAACGGGCCATCAAAAAAGAGGTGTTTGATTGTCTCATCCCGATCACAGAAACTACACCTAGTAGGTCAATTAGTCAAACTGAGGACATCATCAAGTTGTAAATTACCAAGCTCTTTTAGTCTAATTAGTCAAACTGAGGACAATATCAAGTTGTAAGTGTTGAAGTATCTAAGCAGAAGAAAAAACATAAAGGACAATAATATCACGTAATAGCATGCTGATCGGACACAGAATGTGCCGCCTTGCAACATCATGTCAATATTGTATGTCTTCCTTAAAATGATAATGCATCATATAATTTATACATGCAATCCACTGGTGCTACCAGATCTAAATAACTTCACCTTGTATTGAGCTAATTTGAAAGCAGCAGAGGTCCAAGAAGGTGTAACCTGAAAGTTACATTTTTTCGACAAAGGGTGATATTTATTGGCTCAAAATGAAGCATCAAGGAGATACAAACACAATGAGTACACACCCGGCCTATGCACGACTAAGATGCACACAACCAATATCAACGCACAGACACGAAAAATACGCAGGCAAATAGCAAAGTCATGTAAGACCGAAGCTATGCGTAGGCGATAAAAAAAATAAAAAACCTCAAAGCGATCAGATCCGCGATTGACAAACTACAACAATGAACATATCCACACCAATCATCTCATGACAACATAGGACGATGAGATTCTTCAACAGCAACGCCTTCAGGAAGGTAGCGGTGCTCAACCGCCGACGTCACCGGATCCACCACTCAAGGCCAGAATCTAAGTTTTCACCCTGAAGAATCGGTCCGAACACATCCGAGCAATGCCTTCAACAAGGTAACGACATAAAAATATCGCCATTGCCAGGTATAAACAACGAAGTTCAAACCTGAAAGTTACATGGGATGAATTGTCTGATGTGAAACAATTACACAAATTTTTGGAACAACCAGGAACAAGTATCAAATATTTTTTCATGCACTAACATTGATACTCTCTCGATAGATAACAAGAAAACAAATAGGTACATGAGTGTTCATGTTGTGCTAATATTGTACCTAATGTTTGCTCTAGAATCTAAACCATAGCTACAATTCTGGACAAGACACATCATCCTATCAGGTATAGAGTTGGAGCAGTTACATGAAATCGGGAATGGGAGCAGGATGCCAATTCCGCATTGAGGGATCTGCAAGGTTGAAATGAAGATCGGACCTGCAGCGAGGAGGTGACATGGGTTGTGGAGGAGCGCCTCATGCAGGAGCCGCCACCATTGGGCAAGTCGCCACCGCCGGCCGCTGCTACCATTGTGGCTTCACGCCTACCATGGTCGTTGCCTCTCCACAGCTCACCAATCCGTCAACTAAGAGCACATGTATTCAGTTGGGAGTAGAAGAAACAAATCGACAAAAGATGAACTTCAAAATTGTTCGAGAACGACCTGGGAGGAGTTGAAGCCGCCAAAGGGGTGGGGATGGAACAGCCAGATCCAGGAGACTATATGGACGCGAAACATCACAGATCGGTATGGAAACTGACCTGCAATTACCCACCGCCCCCAAAATGGCGTGCGATTCATTAAAGTCCTCCAACGACACTTGATCTTCTTCCTGAATCTCCGGCTACTGAACTTCAATCGACATCGACGGTTTGCTGCTTATATCACGGCACTATGGGGTAGCCCCACCACGCCACGCGAGACCCTCTTGCCCAAGTGATACGACCAAGTGCATCTCCAGGCACCCCTAAAAAAAGTGCATCTCCAGGCGCTCGCCTCGTACCTGGTGCTTCGCCTAGCCGCGATGCGTGCGTATGTGGTGGATGATTGCCTTTTTTACTTGCGACGAAGCTACGGAAAGAACTTGGATAACACGGGCCCAGCGGGCTTTTACTTAAGACGAAGCTACGGAAAGAACTTGGATAACAAGGGCCCAGTAGGCCCAAACGACAGGAGATCGCTGATTTTGTTTCGGGAGCATCGGCCTAGTCCATTTAGCGCTCCCAGCAGAGTGGAAAAGGTGCATCCAACGGCCAAAAACGCCTAGAACTACAGATCCGACGGTTGAGATGCTAATAGCCTGAGAGGGCTAAAAAAGCGCTCGGTTGTAATGTATCTAAATGGCTGGCGCCTGTGAACCCATTCACTTGCGCCTGACACTCATGCCACTCGTTGTACACCCCCGGAACCTTCCCTTTGTACACAACATAGCAATTCCATCTCGCCATCAAGAAACTAGGTACCTGTTAGAGATGCATGTTCATGAAGAGGATGTACAATCATATATATGCAACAAAATATACTAGAGCAACACCGAAAAAGAAAGGGTTAGCAACTAGATGCAACATACAGTATGCAAATTAATTAACTAGAGGTAGGCAGGTCATCGTACGCAAACTAACAAAGTAGCGTTACGCAAGTTCGGCAGGGACCGTGGACATCACAAAGTTCATCGCTACAAAAAGTATACAAGTTCAACCGACACATATCATCATCATCGGCATCATAAATCACTAGAAGTTCCATCCTTCCATATCATCGAGGATGGACCCTAGCTTCTTGAACGGCGTGAGGTCTAGATGTTGCATGCCTATGCGAGTTCGGACGTCAGCTCGCGACATAGGGCCGTGGTGTAACATCCCCTTCTCATTGATGACTTCTTTAATGATGATCGTCGCAATGTCGCTTTGGATGCGAAAGAACTCATCTCTAAGTTTATAATCTGCTTCTCCATGAGATTCTAGCCACTTGTGGATATGATCATCATTTTTGCTTCTCATGCGAAGCTTTTGGTGATCCGTGTTGAACTGAATCATGAGATGGACGATGTAGAATCCATCCTTCTTGATTGGTTTTGGGACATGGATGCAGGAGAAGTTAGTTTTATGCGCGAAACCCATCTTCTTGTTCCTTTGTTTCTGATCTGCGTGGCCACCTCTAAAGCTGAAGCCTTGGAGAGCATCATCTAGAATATTCATTATGTGGGTGTAGTCTTTTTTCGTAGTCTCTGGAAGGGTCAAAATACGGCGTGGGAGACTTGCGGGTAAAGAACGATAAGGGCGGCGTGCCCGTTGCTGCGGGAAAAGAAACCTCAAATTATTCCCCATATGAGAGAGAAGAAATGATTGAAATGTACGAAAGGGTTGTCCAGAACTGACTTACTTTGGATGATAAGGCACGAGGACAATTTCCCGGTCCTTATTCTGTACCATGAAGTTTTGGAGGTACTCCCTAGCAGTTTCACGCTCAAAGTCGCCGAGACTCAAGAAAGACTCGTGCATGTAGTACGGATCCGCCACACAGATTTGCGAGACTTCTTCACTCTTCATGACGGAGCTCATATGTAGCGCAAAAAGGCAAATGATTGTAAAATCGAGCCGCCTTGTTAGAAACATCTCGAAGATATGGTCAAACCGCAAGAAGAACACCTCCACGGGCCGTGTCTCGACGTAGCACTTCCCCTCAGGCACACGAGCCGCGTATGTCGGATATCCTGGATCCTTTGAGGCTAGTAGGCTTTTCTCAGTCGACAACACATGGTCGTGGAATCTCCTGAGATCCCCTGATAGTGCCTCCAGCGGTTTCGACGGTAGCATCGGCTCTCCCGTGAGATGGAACATGCCCGCACCTTTCACGGGTACACGCTCTTCAGAATGCATCGTCTGGCTGCTATGTGCTCTGGCTTGTTTGGAGGCAGTTATCTTCCCCGATCTCTTCCTCTCCTTTTTCTTGGGCACACATTCCAGACCCTTCCTTAACCCCTGCCCCAGTGTTCTGGGCTAAATCTTTATCACGACCCTCGCGCTGGCTAGTTGAGCCTGTGTTGGCGGCATCTTGAGCGTGTCTGTGAGGATTTCATGAAGAGAGACTTTTGCAATCCGTACTCTGACCCTGCCGGGCATATCATCCATATCCTCATTAGCAAGCTGATAGCCCGATTCGTCATATGGTTGACTCATCATATCTATGTCACAGTCATACGCGTTTATATTGAGGAAATCCATAGGGTCGACCTCCGTGTCATCATCCATTCTTTGTTCTACAGGATAAATTACATCAGCTAGTTCTATTGCACCCCCTTCATCATGTCGACCGCCGCTCTCACCCGGCACTACAGGAGCTAGTAATTGCGTTGGTGGGGTGGTGGTCTCCGCACATGCTTGTTGATGTGTGGTTATTGGTGTGCTCTCGGCCGGCTCCAGACGAATAAGATTCTTCGGCCATAGAAGCACCCAACCCTTGCAGCTTCCAATCCGCGGCGGGGTCTCATCATCCGCTCCCACATGCTGTACTGGAGGAGGCAAATCCTCGTGCCCCAATTTCACACTGGTCAAGCTAACCCTGAAGTGCCTAGCGGGGATCGGCTGGTTGTGGAACGTGGGTTGCGAGGGGTCCATTATCATCCCCTTTCCCACGTCCACCTTCTGGCCTTTGATCAAGTAGAGTATGGTGCACGGGGTTTCTTTCGGCTGCAAACACATATGTCTGTGGCGTAAAACAACCAAAAGGCAACAAAAATGGAATATTATATATATATATATATATATATATATGTTTGTGCGACATGTAATTACCGTGACGGCGTCGAGCTCAGCTAAAGCGAAGGCCCACCTAAGCGCCAGAGGCGGGGCGGGCTGCTATGGCGAGAGCGGCTGCGAGAGGAGGCCGGTTGCGTGAGAAAGTGATGGTGCGGTGGTGTTGTTGTTCATGGAGTGGCTCCATTTAAACTGGGCAGCGGGAAATCATGTACCGTCTTGTCTGATTTTCCTTCGTCCGTTGATGATAATCTGGAACCAAGTTAGTAGCGAAATCATTTCAGAGGGCGATTCTGCTGCATTGACTGCCTTTGTAGCAACTCATATTTGTCCTCGGCTGCTTTTTTCGCGTCCTTAGCTGCTTTTTTCTCGACCGCAAGCTTCACCTTCGCGTCGATGTCCGCCTGACTAAACTTCTTTTTCTGCTTCTTGGCCTCCGGGCCCTCGTTGTAAAACACCTTCCACGTGGCGCCGTCTCCAGCGCCGTGCACACGACCATATTGCGGCCGCTGGCCCAAAGGGAGTTCCTTAAGTTCTTTCAAGGCCCGGTTGAGAGGGGTGTCCCACTTGGGCCTCATCAGAGAAGCCCTCGTTGTAAAACACCTTCCACGTGGCGCCGTCTCCAGGGCCGTGCACACGACCATATTGCGGCCGCTGGCCCAAAGGGAGTTCCTTAAGTTCATTCAAGGCCCGGTTGAGAGGGGTGTCCCACTTGGGCCTCATCGGAGAAGTAGGGCTTTCGGCTGCAAGCTGGTGTTGCTTCTCCAGTAGTCTAATCAATTTCCTCGTGATCTTGTCCGTGTAAAAAACCTTTTTCTCCTTGTCCCACTTGTAGCGGGCCCTGATGAAGTCACGCTCCAAGGGGTTGGTGAACTTTCGCGAAGAAGTGCAGGAGACCCGGCTTCACGTTCGCGTCCTCCTTATCCCATATGGGCCTTTTACCGAGGTAGTCACGGCTTCCGAGGTGTTGCTTCCCCATGTTCCTTTGTTGAAGGCTCTTGAATTTCGCAGCCTTAGCCTTGGCTGCCTCGGTAGCGCAAGTGTCCTTGAACTTTTCGAACTCCTCTTCCGTAAGTGTCGGATTTTCCTCCAGAATCTCGGACAGGGGTTCATCAGCCTCAATAGCTCGTTTCACCCTCCCTTTCCAGGAGGCCAAATCATTGCTGAACATGCCTATGGCGTGATTGCTAATCTTTTTCATCTTCGGATCATCCCACGGTTGTTCTATGTTATCATCCCGGTCGGGGAACTTGAATCTCTTGTGCAACTTCGTTAGGAGCAACTGCGTCAAATGTTCTTTACTCCTTAAGTCATCGTCGTTGATGCTCGCGCATTCCCGTAGGATGCATCCTACTTGGTTCCCATAGCACTTGCGAGGTTCTTCCGGCTCTAACGGCTCAAACTTGCCAGGTGCCATCTTTGTGATCACAAGTCGTCCAATCCCTAGTTTGTTAGGTTTTCTTATCCTCTACTTCTTATGCTTCTTATTTTCGATAGCGGCATCGGGGCCAGTACCTTCCCCGCCGGTATCTTCCCCACCGGTACCTTCCCCACCGGTCTCGGTGCCACCATCGGTGCCGATGCCGTCGGTGTCGATGTTGGCGTCAGTACCATCATCGAGACCGACCTGCAAACCTTGCTTAGCAGTCAAATAGTCGAGGTACTCTTGTTCACCCTCATAATCCATCTCATCTGCATCTTTGTCAGAAGGCCCAGTTTCTTCGTTGCTCGACATGTTCCCTATGATTAAGTGTCCTCATTTATTTATAAGTATGAATAAATGAGAAATGACATAGAAAAGACATCTATGTGCCAGCACTCGATATGCCAACTATGTAGCACAAATCATGCCTTTATTCGCGGGAAATTTCGGCATGACCTTTGCTAAAAATGGACACATCGAGCGCTTGAAATTCACCGGAACAGAAATGAACCAACATTCCGGCGTAATTAACATAGGCCACTCGGATCATTTTCCAAACATGACATGTCCAAAACATGACATATCCACATATCACATTCCAGTTCAAATTTGCATATAAATTCAGCTAATTTTGAAACCTAGCTAAATTCATAACTAAATAGATAACCTAATTAACATACTGCCCTAACTAAAACCTAAGTAAATTAACCAAAGAACCCTAGCAGAGAGAGAGAGGGGGGGTTTATAGAGGTGCAGGGCGAGGAGGCAGGCCCGACGACGGCCGAGGTTGGGAGGAGGAAGTAGAGGAGGGAGGCGAGGCCGACTGGTCGGGCGAGCAGCCATTGGGGTCGGGGCGAGCGCCTGGTCGGGGCGAAGCGCCGGCCTGGTCGGGTCGAGGAGGTCGGGTCGAGCGCCGGGTCGGGTCAGGTGAGGGCGGGTCGGGCGAGCGACGGGGGAAGAGAGAGTGGGGATTTGGGGGGAAAAGGCGGGATGAGGCAGGGAGAGTGAGAATTTTGGGTTAAGTGGACGTAGCAGCAGCGCGTTTGGACAAAACGCGCTGCTACTACCTTCAGTAGCTGTAGCGGTTTATACAAAATGCGCTACTACTACCTTCAGTAGCTGTAGCGGTTTAGACAAAACGCGCTGCTACTACCTTCAGTAGCTGTAGCGGTTTAGACAAAACGCGCTGCTACTACCTTCGCTACTGCCAGTTTTCCTTTTTCTTTTCCTTTATTTTCTCCCACTTTTATTTCCTGAGAGCAGTGAACGAAGGGAGGGCGATATATATTGCATCTTTTGACGGTTAAATATGTATGCAAAATAGGAACATATATATTACATCATTGGACCCATGCATAATAATGGCTAAGTGTGTATACAAAATAGGAACATACATACATACATATATATATATATATATATATATATATATATATATATATATATATATATATATATATATATATATATATATATATATATATATATATATATATATTACATCATTTGACCGATAACATACGGTTCCTCATTGTTGACGTTTGCGTTTTTGAGTCAGCTTCTTTCCCTTCTTGTTCGTCGAAGAATAATTGAGGCCCTCATTGTGACTTTGACTTTTCCATGGAGTATGATTTTTCTTAGGTAATGTAGTATTGATTCTTCTTTTGACGTATACTTCATCATCATCGTCATCTTCCCTCATTGGGTTGCCGTACTGATCATAGTCTTCCTCGTTGGCGACTCCATCCATTCCAATGATGTTCCTTTTGCCTCTCCGCACGACAACACGACTGGGATTGCATGGGTCGGTTATGAAGAAGCATTGTGTCACATGCTTAGCGTGTACCCATGACTCGTTTTTTGCGAAAGCGTTCACGGTAGCGCTCTTGGCGTCGGGTATAGTCATGGTAGTGAAAATCCGGTTTTCTCTTTCGACATTCTTTGCCCATCTGACATGGAACATCGTCGTGTCGTGCAGTCCAGAGTAGTCAAGTTCCCAGATCTCCTCGACCCTTCCATAAAATCGTTCAGTTGTGCCGTTGTCGCTACCGGTCATGCATTCCATCGTCACCCCTGAGTTCTGATCATCACTGTCCATATCTTTGGCCTCCGTGTAGAACGTGTATCCGTTGATATCATATGCCTGATAGGTTACGAGGTTGGGCGAGGGGCCATGTGCTAAGGCGTATATGAGCAATCCGTCCTTAGAGCCCTCCTCCGGGGGATTAGCAATAATATGCTCTTTGAACCAATGTAGGAAAGTGGAGTTGTGCTCTCTAGTAACTTCGGCGTTCGTCCTGCATACCCCCCGGTCACGATACTTCTTTGCGATAATTTCTTTGTGCAGTGCCACGAAAGGATCTACCTCGTCTAGGTGTTGTAGCACTACCAAGTTTGCTCTGCCAAAGTTGCTGCGTCGATCTGAGTATGCCACGTGCAGTTCCCTGCGACCGTTGCAGTGACCATCTCCTTCGAGCCTCCAATCATGCTTGTTAACGGGCAAACCAACACTAACACTAGGCGGCCGGTCTGCGCCATATA
The DNA here is from genome assembly GCA_021605205.1 of Aegilops longissima. Classification (NCBI taxonomy): domain Eukaryota; kingdom Viridiplantae; phylum Streptophyta; class Magnoliopsida; order Poales; family Poaceae; genus Aegilops; species Aegilops longissima. Next base: position 66,417,142 of record CM038681.1, read on the forward strand.
GAAAATTCTCACAGAAAGAGATGCACTCTTGTGTCAAATAGCCATTGACGATGCTTCATCCGGACGGGACATGTTATGAACGAATCCTTTGATGATCCCATTCATCCTCTCAAAAGGCATCATGTTGTGCAGGAATGACGGCCCCAGGTCTATTATGTCATCCACAATATGGACACACAGATGCACCATCACGTCAAAGAACGCGGCCGGGAAGTATATCTCAAGCTCATTCAGTATCACAACGATCTCTTCCTGTAGCCTTCGGAGCTACTTCACACTGATCGACTTTCGAGAGATGACGTCAAAAAAGTTGCAGAGACCAATAAGCGTGTCACGGACATGCTTGTCCATTATCCCTCTAAGGGCAACAGGTAGTATCTGCGTCATCATCACATGACAGTCATGAGACTTCATCCCGCTGAACCTTTTCTTGTCTGTGTCTAGATATCTGCTTATCTTCTCATAGTAACCGGAACTAACTTTGACTCCGGTAAGGCACTTAAAGAATTGATTGATCTCAGCCTGACTTAAGGTGAAGCAAGAAGGGGGGCAATAATCCTCTTTCTTTATTTTCTTGCCCTTCTTCTCCCATGCCTCTGTCTCCATCTCTATCTCGTCTGACATTTTACGGGGCGGCATGTGCAGATCTTCCCTGATTTTCAAATCTTGCAAGTCTTTTCTTGCCTTCGGCCCATCCTTGGTCTTATCAGGCATGTTCATCAGTGTTGCGAGCAAGCTCTCAAGGACATTCTTACAGATATGCATTTGATCAAGGCAATGAGGTGTATCGAGTTTGTGCCAGTACTCCAAGTCCCAGAACACATACCTCGTCTTCCATACCTTCAGCAACGGCTCCGGCGCCTTTCTCATCGTCTTTCCCGGCGCGGGGCACTCCTTCCAGTTTTTCAACAGCTCATCGATTTCGGCACCGCTCCACTTACGTGGAGGTCCCCGATGCTCAGCGTGACCATTGAATAGATCTCCACGGTTTCTCCACGGGTCATCCTATTCAGGCCATCTTCGATGCCCCATGTACACGATTTTCCCAGACCCTCCATCTTTCCTTGACGTTAGCTGCTGAGATGTTGTATCATCCATGCATCGCGTGCATCCGCAATATCCATGGCACACCTGGCCTGCCACATATCCGTAACCGAGATAGTCGTGCACTGTCGTGATCAGCGCGGCTCTCATGTTGAAATACTCGCCTTTGTTGGCGTCCCATGTCTTGGCCGGTGTTTTCCATAACGTGTCTAACTCCTCTTGAAGTGGCCCCAGATACAAATTAATATTATTTCCTGGTTGTTTCGGCCCTTGAATAAGCATGCTCATGTGAATGTACTTTGATTTCATGCACAACCAGGGGGGAGGTTGTACATCCATACAAACACGGGCCATGTGCTATGGTTGGTGTTCTGGTTGCCAAACGGATTCATGCCATTGGTACACGCGCCGAGCACGATGTTCCTTGCATCACATTCAAAATACCGATAGAAGCTGTTCAACGCTCTCCACTGGCTTCCATTCTTCACGTGTCTCAGCTTCGGATCATCTCCATCTTCGGGCTTCTTCCTCTCCGCGTGCCAGCACATTAGCTTTTCTTCCTTGGGATCTACAAAATACCTCTGGAGATGGGAAGTGATCGGTAAGTACCATACAACTTTCTGGGGACATTTCTTCCCGGCCTTCTTATATCGAGAAGCATTGCACACCGGACAGCTTGTTTTTTCCGCGTGCTCCTTCCGATAAATTATGCAATCGTTGATGCATGCATGGTATCTAACGTGTGGCAGATCAAGAGGGCACACAATCTTCTTGGCCTCATCAACACTAGTAGGACATAGATTACCCAGGGAAGAACATCCTTTAGGTACTTGAGATGCTCATCGAGGCTAGTGTCGGTCCATTTGTTTTAGCCTTCTTCGTGGAGTTGGAGCGTGAAACTCAAGTGGGTCACCTCAGGATTGCAACCATCATACAATGGAGTGTTCGAGTCTACCACTAGTTGCTCCAGCTTAGCCTCCTCTCTAGAAGCAGCTCACTCAGTACTCGTCTCCTTGCGAAGCAATGCTTGAACATGAGGGTCCCGCATGATTGAACTTAGTACCGACGAACTCTGCTACGTGGAGTCCATGTCGTTCTCTCCGCCGCCATGTCCGGCCCTTCTCCGCCGCCATGTCCGGCCTCTTCCCCGCCGCCATTATCGATCATCTCTTCGTCTTGCCCCGTGTCATCATTTCCAGCCCCGTCGGCATCCTCAACATCCTCATCCTCATCTTCAGTTATCCATTGAGTATAGCCATCCATGAAACCAGTCATGAGCAGGTGCACTTCGACACGACCATCGTCATAGGGGTCGAGCCAAACTATTCCTTTGCATTTTCGACACGGACATAAAACCTCTGTTAGGTTATTTTTCTTTCAAGTCCTGCACCGCCGACCGCAACCACCTGTCCACCATCGTTCCACTGACCATCATGAACGTCTGCACGGTAATAATAAAACAAATTGATTATAAAAGTGCGTGCATGCATCAAAGTCATACAAAAATTTGGTATGACCTTCCCTAAAAATAGGACATATATGGATCTAGAGTTTGCCCGGAATTCGCCGAAACGGAAATAAATCAACATTTCGGCAAAACATAGGCAACTCAAAAGAACAATTTGGCGTCAACTCATGCCACACACACAATTTCCATAAACATATTACACACACATAAACATATTTCCATTTTGCAAAAGCATGAAATTTTAATCACCTCTATCTCGAGATCGAGCACACGGTGGAGATGGTGTTGTAGGGAGATCAAAAGTGCACAAAGCTCTTCTTGACAAAGATAGATCTAGTTAGGGGGCAAATAGGTCACTTAACTAAATCCTACATCTACCTAGCTACCTAATTTGGGAGGAGACAACTTCAACTAGTGGAGGGGAAGGAAAAAGAAAGGAGATGCATTAATGGAGGTGGTGTAGTTAGGTAGGAGTAATGAAGAGAGAGAAAGGTAGATAGAAGAGGGAGAGTAATGGGGAGAAGTATTGAGGAAGAAGAAGAGTGAGAGTGGGAGCATGTGGGAGGTAGGGGAAAGGGAAGAGAGGAGGGGAGGGGAGGGAGGGACAGGTGGGGAAAAGGTGGTGGGTTGGTGCGGATTAGCAGTAGGGAGTTAAGCAGCGCTGCTGCTAAGGAAGTAGCAGCAGCGCTTTGGGCAATGGCACTACTGCTAACGGGACCAAAAGTGTGCCAATTTGAAATTTAGCAGCAGCGACCTAAAAAGCGCTACTACTACATCCATAGCAGTAGCGGCTTTCATGGCACCGGCGCTGCTGCTAAATGGAGTTTGGTGGACACCGCCGGTCGATATTTGTAGCAGCGCGGTTTATACCGAGCGCGGTACTGCTAAAAACTTGTCAGTAGCGAGTTTCACGCACACGCGCTACTACTAATTAGTAGCAGCGCTCCTTTTTGAGTCGCGCTGCTGCTAAGATTCTGTGTATAGGCTTTTCCCTAGTAGTGGATGGCCTGCACCGCGTGCACGCCTTCGCAAGAGTTGCGGAGCTCGGCCCAGCGTGTGAGGTAGTCGCGAGTCGACTCGTTGGGGCCTTGCACGCACAAGGAGATCTGGCGGGGCTTGGGCGGCCGCTTCTACGTGCTGGTGAAGTTGCGGACGAAGGCGTCGGTGAAGTCGACCCAGCTGTTGATGCTGCGGGGCTTCAGACTGTTCAGCCATGTCAGGGTTGTGCCTTGGAGCATGAGCGGAACGTATTTCACAGCAACACGCTTGTTGCCGTTTGCTATGCTGACGGCTGTGGAGTAGTCGACCGGCCAGTCCTCCGGCTTCACGGAGCCGGTGTATTTGGGCGTGTCTCTTGGGAGCGTGAACCCTTTAGGGAAGGGCTCGTCTCGAATGCGGGGGCCGAAACACGGCGGACCCAACTCATCTTCTTCTTCTAGCGCCAGGGACTGATGGAGACGGTCGATCCAATGGCGGGCATCGTTCTCTCCGACTCCCTCTCGGCAGCCAAGGCGGTCGCCGAGTGTCGGGTGATCAATAGGCGGCGGGGAGACGCGCCTTTCCCTGCAATGGGGAGGAGGCGGACAGTCATCCCGCCATTCCACTACTCCTGGGCGGACGTCTTGGTCGCGCTCTATGGTGACACGAGTCCGACTGCGGCTTGCAGCCGGCTCCTTGTCTCTTCTTCCGCGGACGCCACCAGTCGGCGTCTGAGAGGTCGCGCCTTGATCTCGGCGGGGAGGCAGATCGTCGTTTTGCCGGTGTGGCGCCTCGGTGCGGCAGCCGGCCTCGTGCTGCTCGGCAGCCGCGTCGAGGAGCCGCTGGACGCGCTCCGCCATCTGGCAACGCTCCTCGCCCTCGAATTTGTCCAGCTCTTCTGCTGCCACCTGGGCAGCCCGGATGTTTTCCAGAGGCATAGCGTAGACGGGGCGATCTGCCCCGAACAGGTTGGCGATGGCCACTCCGCGTTGCTGGACCATGCCAAGGCGGCCGGGCCTATTTGGTGCCGGAGTACCACCCACAACGCGGTCCATCTCGCGCTGATAGGCTTCCGACAGGCGTCTCGTGCTGGCAAGCCTCTTGGCGCCCTCGACGAGCTGGATGCGGCGTGCTTCCAGCATCTCAGCGTCGGCGTCTTCTGGGATGGGCGCCGTCAGGTCATGCAGTGTCGCGTCGAGCGGGTCGCGAGCACCTTCGCCGGAGTGCTCGCCGTGACCGATGACAAGCACCTCCGTGACGGTGCTTCCGCCGCTCTCCACGTGAGGGAGCGGCTCGTCGTAGACCACCACGTTGGTGGGGAACACGTCAAGCGACGCAGTGTCGGAGTCGACCAGCATCGGGTCGGTGGAGCCTACAGACTCCAGGTCCACAGCCGGCTCGCTGGTGAAGTGAAGTTGATCGAGGAGGCCCGCGAGGCGGCTCTCGGGGCCATCTGTGCCCGCGTCGGACGCGGGCTCGCCGGAGAGGTGGACCTCGCCAATGAGATCAGCGAGGCAACTTGCCGTGCAGGCGACTTCCGCGCCATGCAGCGCGTTGGCGCAGACTCCGTCTGGCGTGTCGGGCTGGCTGCGCTCGCCAGGGAGGACAAGGGTTCCCATCCAGAACAGGTCTCCGGACGACGGTGCACCTTGCCCCATGGTGGGCGCCAAATGTCGGGGGTTGGGTGCGACATATGCCAAAGGATGGCTTATCATGGTGGGAGCGATTAGAACGTCGCCGGTGCCCGGAAGCGGGATGAGGCATAGACACGAACGCTGGCGTACTTTACCCAGGTTCGGGGCTCTCCTAGGAGATAACACCCCTAGTCCTGCTCTGCGTGTTCTCCGCATGATCACTAAGGCACAAGTGAATACACAGGTGCTCCTCGAGCTGTATGTTGGAGGTAGGAGAAGGCAAGGCTAGCTCTCTCCTTCCTCTATGATCTGGTCTAGTTCTAACAGGTTCGGAAGCCTTTGCATGGGTGCCCTGGGGGGTTTATATAGGCCTACCCCAGGGTACATTAATGTCTGACGGGTGTAGGGCCCGGCCATCAGCCTCTTCGGCCGCCGGCTTCTCCGCCGACTGCTGGGGCCCGCTGCCTGGTGGGCCCCGCCGACTGGTTGGGTACGGGGCCGACAGGCCGTACCCGCCGCTCCCGGGTCTTGTCGGCAGCTGATCACTGTTGCCGTGTCTCTAATGACGCAGGCTTGGTCAGGGGGTCATGGCTACAGCTCCGCCGCCTGGCGGGCGATTACTGTAGCCACTCCCTGTCTCATCTAATTAATGGCTAGTGGGTCCCGAGGAAGGGGCGGGCCGACTCCTAGGGGCCGACCTCCCTCGGGTCCGACTGGTAGGGCTCTTGCCGTCTTCTGGACTCTCGCTGACTAGTGGGGCCCATCGTCCTTGGGCTGTACAGATAGGGCGTCGTGGGAGCAGGACTCCGCCTACTTGTGATGATGTCAGGGATGGCATGGCAACAGTGCCGCGCCGGGCGGAGATCTCCGCCGGTACAACGGACTGCGGCCACACCAGCCCCTGGAAAAGGGAGGGGATGGGCTACACTGTAGCCATTCCATGTCTTGTCCCCCTTGATGAGGGCACGGGCTTCGCAGGTGCCGCGGGCCGACTCCTCGGGGCCGGCTTCTCTAGAAGCCGCCCGATAGGAGTCGGCTTGACTTGGCCTTGCCTCCAGGACCCGGCCGTTTATGGGCAGCTGGCTATTCCTCCAGCCGGCCTCCAGGAGGCGGCTCTTCATCTTGTCGTCTTGAGGGGCGCAGTCAGCCCCGATGTCTTGAAACGTTCTGGGATTAGGGTTAGCCTACCCGTGGCCCATTACTCCGGCACTAAGTGAGAAAAATCCAGAGCCAAAGTGATTGAGCATCACTGAAGAGATTGATCTGTTTGATCTAACGCCTGTTACCTTTGAAGACTATCATTCTTCCCGACGGTTAGGCATCATATCTATTATATAATTAAGACAGAAGTCAAACAAGACATCATGTTTGTCCACATATGCTATTATTATTTACACTGTTTGATCATAATAATAACGGCTGAGATTTAACAGTTTTTACGTAACGCGTTAACACATATGTCACGTACATATGAAAAGGTATGCATGCCTTGGCAAAAAAAAAAGATATTCAATCATCGGTGTAAAGGAAACAAAAGATTCTTGGCACGTACAAGTCGGATAGTGGATGTACAAGGAAATACTGGAGTTCTAATCCATCAAGTATCTACACCCACTCAAAAAAATCTACACGGAAACCAACAAGTCCTAGCCTAATAGAACACGTACGTATAGGAAACAAGGGAGATTAGAGGTTACCGGATCGGCAGCTGGCCAATTAAAAATTAATACTACGCAGCTGGCCCACAGCCCAACATGCGCTCCGACAGGCCTTTTCTCCCCCGCTTCACACAACACTAGGCACTAAAAGAGAACGGAATTAGAAAAGTAAAAGGAAAAGAAAAGGTAACAGTAGGCTTTTTTTTGGGCAGTAATTTCAGTAACCGTTGTGAGGGTTATTCATATCAACTACAACAAGTCCAACTATTATCTACTATAAATAGTTCCAGATCATTTTCTACATAGATTAGATTGTGCATATTATATTGGCCTGCTGTGCATGTTTGATTATTAATATTAATATATAGGCCCAAGTCTGTAGAAAATTTTACAATTTTTATTCATTTAGTAATTCATCTACTTATTAACTATTAGTATTCAACCACGAATGTCAACTTTTCGCTTTCTTGGGACCCAATTGTTTTGCAAACATAAAAGAATATTAACATCTTGGTTAGGAAATTAGTAGTTGGGATGACATTGATTTTTTTCATGACATGTTGAACTTATATATTATCAAGAATCTATCTACTATACCTAATGTAAATATTTGTACCCAAAACCAATCAAGTAGTGGCAAATAAAATATAACCGATCAAAGACAACTCCTAAATAATTTTTGTCATCATCTATTTTGGCTACACAGTTTTTTTTTGTCAATAAGAAATCTAGAAAATGCACGGGTGACACTTCTAAAATATATAATAAGTAATAGGTACGTGTTATTTGAACTTTTTTTATACAAATGCATATTCCTGTGTTTACATATGAGACTCCAAGATACACCCATGCGATGTGACCACACAATAAGTCGGCAATATAACTCACATGGTGGGTAGCTCGAAGACTGGAAGCATATCAATTTTATCAACTTTGGTGGAACTTTGTAATGGAAATGCCACTCTTGGATCATAACTTGCACAAAATAAGATATATAACTATATTCATATGTTCAACTTGAATAAGAAGGAAATACATTAAAATATGCCACACTTAGATCTTAATTAGCAGAAAATATTATATATAATTGTAATAATAATGGTGGCAAGGTTTATATAGTTTTTCATGTGTATTAAATAAATAAATTTGAAATAATAGAGAATAGACAAATAGCAGTCTGATTTTCTGTATGTACTCCATATGAAGCTCATAATACCTAAACCGTACAATAATTTCATATGGAAATTAGCAATTTGGTTTTTTAAGGAAAGTGGTAAGGAAGTCATATACAATGTTTTCTATAAATAATAAAAACCTAAACTTGCCGTAACGAGGACTTGAACCTAAGTGATTGGTTGTACATCCACTGAAGGTGGCTATTGAGATTAAAGCAAAGTGCTGTTTTTTTTGCTAGATCAATAGGAGTTTATTCCATAATAACAGGGTAACAATCCAAAGGCAAAAGTTCCATGAGACATGCTGGTCTTCCGTGTAGTGACAAGTAGATATGCGCTCATTGCAACTATACCTTGGTACACAATCCGCAATGCTATTTTGAGCTCTATTAATTTTGTGGGGAAAAAATCTTTACCAACCATCAATGACTTAATCTCAGTAACAAGATGACCATAAGCCGAGCGCTCAACGCTACTGCCAAAGAGATTGGATAGGGCTGTCGACAAGTCTGATTGCACCAGTATCGAAATATTCGTTTCACCCGCAAAAAAAAAGAAATATTCGTTTGTTGAAGAGCAATATCCATACAAGTCATTATCGCATGTATTTCCTCTTCTAAAGCATCGTTCATAGTTGAACGAAACCGTATGCAGCGAAGATCACCGATACGTCATGCTTCCTCGCTATCATCCCGTTGCCGCCTTCGCCGGACTCCATAAATGATTCCTCCAAGAGAGGGCGGTCAACTTTAGTGTTGGAGCCGGCCAGAGAGGGCGCTTCACTACACTAAAGTTGTGATGTTTCTCTATTGTAAAATGACATAGGCAACAATTTATGTCAATGGACTAACAAAATTAAGTCGTCGCCAACATGATAGGATGAGAGCAAAACTAAAAGGACAACTTGCATTGAAAGTGAGTGAGCCACAAATTGAGCCATTTTTCTATGAAAAGGAAAAGAGAACGTGCAATCAAAATGAGTGAGGCCAAAGTCCAACCATGTCATGGCAAATAAAATTTAATAATAGTTGATGCCTCCAAAAATAATCATACAAGAACGCTGAACGGTCAATGATGTATGTAATATGTTCGCTTACACATGCTGGAAGACACGATGATGACTTTCAAATTGGCATTAGAAAAAATAGCAAATTGGTTCAATAAAATATTTCCACTCGATGGTCAAATTTATTTTGATTTATAACCCATATACCCTATCGTCTATGACAAGCAATTCAATCTTCACTATAAATATAACTGTAATTTACATATGTTATTTATCATACATAAGGAAGCTAGCCGCGCAAATGCGCGGGTGACACTGCTAGTTCTAAGTACACCAAGAGTCATTGTGGGGTGCCGGTGAACAAGCCTGTGAAGGTTTTGGAAGTCTACCTTGAAGACTTACCACGAGTGATTGGGCGAGGACTAAGTGACCTTATGTCAAGAGGAATATGGTGAGGAATGTTTATCCTCTGAGTTGCGACTCAGCCGCCTTAACCAGACGTACAGTTGATGCCACAACTGGAACTGATCTACCAAATTGTATTATCTTCACTGAGCCAACCTGGTTTCGAATTCCTCACCCTACCTTACTTTATTCCGCTGCTGAAGAATTTGTGATATGTGCTCTCACGAATTTGAACTGAAGAATTTCATCACGCTATCTTTCATTTTCTCAGTTCATATTCTTCGTGCTTGTATGAATGTATGATTGCATGTTCTTCACTCTTACTTATCCTGATTGCATGTACTCTGATTCTATGATGACTTAGTTTCCTTTGTATTTCTATTTCTTCACTCTGATGTTCGTCAAAGTCTTTAGAATTTGACAAATTTCTAAAAATCTCCCATTCACCCCCCTCTGTGAGATAATCCGCGCTTTCAATTGGTATCAAAGTAAGGTACTCCCTTATCTATGTGATTTTGGTTTAACCACCTGGAGTTTTAGTTATGTCGACCGCAGGTATGAAGAAAGTGTCTACTGCATGCCCCATCTTTGATGGTCATGGCTATCCCAAGTGGAAAGTCATGATGAGGAACATCTCCTATCCACGAACAACGAGTTATGGACTGTCACTGAGATTGGTCTTACTGATATGTGCAAGATGGCACATGCTGATGGCTCCGGATCGGTTGGGCAGTGAGTTTGGGGTGCGGGAGAAATCCCTATCGGTTCTTCCGGCACGGACGCGGTGACGCCTGCAGGGTGCCACCATTCCTTCCTGAAGGGTGTCGGTGGTGCTGAGGCCCGACTCCCCTCCAAGTGCCAGGGGAAACCCAGGACACCTTCGAGCAGCAGCGTCATCAGCATCACATTCCTTCTTTGAGGTGCTACTTGGTACGTGGCGGTGTGCAGCCTTGGGCCGTGGTGGGACGAATCCGGAGGGTCCAGCATGGCGGGTCATCCGTGCTTTGTCGTACTGCCGTTCTTAACATTTGTTTTTTTCTTCTTTCTTTCTCATTTCTTTTGGGCTTGATGTGGTGTTTGATAACCCACAAGTATAGGGGATCGCAACAGCTTTTGAGGGTAGAGTATTCAACCCAAATTTATTGATTCGACACAAGGGGAGCCAACGAATATTCTTGAGTATTAGCAGTTGAGTTGTCAATTCAACCACACCTGGATAACTTAGTATCTGCAGCAAAGTGTTTAGTAGCAAAAGTGGTATGATAATAAAGGTAACGGTAGCAAAAGTAAAGATAAATGTTTTTGGGTTTTTGTAGTAGTTGTAACAGTAGCAACGGAAAAGTAAATAAGCGAAGAACAATATATGAAAAGATCGTAGGCAATGGATCAGTGATGGATAATTATGCCGGATGCGATTCCTCATGCAATAGCTATAACATAGGGTGATATAGAACTAGCTCCAATTCATCAATGTAATGTAGGCATGTATTCCGTAAATAGTCATACGTGATTATGGAAAAGAACTTGCATGACATCTTTTGTCCTACCCTCCCGTGGCAGCGGGGTCCTTACAGAAACTAAGGGATATTAAGGCCTCCTTTTAATAGAGAACCAGAACAAAGCATTAACACATAGTGAATACATGAACTCCTCAAACTACGGTCATCATCGAGAAGTGTCCCGATTATTGTCACTTCGGGGTTGTCGGATCATAACACATAATAGGTGACTATAGACTTGCAAGATAGGATCAAGAACACACATATATTCATGAAAACATAATAGGTTCAGATCTGAAATCATGGCACTCGGGCCCTAGTGACAAGCATTAAGCATAGCAAAGTCATAGCAACAACAATCTTAGAACATAGTGGATACTATGGATCAAACCCTAACAAAACTAACTTGATTACATGGTAAATCTCATCCAACCCATCACCGTCCAGCAAGCCTACGATTGAATTACTCACGCACGGCGGTGAGCATCATGAAATTGGTGATGGAGGATGGTTGATGATGACGACGGCGACAAATCCCCCTCTCCGGATCCCCGAACGGACTCCAGATCAGCCCTCCCGAGAGAGATTAGGGCTTGGCGGCGGCTCTGTGTCGTGAAACGCGATGAAACTTTCTCTCTGATTTTTTTCTCCCCGAGACGGAATATATGGAGTTGGAGTTGAGGTCGGAGGAGGTCCAGGGGGCCCACCAGATAGGGGGGCGCGCCCCCCTGTCTCGTGGACAGGCCCTGGGCCCCCAAGTGTATTTCTTTCTCCCAATAATTCTTATAAATTCCAAAAAGTGCCTCCGTGGATTTCCAGGACATTCCAAGAACTTATCTTATCTACACATAAAACAACATCATGGTAGTTCTACTGAAAACAGCGTCAGTCCGGGTTAGTTTCATTCAAATCATGCAAGTTAGAGTCCAAAACAAGGGCAAAAGTGTTTGGAAAAGTAGATACGTTGGAGACGTATCAACTCCCCCAAGCTTAAAACTTTGCTTGTCCTCAAGCAATTCAGTTGATAAACTGAAAGTGATAAAGAAAAACTTTTACAAACTCTGTTTGCTCTTGTTGTTGTAAACATGAAAAGCCAGCATTCAAGTTTCAGCAAATATTATGAATTAACCATACTCACAATAACACATAGGTCTCACAATTACTCATATCAATAACATAATCAGCTAGCAAGCCATAATAATAAAACTCGGATGACAACACTTTCTCAAAATAATCATAACATGATATAACAAAATGGTATCTCGCTAGCCCTTTCTGAGACCGCAAAACATAAATGCAGAGCACCTTTAAAGATCAAAGACTGACTAAACATTGTATTTCATGGTGAAAGAGATCCAGTCAAGTCATACCCAATATAAACCAATAATAATGAATGCAAATGACAGTGTGCTCTCCAGCGGGTGCTTTTAATAAGAAGGATGATGACTCATCATAAAAGTAAATAGATAGGCCCTTCGCAGAGGGAACCAGGGATTTGTAGAGGTGCCAGAGCTCGATTTTAAAATAGAGATTGAACAACATTTTGAGCGGCATACTTTCGCTGTCAACACAACAACTATGAGATGGATGTATCTTCCATACTACATGCATTATAGGCAGTTCCCAAACAGAATGGTAAAGGTTTATACTCCCGCAACCACCAACAAGCATCAACCCATGGCTTGCTCGAAACAACGAGTGCCTCAAACATACAACAGCCCTGGGGGGGGGGGGTTTGTTTAATTATTTTGATTTGCATTGATCTTTTTGGATCATGGGACTGGGCATCCCGGTTACCGGCCGTTTCTTGTGAATGAGGAGCGGAGTCCACTCCTCTTGAGAATAACCCACCTAGCATGGAAGATATAGGCAGCCCTAGTTGAAACATGAGCTACTCGAGCATACAAAACAGAATTTCATTTGAAAGTTTGGACTTTGGCACATACAAATTTACTTGGAACGGCAGGTAGATACCGCATATAGGAAGGTATAGTGGTCTCATATGGAACAACTTTGGGGTTAAAGGAGTTTGGATGCACAAGCAGTATTCCCGCTTAGTACAAGTGAAGGCTAGCAAAAGACTGGGGAGCGACCAACTGAGAGAGCGACAACAGTCATAAACATGCATTAAAATTAATTCACACCGAGAACAAGCATGAGTAGGATATAATCTTGCATGAACATAAATATCATGAAGGCTATGTTGATTTGATTCAACTAAATGTGAGAACATGTGCCAAGTCGGGTCACTCAATTCATTCAAAGGAGGATACCATCCCATCATACCACATCATAATCATTCTAATAGCATGTTGGCACGCAAGGTAAACAATTATAACTCATAGCTAATCAAGCATGGCACAAGTAACTATAATATCTAAATGTCATTGCAAATATGTTTACTTCATAATAGCTGACTCAGGAACGATGAACTCATCATATTTACAAAAACAAAAGAGGTCGAGTTCATACCAGCTTTTCTCATCCCAATAAGTCCATCATATATCGTCATTACTGCCTTTCACTCGCACGACCGAACGGTGTGTATAATAATAAGAGTGCACGTGCATTGGACTAAGCTGGAATCTGCAAGCATTCAACTCAAGAGAGAAGACAAGTAATATTGGCTCTAAGTTAAATAAACGATCATGCATATGAGAGCCACTAAGCATTTTCAATATGGTCTTCTCGGCCCTCAAAAGAAAGAAAATAAAATAAAACTATTTACACGGGAAAGCTCCCAACAAGCAAGAAGAAGAACGAGAAATCTTTTTGGATTTTCATTTTTATTTCTACTACAAGCATGGAAATTAAACTAAATAATTTTTGGTTTTTCTTAAGGTTTATCAGACACACAAGAAGAAAACTAGAAAAAGAAAATTAAACTAGCACGGATAATACAATGAAAGAGTATGAGCACCGACAACTAGTGTGTGAACATGAATGTAAAGTCGGTGAGAAATACGTACTCCCCCAAGATTAGGCTTTTGGCCTAAGTTGGTCTAGTACCAAGGACCGCCTGGTTGATATCCATAAGTGAAACTGGGGTTGTACAGAGATGCAGAGGCAACAGCCTCCTAAGCAGTAGCGTGTTGGCGAGCTGCCTCCATTCCCCTCTCATATTCGGTTGCCTCTTCCCTGGTGACAACATATCTTCCTTTTGCCTGATAATCAAAAAGGTAGGGAGCAGGAAGAGTGACAGGGACGACGTTGTGTCTGTCATAGATTAGTCGATAATGGAGGAATTGTTCATTCCTCTCAAGAAAATGATGATTGAACATAGCTTCTTCATCCAAATAAACAGGAGGCAAAATCATATCCCCCTCTTGCGGAGCTATATTAAGAAAGTTAGCCACACGGGTTGCATAAATTCCTCCAAATAAATCTCCCTTTCTACTATTATTCTGCAACCTACGTGCAACTATTGCCCCCAAGTTATAACCTTTATAACCTGACACAGCACTCTTGAGGACACAAAGATCAGGCGCACACATGTGACATACTTCGTCCTTACCGTTAATGCATCTACCAATAAAGAGAACAAAGTAATGTATAGCAGGAAAATCAATGCTCCCTATGGTAGCTTGTGCTACGTCCCTAGATTCTCCCACAGTAATACTAGCAAGAAAATCTCTAAATTCAGATTTGGGAGGATCATTAATATTACCCCACTACGGGAGTTTGCAAGCAGTTGTGAAATCCTCTAAATCCATGGTATAAGATGTATCATAAATATCAAACATGACACTAGGAGAATTACGCGCACAGTTATATTTAAACCTCCGCACAAAAGAATCAGTCAACTCATAGTACTGCGGACACTTATCTTGTAAGAAGTCCTCCAGCTCGGCTTTACGCACATATGCGTCAAATTCCTCCTTGAAGCCTGCTTCGACCATAAAATCATCGGATCGCCACTCACAAGCCCGTACATTTGCGTCCCTCGGAAATTCAACATCTTGCTCACGTATAGCAATCCTTGGCCCTTTCTTTGCCGAGGAACCTCCTTGGTACACTCTTCTAAGCATATTTCTTTTTCTGAAAATTTCTGAAATTTTAGTAACTTCAAAACAAAAGTGAATTAAAACTAAACAAGATTGATAGCAACTACTCCTACAAGTGCCTAGAGCCTATATCATGCATTGGAATTGCTCGGGACCTCAAAAATTTAACATGCAAGCTCAAGAACATGGTCACCTATGCAGCAAAAATTTGCAATTAAATAAAGCACTAGAAGAAAAAATTATTGGACCTATGGAGGAGTCACATACCAAGCAACAATCTCCCAAAGCAGTTTTGTGAATGGAGCACTACTACAAAAAGGGCTATAGATGGAATGGCTACTAATGGCGCACCTGTGATGTGGTGCGCCATTAGTATATTCTAATGGCGCACCATGTTTCGGTGCGCCATTAGTAGTTTGGGAAAAAAACATAAGAAAATTTTTTGTTACTAATGGCGCACCTTGGAGTGGTGCGCCATTACTAGTTTTAACTAGTAATGGCGCACTTTCCACCGGTGCGCCATTACTAAGTTTTTTTTTTAAAAAAAATATCATTCTTTTTATTTATTTTTCAAAACTACTAATGGCGCACCGCGGGTCAACTACTAATGGCGCACCACCCCACGGTGCGCCATTAGTAACTTGCCACCTTCAACTACTAATGGCGCACCACCCCACGGTGCGCCATTAGTAACTTGCCACCTTCCACGAATGCACCCCCGTGGATCGCCTTTTCAGTTTTAAAAAAATAAAAGAAAATGATGAAAATGTCAAAAAATAAAAGAAAATAAGTTTCCCATGTGATATGTGGTCTAGTTGTTGGGAAAATTTGCAAATATGAATTTCGACTTCATTTGCAAAATCTCTAGAAATTTGTAAAATGGGCATAACTTTTGCATACTAACTCGGATGAAAAAGTTTTTATATGAAAAATCATCTACTCGAAAAGTTACATCCAAATTTAACAAGGGGTACCCGTTAAACATTTTCAAAATCCCCAAAAACCTAACAGAAAAAAAGTTACGGGCTTTCAAGATCTAGCGGCAAAAAATTCAAAAATTTCAAACTTACTAGTGGCGCACCGTGGATGTGGTGCGCCACTAGTAACAGAAAAAAATTACTAATTTCAAAAAAAATTGAATTTTTTTCAAAAATAATCGTAATATGATCGAGAAGTTTGAAATATTTTTCAAAATTTCATCATAGTCATTAACATGAACAAAGTCCTAGACATCAATAAGGTATAACAGATTGATATGCTAGATATATCAACAAGTGCTCGTGAAGTGAGCTATTCTTTGGGGTTGGATAGAACTCTGAAGTTAAGCGTGCTTGGGCTGGAGTAGTGTGAGGATGGGTGACCTTTCGGGAAGTTTGACCACGGAGTGCGATTTGACCCGAGATTAAGCCATAGTGAACTGAGATTAAGAAAAATTTGAAAAAAATTTAAAAAAAATTTGAAAAAATTTTAAAAAAAAATTTGAAAAAAAAATGTTACTAATGGCGCCTAATGGCGCACCGTGGGCTATACTAATGGCGCACTACATGGTGCGCCATTAGTATACCAGATACTAATGGCGCACCAGGTGGTGCGCCATTAGTAAAAAATACTAATGGCGTGCTATTAATGGCGCACCACAGATACGCCATTAGTAGCCATATTAGGTGCGCCATTAGTAGGGGTTTTTCTAGTAGTGGAGCTTTGAGCTAAGAGATCGAAAATCACAGCAAAACGAGCTAGAACTCATGCTTAAGTTGGATGGGGATTTTTTTGGGTAGAAGATGGAGTGTGTGGGTGCTGGCATAAGTGGAGGGGAGCCACAAGGGGCCCACGAGACAGGGGCGCGCACTACAGGGGGGCACGCCCTCCTCTCTCGTGGCCTGGTGCTTGCCCTTCCTGCAGTGTTTTCAGTGCCTAAAATCCTCAAATATTCCAGAAAAAATCATACTAAGTTTGCAGGGCATTTGGAGCACTTTTATTTTTGGATTATTTTTTTTAATGCACGGATAATTCAGAAAACAGACGGATAATACCATTTTTGATTTATTTATTCTAAATAACAGAAAGTAAAAAGAGGGTACAGAAGGTTGTGCCTTCTAGTTTCATCCATCTCGTGATCATCAAGATGAACCCACTAACAAGGTTGATCAAGTCTTGTTAACGAACTCATTCCGAATAACACGGAACCGGAGAAATTTCGAATAACACTAAGTTACCTCAACGGGGATATGAAAATCCCCAACAATAAGAATATCATACTTTTTCTTGACAGTAGGGAGAGGAAATTCAAAGCCTCCAAAAATGATAGGTTGAACTTTTTCAATATAATTGATGCTATGAACTTGAGATTGTTTCCTCGGAAAGTGTACCGTATGCTCATTACCATTAACATGAAAAGTGACATTGCCTTTGTTGCAATCAATAACAGCCCCTGCATTATTAAGAAAAGGTCTACCAAGGATAATAGACATACTATCATCCTCGGGAATATCAAGAATAACAAAGTCCGTTAAGATAGTGACATTTGCAACCACAACAGGCACATCCTCACAAATACCGATAGGTATAGCAGTTGATTTATCAGCCATTTGCAAAGATATTTCAGTAGGTGTCAACTTATTCAATTCAAGTCTACGATATAAAGAGAGAGGCATAACACTAACACTGGCTCCAAGATCACATAAAGCAGTTCTAACATAATTTCTTTTAATAGAGCATGGTATAGTTGGTACACCCGGATCTCCAAGTTTCTTTGGTATTCCACCCTTAAAAATGTAATTAGCAAGCATGGTGGAAATCTCAGCTTCCGGTATCTTTCTTTTATTTGTGATGATATCCTTCATGTACTTAGCATAAGGATTTACTTTAAGCATATCAGTTAAGCGCATACGTAAGAAAATAGGTCTAATCATTTCAGCGAAGCGCTCAAAATCCTCATCATCCTTTGACTTGGATGGTTTAGGAGGAAAGGGCATGGGTTTCTGAACCCATGGTTCTCTTTCCTTACCGTGCTTCCTAGCAACAAAATCTCTCTTATCATAATGTTCATTCTTTGATTGTGGGTTATCAAGATCAACAGCAGGTTCAATCTCTACATCATTGTCTTTGCTAGGTTGAGCATCAACATGAACATTATCATTAACATTATCACTAGGTTCATGTTCATCACCGATTGTGTTTCAAAGATCGAAATAGAAATATCATTGGGATTCTCAGGTGTGTCTAAATTAGGTTCACTAGAAGCATGCAAAGTTCTATCGTTTTTCTTTTTCTTCTTTTTAGAAGAACTAGGTGCCTCTAAATTATTTCTCTGAGAATCTTGTTTGATTCTCTTAGGGTGGCCTTCAGGATACAAAGGTTCCTGAGTCATTCTACAAGTTCTAGTAGCCACTCTAACAGCAAAGTCATTTTTATTATTCAACTCATCAAGCAAATCACTTTGAGCTTTGAGTACTTTCTCAGCTTGAGTAGCAACCATAGAAGCATATTTGCTAACGCGGTGAAGTTCATCTTTAACTCTAGACAGATTATCACCTACGCGTCCTATCTCGAAAGCATTATTCTTTAACTCTCTACCAACATAAGCATTAAAACTTTCTTGCCTAGCCATAAAGTCGTCAAATTCATCTAAGCATGGGCTATGAAATTTAGTAGAGGGTATTTCAACTTTATCATATCTATAGATAGAATTTACCTTTACTACATGTGTCGGGTTATCAAGACAATGTGGTTCTTCATGCGGTAAATTAAGACCATGTATTTCTTCAATAGGTGGTAAATTCTTAACATCTTCAGCTTTAATACCTTTTTATTTCATTGATTTCTTCGCCTCTTGCATATCTTCAGGACTGAGAAATAAAACACCTCTCTTCTTCGGAGTGGGTTTAGGAATAGGCTCAGGAGTTGGCTCAATTGGTTCAGGAATTACTTCAGGAACTGGCTCAGAAGAGTCCAATTATTTTCATTAGTCAACATATTATTCAATAATATTTCAGCTTCACGATCATTGTTCTTTCCTGAAAACACAACCAGCACAACTGTCCAAGTAGTCCCTGGAAGCATCGTTAGTCCATTATAAAAGATATCAAGTATTTCATTTTCTTAAGAGGATGATCAGCAAAGCATTATAATCGGAGAAGCCTCCCCAAGCTTGTGGGAGACTCTCTTCTTTGATTTGCACAAAATTATATATTTCCATAAGGCAGCTTGTTTCTTATGAGCAGGAAATATTTAGCAGAGAAGTAATAAATCATATCCTGGGGACTACGCACACAACCAGGAGCAAGAGAATTATACCAAGTCTTAGCATCACCCTTTAATGAGAACGGGAATATCTTATGGATATATAAATAGCGAGACTTCTCATCATGAGTAAATATGGTGGCTATATCATTCAACTTGGTAAGATGTGCCACAACTGTTTCAGATTCAAGGCCATAAAAAGGATCAGATTCAACTAAAGTAATAATATCAGGATCAACAGAGAATTCATAATCCTTATCAGTAACACAGATAGGTCAAGTAGCAAACGCAGAATCGGGTTTCATTCTAGCATTAAGAGACTGCTGCTTCCATTTAGCTAATAATTGCTTAAGATCATTTATATCATTGCAAGCAAGGATTTCCAAAGCAGCTTTTTCATTCATAACATAACCCTTAGGAACAACAGGTAATACATAATCATTGGGGGAACCTTCATCATCACTATCATCAGTAATAGGATCTTCAGTAATTCCATCCCCCCTAACTCTAGCAAGTTGTTCATCTAGAAATTCACCTAATGGCAAAGTAGTATCAAGCACAGAAGTAGTTTCATCATGCGTAGCAGAAGTGGCATCATCAATAACATGCGACATATCAGAATCATAGCAGTAGCAGGTTTAGGTGTCGCAAGCTTACTAATAACGGAAGGAGAATCTAGTGCAGAGCTAGATGGCAGTTCCTTACCTCCCCTCGTAGTTGAGGGCAAAATCTTGGTCTTAGCGTCTTTCAAGTTCTTCATAGTGATCAACAGATATAAATCCCAAGTGACTCAGAAAATAGAGCTATGCTCCCCGGCAACGGCGCCAGAAATTGGTCTTGGTAACCCACAAGTATAGGGGATTGCAACAGCTTTCGAGGGTAGAGTATTCAACCCAAATTTATTGATTCAACACAAGGGGAGCCAAAGAATATTCTTGAGTATTAGCAGTTAAGTTGTCAATTCAACCACACCTGGATAACTTAGTATCTGCAGCAAAGTGTTTAGTAGCAAAAGTGGTATGATAATAAAGGTAACGGTAGCAAAAGTAAAGATAAATGTTTTGGGGTTTTTGTAGTAGTTGTAACAGTAGCAACGGAAAAGTAAATAAGCGAAGAACAATATATAAAAAGCTCATAGGCAATGGATCAGTGATGGATAATTATGCCGGATGTGATTCCTCATGCAATAGCTATAACATAGGGTGATATAGAACTAGCTCCAATTCATCGATGAAATGTAGGCATGTATTTCGTAAATAGTCATACGTGCTTATGGAAAAGAACTTGCATGACATATTTTGTCCTACCCTCCCGTGGCAGCGGGGTCCTTACGGAAACTAAGGGATATTAAGGCCTCCTTTTAATAGAGAACTGGAACAAAGAATTAACACATAGTGAATACGTGAACTCCTCAAACTGCGGTCATCACCGAGAAGTGTCCCGATTATTTTAACTTCGGGGTTGTCGGATCATAACACATAATAGGTGACTATAGACTTGCAAGATAGGATCAATAACACACATATATTCATGAAAACATAATAGGTTCAGATCTGAAATCATGGCACTCAGGCCCTAGTGACAAGCATTAAGCATAGAAAAGTCATAGCAACATCAATCTCAGAACATAGTGGATACTAGGGATCAAACCCTAACAAAACTAACTTGATTACATGGTAAATCTCATCGAACCCATCACCATCCGGCAAGCCTACAATGGAATTACTCACGCAAGGCGGTGACCATCATGAAATTGGTGATGGAGGATGGTTGATGATGACGACGGCGACGAATCCCCCTCTCCGGAGCCCCGAACGGACTCCAGATCAGCCCTCCCGAGAGAGATTAGGGCTTGGCGGCGGCACTGTGCCGTGAAACGCGATGAAACTTTCTCTCTGATTTTTTTCTCCCCGAGACGGAATATATGGAGTTGGAGTTGAGGTCGGAGGAGGTCCAGGGGGCCCACGAGATAGGGGGGCACGCCCTAGGGGGTGCCCCCCTGGCTCGTGGACAGGCCCTGGGCCCTCTGGTGTATTTCTTTCGCCCAATAATTCTTATAAATTCCAAAAGGTGCCTCCATGGATTTCCAGGACATTCCGAGAACTTTTGTTTTCTACACATAAAACAACATCATGGTAGTTCTGCTGAAAATAGCGTCAGTCCGGGTTAGTTTCATTCAAATCATGCAAGTTAGAGTCCAAAACAAGGGCAAAAGTGTTTGGAAAAGTAGATACGTTGGAGACGTATCAGTGTTGGCCTAGCGCTGCTATGTGATAGCCGTTGGTTGCTTTATATATAAAGCGGAAAAACCCTTTTCCATGGTCTCAACCGGCACTTCCAGGTCATGGCGACCCACCGTTTCCCACTTTTGTGCAGGCGCGCTCTCGCCTGCTCATGGAGGAGATCTCCTCGAACGAGCGCACCCGCCTCGACGTTCGTCCAGAGGCCACCACCACCGCCCTCACCATCGGCCAGGGGGGAGGCTCCTCCTCCGACCGTGGCTCCATCGACCGGGGCAAAGGCCATGTCGCCGCTCCCGCTGGTGATCGCGGCTCCACCGATCGGGACAGGCCCATGTGTGGCCGTGGTCGCGGCCGTGGCCGTGGCCGCGGTGCCCCGCCTCCTGCTGGTGGTGTTGGGGAACGTAGTAATTTCAAAAAAAATTCCTATGCACACGCAAGATCATGGTGATGGCATAGCAACGAGAGGGGAGAGTGTATGTCCACGTACCCTCGTAGACCGTAAGCGGAAGCGTTATGACAACGCGGTTGATGTAGTCGTACGTCTTCACGATCCGACCGATCCAAGTACCGAACGTACGGCACCTCCGAGTTCAGCACACGTTCAGCTCGATGACGATCCCCGGACTCCGATCCAGCAAAGTGTCGGGGATGAGTTCCGTCAGCACGATGGCGTGGTGACGATGATGATGCTCTACCGGCGCAGAGCTTCGCCTAAACTCCGCGACGATATGACCAAGGTGGAATATGGTGGAGGGGGGCACCGCACACGGCTAAGGAACGATCCGTAGATCAACTTGTGTCTTCTGGGGTGCCCCCCTGCCCCCGTATATAAAGGAGGGAGGGGGAGGTGCGGCCGGCCCCAAGGGAGTGCGCTGGAGGAGTCCTACTCCCACCGGGAGTAGGACTCCCCCTCTGCCTTGTTGGAGAAGGAAAGGGGGGAGGGGAAAGAGGAAGGGGGGCGCCGCCCCCAATCTCCTTGTCCTATTCGGACTAGGGGGGAGGGGGCGCACGGCCTGCCCTGGCCGGCCCTCCTCTTCTCCCTCATGGCCCACTAAGGCCCATTATCCCCCGGGAGGGTTCCGGGAACCCCCCGGTGTTCCGGTAAAATCCCGATTTCACCCGGAACCATTCCGATGTCCAAATATAGGCTTCCAATATATCAATCTTTATGTCTCGACCATTTCGAGACTCCTTGTCATGTCCGTGTTCACATCCGGGACTCCGAACAAACTTCGGTACATCAAAACTTATAAACTCATAATAAACTGTCATCGTAACGTTAAGTGTGCGGACCCTACGGGTTCGAGAACTATGTAGACATGACCTAGAACTATTCTCGGTCAATAACCAATAGCGGAACCTGGATGCCCATATTGGTTCCTACATATTCTACGAAGATCTTTATCGGTCAAACCGCATAACAACATACGTTGTTCCCTTTGTCATCGGTATGTTACTTGCCCGAGATTTGATCGTCGGTATCCAATACCTAGTTCAATCTCGTTACCGGCAAGTCTCTTTACTCGTTACGTAATGCATCATTCCGTAACTAACTCATTAGCTACATTGCTTGCAAGGCTTATAGTGTTGTGCATTACCGAGAGGGCCCAGAGATACCTCTCCGACAATCGGAGTGACAAAACCTAATCTCGAAATACGCCAACCCAACATGTACCTTTGGAGACACCTGTAGTACTCCTTTATAATCACCCAGTTACGTTGTGACATTTGGTAGCACCCAAAGTGTTCCTCCGGTAAACGGGAGTTGCATAATCTCATAGTTACAGGAACATGTATAAGTCATGAAGAAAGCAATAGCAATATACTAAACGATCAAGTGCTAGGCTAACGGAATGGGTCATGTCAATCACATCATTCTCTAATGATGTGATCCCATTAATCAAATAACAACACATGTCTATGGTTAGGAAACATAACCATCTTTGATTAATGAGCTAGTCAAGTAGAGGCATACTAGTGACTATATGTTTGTCTATGTATTCACACATGTATCATGTTTCTGGTTAATACAATTCTAGCATGAATAATAAACATTTATCATGATATGTGGAAATAAATAATAACTTTATTATTGCCTCTAGGGCATATTTCCTTCATCTCCCACTTGCACTAGAGTCAATAATCTAGATTACACAAGAATGATTCTAACACCCATGGAGTCTTGGTGCTGATCATGTTTTGCTCGTGGAATAGGCTTAGTCAACGGTCGCAACATTCAGATCCGTATGTATCTTGCAAATCTCTATGTCTCCCACCGGACTTGGTCCCGGATGGAATTGAAGCGTCTCTTGATATGCTTGGTCCTCTTGTGAAATCTAGATTCCTTTGCCAAGGCAATTGCACCAAGATTGTCACAGAAGATCTTCATTGGTCCCGATGCACTAGGTATGACACCTAGATCGGAAATGAACTCTTTCATCCAGACTCCTTCATTTGCTGCTTCGAAGCAGCTATGTACTCCGCTTCACATGTAGATCCCGCCACGAAGCTTTGTTTAGAACTGCACCAACCGACAGCTCCACCGTTTAATAAAAACACGATCCGGTTTGCGATTTAGAATCGTCCGGATCAGTGTCAAAGCTTGCATCGACGTAACCATTTACGATAGCTCTTTGTCACCTCCATATACGAGAAACATATCCTTAGTCCTTTTCGTATTTTCGGGATGTTCTTGACCGCTGTCCGATGATCCATTCTGGATTACTTTGGTACCTTCCTGCCAAGCTTATTGCTAAGCATACGTCAGTCTGGTACACAGCATTGCATACATGATAGAGCCTATGGCTGAAGCATAGGAACATCTTTCATTTCTCTCTATCTTCTGCTGTGGTCGGGCATTGAGTCGACTCAATTTCACACCTTGTAATACTGGTAAAAATCCTTTCTTTGCCTGATCCATTTTGAACTTTTCAAAACTTTATCAAGGTATGTGCTTTGTGAAAGTCCAATCAAGCGTCTTGATCTATCTCTATAGATCTTGATGCCCAATATGTAAGCAGCTTCACCGAGGTCTTTCATTGAAAAACTTTTATTCAAGTATCCTTTTATGCTATCCAGAAATTCTATATCATTTCCAATCAATAATATGTCGTCCACATATAATATTAGAAATGCTACTGAGCTCCCACTCACTTTCTTGTAAATACAGGCTTCTCCAAAAGTCTCAGATAAAACCATATGCTTTGATCACACTATCAAAGCGTTTATTCCAACTCCGAGAGGCTTGCAGACCACAAATTGATCGCTGGAGCTTGCACACTTTGTTAGCCCTTTTGGATCAACAAAACCTTCTGGTTACATCATATACAACTCTTCTTCTAGAAATCCATTCAAGAATGCAGTTTTGACATCCATTTGCCAAATTTCATAATCATAAAATGCAGCAATTGCTAACATGATTCGGACAGACTTAAGCATCGCCACTGGTGAGAAAGTCTCATCGTAGTCAACCCCTTGAACTTGTCGAAAACCTTTCGCAACAAGTCGAGCTTTATAGACAGTTATATTACCATCGCGTCGGTCTTCTTCTTAAAAATCCATTTATTCTCAATGGCTTGCCGATCATCGGGCAAGTCAACCAAAGTCCATACTTTGTTCTCATACATGGATCCCATCTCAGATTTCATGGCTTCCAGCCATTTTGCGGAATCTGGGCTCATCATCGCTTCCTCATAGTTCGTAGGTTCGCCATTGTCAAGTAACATGACTTCCAGAATAGGATTACCGTACCACTCTGTTGCGGATCTTACTCTGGTTGACCTACGAAGTTCAGTAGAAACTTGATCTGAAGTTTCATGATCAATATCATTAGTTTCCTCACTAATTGGTGTAGTTGTCACAGGAACCGGTTCTTGTGATGAACTACTTTCCAATAAGGGAGCAGACACAGTTATCTCATCAAGTTCTACTTTCCTCCCACTCACTTCTCTCGAGAGAAACTCCTTTTCTAGAAAGGATCCGAATTTAGCAACGAAAATCTTGCCTTCAGATCTGTGATAGAAGGTGTACCCAACAGTCTCCTTTGGGTATCCTATGAAGACACATTT
Organism: Aegilops longissima; assembly: GCA_021605205.1. Lineage (NCBI taxonomy): Eukaryota > Viridiplantae > Streptophyta > Magnoliopsida > Poales > Poaceae > Aegilops > Aegilops longissima. The sequence continues at coordinate 66,442,565 of CM038681.1, forward strand.
CTCTGATTTGGGTTCGAGCTTATCTGGTTGAAGTTTCTTCACATAAGCATCGCAGCCCCAAACTTTAAGAAACGACAACTTTGGTTTCTTGCCAAACCACAGTTCATGAGGTGTCGTCTCAACGGATTTTGATGGTGCCCTATTTAACGTGAATGCGGCCGTCTCTAAAGCATAACCCAAAAAGGATAGCGGTAAATCAGTAAGAGACATCATAGATCGCACCATATCTAGTAAAGTACGATTCGACGTTCGGACACACCATTTCGCTGTGGTGTTCGGGTGGCGTGAGTTGCTAAACTATTCCGCATTGTTTCAAATGTAAACCAAACTCGTAACTCAAATATTCTCCTCCACGATCAGATCGTAGAAATTTTATTTTCTTGTTACGATGATTTTCCACTTCACTCTGAAATTCTTTGAACTTTTCAAATGTTTCAGATTTGTGTTTCATTAAGTAGATATACCCATATCTGCTCAAATCATCTGTGAAGGTGAGAAAATAACGATACCCGCCGCATGCCTCAACATTCATTGGACCACAAACATCAGTATGTATGATTTCCAATAAATCAGTTGCTCGCTCCATAGTTCCGGAGAACGGCGTTTTAGTCATCTTGCCCATGAGGCATGGTTCGCAAGTACCAAGTGATTCATAATCAAGTGATTCCAAAAGCCCATCAGTATGGAGTTTCTTCATGCGTTTTACTCCGATATGACCCAAACGGCATTGCCACAAATAAGTTGCACTATCATTATCAACTCTGTATCTTTTGGTTTCAACACTATGAATATGTGTATTACTACTATCGAGATTCAATAAAATAGATCACTCTTCAAGGGTGCATGACCATAAAAGATATTATTCATATAAATAGAACAACCATTATTCTCGACTTAAATGAATAACCGTCTCGCATCAAACAAGATCCAGATATAATGTTCATGCTTAACGCTGGCACCAAATAACAATTATTTAGGTCTAAAACTAATCCCGATGGTAGATGTAGAGGTAGCGTGCCGACCGCGATCACATCGACTTTGGAACCATTTCCCACGCGCATCGTCACCTCGTCCTTAGCCAATATTCGCTTAATCCGTAGTTCCTGTTTCGAGTTGCAAATATTAGCAACAGAACCAGTATCAAATACCCAGGTACTACTGCGAGCATTAGTAAGGTACACATCAATAACATGTATATCACATATACCTTTGTTCACTTTGCCATCCTTCTTATCCGCCAAATACTTGGGGCAGTTCCGCTTCAAATGTCCATCCGCTTGCAAGAGAAGCACTCAGTCTCGTGCTTAGGTCAGACTTGGGTTCCTTCTCTTGAGCAGCAACTTGTTTACTGTTCTTCTTGAAGTTCCCTTCTTCTTCCCTTTGCCCTTTTCTTGAAACTGGTGGTCTTGTTGACCATCAACACTTGATGCTCCTTTTGATTTCTACCTCCATGCTTTTAGCATTGCGAAGAGCTCGGGAATAGTCTTGTCCATCCCTTGCATATTATAGTTCATCACGAAGCTCTTGTAGCTTGGTGGCGTGATTGAAGAATTCTGTCAATTACACTATCATCGGAAGATTAACTCCCAGTTGAATCAAGTGATTATTATACCCAGACATTTTGAGTATGTGTTCACCGATGAACTATTCTCCTCCATCTTGCAGCTATAGAACTTATTGGAGACTTCATATCTCTCAATCCGGGCATTTTCTTGAAATATTAACTTCAACTCCTGGAACATCTCATATGCTCCATGACGCTCAAAACGTCGTTGAAGGCCCGGTTCTAAGCCGTAAAGCATGGCACACTGAACTATCGAGTAGTCATCAGCTTTGCTCTGCCAGACGTTCTTAACGTCGTCAGTTGCATCAGCAGCAGGCCTGGCACCCAGTGGTGCTTCCAGGACGTAATTCTTCTGTGCAGCAATGAGGATAATCCTCAAGTTACGGACCCAGTCCGTAATTGCTACCATCATCTTTCAACTTTGCTTTCTCAAGGAACGCATTAAAATTCAACGGAACAACAGATGAGCCATCTATCTACAGTAAACATAGACAAGCAAAATACTATCGGTACTAAGTTCATGATAAATTTAAGTTCAATTAATCATATTACTTTAGAACTCCCACTTAGATAGACATCCCTCTAATCTTCTAAGTGATTACGTGATCCATATTAACTACACCATGTCCGATCGTCACGTGAGATGGAGTAGTTTCAACGGTGAACATCAATATGTTGATCATTTCTACTATATGATTCACGCTTGACCTTTCGGTCTCCGTGTTCCGAGGCCATATCTGTTATATGCTAGGCTCGTCAAGTTTAACCTGAATATTCTGCGTGCGCAACTGTTTTGCACCCGTTGTATTTGAACGTAGAGCCTATCACACCCGATCATCACGTGGTGTCTCAAAGACGAAGAACTTTCGCAACGGTGCATACTCAGGGAGAACACTTCTTGATAATTTTAGTGAGAGATCATCTTAAAATGCTACCGTCAATCAAAGCAAGATAAGATGCATAAAGGATAAACATCACATGCAATCAATATAAGTGATATGATATGGCCATCATCATCTTGTGCTTGTGATCTCCATCTCCGAAGCACCGTCGTGATCACCATCGTCACCGGCGCGACACCTCGATCTCCATCGTAGCATCGTTGTCGTCTCGCCAACTATTGCTTCTACGACTATCGCTACCGCTTAGTGATAAAGTAAAGCAATTACATGGCTTTTGCATTTCATACAATAAAGTGACAACCATATGGCTCCTGCCAGTTGCCGATAACTTCGGTTACAAAACATGATCATCTCATACAATAAAATATAGCATCACGTCTTGACCATATCACATCACAACATGCCCTGCAAAAACAAGTTAGACGTCCTCTACTTTGTTGTTGCAAGTTTTACGTGGCTGCTATGGGCCGAGCAAGAACCGTTCTTACCTACGCATCAAAACCACAATAATAGTTTGTCAAGTTGGTGCTGTTTTAACCTTCGCAAGGACCGGGCGAAGCCACACTCGGTTCAACTAAAGTGAGAGAGACAGACACCCGCCGGTCACCTTTAAGCAACGAGTGCTCGAAGCGGTGAAACCAGTCTCGCGTAAGCATACGCGTAATGTCGGTCCGGGCCGCTTCATCTCGCAATACCGCTGAACCAAAGTATGACATGCTGGTAAGCAGTATGACTTATATCGCCCACAACTCGCTTGTGTTCTACTCGTGCATATGACATCAACGCATAAAACCTGGCTCGGATGCCACTGTTGGGGAACGTAGTAATTTCAAAAAAAAATTCCTACGCACACGCAAGATCATGGTGATGGCATAGCAACGAGAGGGGAGAGTGTATGTCCACGTACCCTCGTAGACCGTAAGCGGAAGCGTTATGACAACGCGGTTGATGTAGTCGTACGTCTTCACGATCCGACCGATCCAAGTACCGAACGTACGGCACCTCCGAGTTCAGCACACGTTCAGCTCGATGGCGATCCCGGACTCCGATCCAGCAAAGTGTCGGGGATGAGTTCCGTCAGCACGACGGCGTGGTGACGATGATGATGCTCTACCGGCGCAGAGCTTCGCCTAAACTCCGCGACGATATGACCGAGGTGGAATATGGTGGAGGGGGGCACCGCACACAGCTAAGGAACGATCCGTAGATCAACTTGTGTCTTCTGGGGTGCCCCCCTGCCCCTGTATATAAAGGAGGGAGGGGGAGGTGCGGCCGGCCCCCAAGGGGTGCGCCTGGAGGAGTCCTACTCCCACCGGGAGTAGGACTCCCCCCTCTTGCCTTGTTGGAGAAGGAAAGGGGGGAGGGGAAAGAGGAAGAGGCGCGCGCCCTCTCCTTGTCCTATTCGGACTAGGGGGGAGGGGGCGCGCGGCCTGCCCTGGTAGGCCCTCCTCTTCTCCCTCATGGCCCACTAAGGCCCATTATCCCCCGGGAGGGTTCCGGTAACCCCCCGGTGTTCCGGTAAAATCCCGATTTCACCCGGAACCATTCCGATATCCAAATATAGGCTTCCAATATATCAATCTTTATGTCTCGACCATTTCGAGACTCCTCGTCATGTCCGTGATAACATCCGGGACTCCGAACAAACTTCGGTACATCAAAACTTATAAACTCATAATAAACTGTCATCGTAACGTTAAGTGTGCAGACCCTACGGGTTCGAGAACTATGTAGACATGACCTAGAACTATTCTCGGTCAATAACCAATAGCGGAACCTGGATGCCCATATTGGTTCCTACATATTCTACGAAGATCTTTATCGGTCAAACCGCATAACAACATCGTTGTTCCTTTGTCATCGGTATGTTACTTGCCCGAGATTTGATCGTCGGTATCCAATACCTAGTTCAATCTCGTTACTGGCAAGTCTCTTTACTCGTTACATAATGCATCATTCCGTAACTAACTCATTAGCTACATTGCTTGCAAGGCTTATAGTGATGTGCATTACCGAGAGGGCCCAGAGATACCTCTCCGACAATCGGAGTGACAAAACCTAATCTCGAAATACGCCAACCCAACATGTACCTTTGGAGACACCTGTAGTACTCCTTTATAATCACCCGATTCACGTTGTGACGTTTGGTAGCACCAAAGTGTTCCTCCGTAAACGGAGTTGCATAATCTCATAGTTACAGGAACATGTATAAGTCATGAAGAAAGCAATAGCAATATACTAAACGATCAAGTGCTAGGCTAACGGAATGGGTCATGTCAATCACATCATTCTCTAATGATGTGATCCCATTAATCAAATAACAACACATGTCTATGGTTAGGAAACATAACCATCTTTGATTAATGAGCTAGTCAAGTAGAGGCATACTAGTGACTATATGTTTGTCTATGTATTCACACATGTATCATGTTTCCGATTAATACAATTCTAGCATGAATAATAAACATTTATCATGATATGAGGAAATAAATAATAACTTTATTATTGCCTCTAGGGCATATTTCCTTCAGGTGGGTCCTCGTCCGAGGGTGGCGCTCCCTCCCCAGGCTCGGTCACGCCGCCCCCGATAGGCTACTTCGTCCCGTACGTCACGCTCATCCCCGGGCTGCCTCCGCCTCTGGCCCCCTGGGCCGTGCCAAACGCTGCGGGGGTCCTAGGCCCGCGTCCTCCGCCACCACACCAGGCCTACCCCATGGCCGCCGCCTCTCCGTCCGGTGGTCTGACCTGGGAGCAGTACAACCAGCTCTACGCAGTGCTCCAGAACCTCTCCGTCCACCAGCAGCAGGCCGGCGGCGCTACGGACTGGATCCTCAACACGGGCGCCACGTCGCACGTCGCAGGTACGGCGAGCACTCTCACCTCGTATCATTCCCCGTCTATGCGTCATTCCTCTGGCATTCTCGTCGGCGATGGTTCTAGCCTCCCTGTTACTGCTGTCGGCTCCACCTCTCTTTCCGATTTCTCTCTTAAGGACGTGCTCATCTCCCCTGCTATTATTCGCAATTTAATTTTCATTCATCGTTTTACTCAAGATAATTTCTGTTCTATAGAATTTGATCCCTTCGGTTTTTCCGTGAAGGACCTTGCAACGGGGAGCACAATCATGAGGTCCAATAGCCACGGGGATCTTTATCCCTTCTTCTCCAACTCCGGCGTCCAAGCAGCTCTTTCTGTCATTAGCAATCGGCTATGGCATCTCCGTTTAGGCCACGCCAGCAATAAAACCGTGTCTGCCTTAGCTAGTGATTTCCTTCCAAACTGTAATAATGACCTGCCTACTACTGTTGTATGCGCATCATGTAAACTAGGCACGCAGCCCCGGTTGCCTTTTCCCCATTCTGTATCAAAAACCAGTGCGCTCTTTCAGTTAGTACATTGCGATTTGTGGACTTCGCATGTTCCTAGCTTTTCTGGTTTTCAATATTACCTCGTGATACTTGTCGACTACTCTCATTACTCATGGACGTTTCCATTGCGTAACAAATCCGATACTGCTGACACGGTTCATCGCTTCTTGACCTATGTTCTTACGCAGTTCCATGTCGTCATCCAATGCATGCAGTGCGACAACGGCGGCGAGTTTCTCACATCCTCCTTGTGCGCTCTCTTCTCAAGCCACGGCTCCTCCTTCCGCCTCTCGTGCCCTCACACCTCGCCACAAAACGGGAAAGTCGAGATACTCATCCGAACCACCAATGACATCCTCCGTGTGCTTCTCATTCACGCGCACCTCCCGCTTCCGTTCTGGGTCGAAGCTCTCCACACCGCTACCTACATCCTCAACCGGTGTCCATCTTCGGCTATCAAATACTCCACACCGCACTTTCTCCTCCTTGGACACCACCCAACATATGATCACATGCGTGTCTTCGGCTGCCTCTGTTTTCCCAACACCATCGCCGCCAGCCCACATAAGCTCGCCCCTCGATCTACCCGGTGTGTCTTCCTTGGCTACCCGCTGGAACACAAAGGCTACCGCTGCCTAGACTTAAACACCCGCAAAGTAATCATCAGCCGCCACGTTACGTTTGATGAGACCTGTTTTCCCTACCTTACAGCCGTCTCCACACAAACTCCACCCCTTCCTGTTACCACAGAAAATCCCGGCGCCCCTATCCACCCCGAGCCGCGTACCTCGTACCGGTCCTATCCGGTATCTTCCCCGGGATCCGCGCCATTCTCAGCTCCCGTGACCCCTCCTGCTGGCCCACCACCAACTCTCCCTGCCAACCCCTCCCCGAGACATGCGTCCCCCCACCTGCGGAGCCCATGCACCCGTCCACTCCCTGCATGCTACCCCCACGAGACCGCCGCGCCAAGAACGACACAGCCCCCCCCCCCAAGACGTCCCCATCCCGCACGCCTGCTTCCCCCAACAGCTCCCATGCAGCCATACCGCCTGCGCCACCTGTCTCGCGGCTCCAACCTCGCGCCATACAGATCACCGCACCAGCTAACGCACACCGCATGCAGACTCGTGGGAAATCTGGTTTTGCACAACCAGAAGTTCTTCACGCCGCTGCTCCCAGTATTAGTCCGATTCCCTCCTCCTACCGCGTCGCACTTAAGGATCCGAACTGGTACGCCGCCATGCTAGAGGAATATAACGCACTGATTCGGAATGATATTTGGTGTTTAGTGTCTCGTCCTCCAGGTGCGAACGTCGTCACGGGCAAGTGTGTCTTTTGCCACAAGTTCCATCCAGATGGCACACTCTGTCAGTACAAAGCGCGCTGGGTGCTTTGGGGGTTCACGCAGCAAGCTGGCGTGAACTACGCTGAGACCATCAGCCCCGTCGTCAAGCGGGCCACCATCTGGACGGTTCTGAGCCTCGCCGCCGGCAGGTCGTGGCCCATTCATCAGTTGGACGTCAAGAACGCCTTCCTCCACGGTCACCTATCCGAGACGGTGTACAGTCACTAGCCATCTGGCTTCGTTGATGCTCCCTCGCCATCGCACGTGTGCCGGCTGAACCGTTCTCTGTACGGTCTCAAGCAGGCACCGCGCGCGTGGTTCACGTGCTTCACCACCTACCTACGGACGCTGGGCTTCGTTGCGTCTCGATCAGACTCGTCTCTCTTCGTGCTCCGACATGGAGACCAGCTGGCCTACCTGCTATTGTACATCGACGACATCATCCTCACCACCAGCTCCACCGCCGTGCTCCACTCCGTCATCGAGGCTCTTCATCGCGAGTTTGCGATGACTGATTTGGGCGCCCTACACCACTTTCTCGGCGTCAACGTCACCACGACTGCGCGCGGGCTGTTCCTCTCCCAGGAGCAGTACGCCCTGGAGATCCTCGACCGAGCTGGCATGCTCAACTGCAAGCCCAGTCCACTCCAGTCGACACGTTGGCCAAACTCTCCACCGACACCGGGCCACTCTTCCACGACCCGTCTCTCTACCGCAATTTGGCTGGCGCTCTGCAGTACATCACACTGACGCGCCCGGACCTCTCCTACGCTGTGCACCAGTGCTGCATGTTTATGCATGCGCCGCCTGACTGCCACTTCCAGCTGGTGAAGCGCATCCTACGGTACCTGCGCGGCACGACGCATCTCGGGCTTCGGATCCACCGCGACACCAACACCGACCTCGTGGCTTACTCCGACGCCGACTGGGCTGGCTGCCCCGACACTCGCAAGTCCACCTCAGGCTACTGTGTCTTCCTCGGCCCCAACCTGCTCAACTGGTCGTCGAAGCGCCAGAACACCGTCTCCCGGTCCAGTGCCGAGGCGGAATACCGGGCGGTCGCCAACGCCGTCGCTGAGTCGGTTTGGCTCCGCCAACTTCTCGGTGAGCTCCATCAGCTTCCGTCGCGTGCCACGGTGGTCTACTGCGACAACATCAGCGCCACCTACACGACGAGCAACCGGGTGCAGCACCAACGCACAAAACACATTGAGATCGATCTCCACTTCATGCGCGAGCGCGTTGCCCCTCGGTTGACTGCAAGACCGATTCCTCAGGCTGCCCAACGGCCACCTGCATTACGTGCGTAGTTATCCCTAGAGTGTAGGCACTATCGGCTCTTGCGGTTGCATCCACGATCCACTGCTCTCTCTCTCTCTCTCTCTCTCTCTCTCTCTCTCTCTCTCTCTCTCTCTCTCTCTCTCTCTCTCTCTCTCTCTCTCTCTCTTCCTCTCCCTCTCTCTCTCTCATTGTAATCTGTCTATATGTACCCCTGAAGCAATGAATACAAGCAGTGTGTGAGAATAGCATAACTCAACTGTGATGATTGTCTTTGGGTTCGTCAGAGAGAGAACCCTCTTTTGCTAAAAAAAAAATCTAATCCATCCATGAACCTATAGTAGCAAGTAATAAAGGGGATGAATCAATCCATGGCGAGGTACTGCAGATGCTGGTGGTGATATCCTCCCAGCACCTGGTGGTGCTGGTGCAGCTGGTAGTGGTCACCGGCCGCCGCCGGCACCGCCTGCCCGTCCATGCCATCAAGCTTCGCGTTTGTCAGCGGCGGCGGAGGGACCGGGGACGACCACGCGCCGCCCCCGCCGTACATCTCCCTCGTCACCTCCAGCAGCGAGTCCCTCACCCTGTCCGCCGGCACTGCCGCCTCGTTATCCTTCATCTGCAAACCAACCAAAGCCCACCGTGAATCCCTATCGGCAGGCTGCAACAATGGCGATCGGCCGGCGGGGGTCGCCGGCGACAGCGGAACGTACGACGGCGCGGAAAACGTTGAGGACGAGCTTGTTGTAGGAGGTGACGTTGATGCTGGTGATCTGGAGGCCGAGGGCGGCGATCTCGTCCATGATGCGGACGAAGCGCCCGGACTTGTGGGAGCACAGCACCTGCAGGAAGAACTCTTTCCCCTCCACCTGCCGGACCTCCACCTGCGGCTCCATGTCCTGGTCCTCCGCCTCCTTCTCCTCCTCCTCGCCGGCCTCCTCCTTCCGGGGCCGCTTGCCGCCGCCGGACGGGAACGGCTGCTGCTGCGGCGAGTCCTCGTCGTTGTCGAGGCCCGGCGGCGGGTGGTCGTCGAGGAGCACGTCGGGGGCCTTGCTGTCGCCGCCGGTGACCCCCAGCGGGTTCGGGTCCTCCAGCTCGTCCTGCAGGTCCTTCACCTGCTTCTGCAGCCCCACGATGTAGTCGATCGCGTCCCCGAGGATCGACGCCCGGTCCATCTGCCGACATGGATCCACGCGCTCTCTTTGAGCTTTGAAATTTACAAGAATCATGCATGGCGGGTGGCGGCGGCCATGGAAGGATGATAGTGATTACCTTGGTAATGTTGGGGACGAGGGACCGGAGCTTGTACAGGCGGTCGTTCAGCTTCTTGCGCCGCTTCCGCTCCGCCTCGAGGTTCTTGCACTGCTGCCGCTTCCCGCAGCCGTCTTTGCCGGAGCCCCTCTGCGTCTCGCCGTCGGCGTCGTCGTCGGGGTCCCCCAGCTGCATATCGCTCCCGTCCGACCCCGAATCCGCCCTCCCCACGCCCGAGCCGTGCAGCTGCTGATGTTCCTGCGCCACTGCCGACGGCGGCTCGCTGCTCTCTGCCGCGTACTGCCACCCCACGCCCGCCGCGCCGTCCTCCTGCACTCCCGCCAGGAACGGCTCGCCGGAGCCGCTTCCCCCGGCGCCGTCGAACAGGTTGAGCGACGCCGCCGCGTAGAGCCGCCCGGGGTCTGCTGCCACCGCCGCGTCCCACGCGAACCCCTGCGCCTCCGTCTCCTGCCACCCCTGCCCACCGCCACCGCACTGCGCCATGACCAGCTCCGCCATCTGCTGCTCCTCCGCCATCTGCATTAATCACACCCCAGTCAGGTCAGCCGTATATATACACGGACCATGGAAACGCGAAGGCTGTTGCGTACGGTGCACCGCCGTTGCCGCCGCCGTCACGTCGGCTCACGCAAACGGCGTGCTCCCTAACTACTTCCAGAACTAAACCATATTTCCCATCACCGGCCACGCACGCACGTACATATCTCGACGCGAAGAGCTCGACGATCCCGCCGGCGACGGGGACGAGGAGCCGCGTCTTCTCGCCGCCGCTGGAGGCAGCCTCGTAGCCCGTGAGGAGATCCGGACCCGGCGCCCCGCCGCTGCTCTGCCAGATTGGCTGGTTCGACAGTAGCGCCTGAGCGTGCATCCTGAGCAAGACCAACCAACAAAATCAGCAGTCAAACAGAGCGCCGACCAAAACTTAATGGCGATCAGCGACAGCGATCGACATGGCCGGCAGGCAATTGCATCCAGGAGGAGAAGAAGAAGAAGCCAGTTTAATTACCCAATGGAGGAGGAGTCAAGAGGGATGGAGGAAGGGACGTCGGCAAGCGTGGCCACCTGCGCCTCGAACTCCGCGCTGCAGCAAAACCCCGCCATCTCCAAGAACCTGCCGCCACGAATCATCATCATCAAGGTCTGGGAACACAAATGGTATGAACAATAAATCGAACACACACGCAGACGCGTCCATACCTCTGGTCAGGAGAGAGCCGCCAGTAGATGCAGTAGTCCCAGGCGTGGGAGCCGCCGACGAGCGGCCTCAGCGCAGCCTCCACGGTGCCCCCTCCATGGCCATGAACGGCCGCACCGCCGATGAGGCTCTGCTGGTGATAATCTCCTCCTCCCATGGCTCAGCTCAGACCAGCTAAGCACCAGTGGTCAGCTTGTCCTAGGATTGAGCAAGTGAGTGACACATCGATCGAAGCAGTGCAATCAATTCAATCCATGCATACGCAAGGCTTTCTCTGCTGCTGTCAGGAATCAGGATAGGATTTGTTGATGTCACCGGTGTCACAGGGCAGCAAGAAACTTCAGACTACATACGATTGCAGCCAGCAAGGGTTGTACTAGTACTAGTACTATCATGCATGCATCATGATCATCAGCAAGCAGAGGATCAAAATCAAGTGTGGACTATAGTAACAGAATTGCATAAGAAAACTAGACTGCTTGGTGTCTTTGTCACGGTTGTTCTTGGATGGGCTCAGGAGAAAGCTACCTTTCAGTAGAGGCTGCCCGGCGATCGGCCGGCAGATGGACCGATCCGGAAAAACTGCGTGTATCAGCTGAAAGCAATCGCTAACCGAAGAACCATCTCAACTGAATGCTGCTAGCTAGCTGCAGGGGCGTTGCATCATCAGCAAAAGCATAGGGCCATACACCTCTATGCCATTTCGGGGACGCAATTCAGAAATGCAGGTGCCTAATTGCTGGTGAAAACCTGATGATTAGCATGAATGCGCTCTCTCTTTTATCCATCGCCACCGGTATCATCGCCGCGCTCGATCGGAGGCTGTTACGGGTAGGTGCGGTGCAACAAAGGTGTGAGGGGTTTCAAAATCCACACCCCCGGTTAACTTAATTCATTTAACTTAACTCCACTACTAGTGCTGGCCACAGATTAATTTGACTCAAACTTGCACAATGCAAATGATGTGGCTCAATTGAATAATGCCTAGTTAAGCAAGATGCAATTCTGATGCCCAGTTCTTCTCTGAAACGTGTGGTGTCATGGGGATGCAGTGTGCACACTGCCACTTTCTCATGATCCAGCCAGGAAATGACGCTGGTGCCATGCCGTCTAACGAGGAGGCACCTAAGAGGAGCAGGGGCACGCATGCCATTTCGCCCAGCCCATCCCAGGGACGAGAGGCAGGACGGGGTGACATCGGAGGTTTGTTTGCATCGGCAAGAGCTGCTTCGCTGGTGAAGATATCTGCTGACCAAATGTGTTACTGTACCATCCACGCATCATCCAGTTCATCTTCATCATGATCATTCATCACCTAGAACACAGTAGAAATTTTCGTACGGGCGAAAAAGAAAAGAAGGAGCAATTGACGGCTGGATTTCTAAAACAGAACTGTTTGCAATTTCAGGTACGAGACGTGCCATCAGCAGTATGATCATGCTTGCTTTCTTTTAGTAAGGTGAAATGAAAGCGCCCCGATTTTTCGTCATCTGGAGATCGATACGTGTTAGAAATTTAGGATTTGCGGTCTACCCCCTATTTCTCTGCGCTTATCCGTGGTGCCGCTCACAATTTGCATATCTGAAGCTAGGGGTAGGACCTTCAGAGAAGATTAGGCCAACATGCACAACCAAAAAATACGAAGAGAAGTATAATTTGGTGTAATGCCAAGGAGTCGCTGGATAGGAGTTTCTAACTTGATGACCTTACTAGGAAGCAAATTGATGAGATAGGTGGCAGTGAGAAATGCCTCATCCCAAAATTTGAGGGGCATGGATGCATTGGCTAGCAATGCTAGTCCTACATCAACAATATGACGGTGTTTTCTTTCAGCGGATCCGTTTTGCTGGTGAGCATGAGGGCAAGAAACATGGTGGGAGATGCCAAGTTTCTGAAAGAAAGAATGAAGTTTCTCATACTCACCACCCCAATCTGTTTGCATAGCAATGATTTTAGAGTTTAGTTTGCGTTCAACAAGGCTTTGGAAATTGATGAAAACTTGGAACACATCTGACCTCTTCTTTAATAAGTAAATCCAAGTAAATTTACTATAGTCATCAATGAAACTTACATAATAGGAGAATCTACCAACAGAAGTGGGAGCTGGTCCCCATACGTCGAAAAATATAAGTTGCAATGGTGCAGTTGATATGATAATAGAAATAGGGTAAGGCAATTGATGACTTTTTGCTTGTTGACATAGATCGCAAACAGACTCAACACTAGGCTCATATGAGAGCTTATTTTTGCTAAGGACATATATAACAATGACTGAAGACGGATGACCCAAGCGACTATATGCCACTTCGCGGAAGATGGCTTGGTGACAGCATAGGCTTGTTTATTAGACCATGATGATGGTGATGATGATATGAGTGGGTAGAGACCTCCCACACACCTTTCTCTAAGAATGATTCTCCTCGTGGCCAAGTCCTTAACCAAGAAAAAACGGATAGAATTTTATGAGAACATGATTGTCACGAGTGAATCGATGAACAGAAAGGAGATTTTTGGATGCTTCGGGAACATGTAAGATATTTTTGAGATGCAAATTTTTTATGGGGTCTTGGACAATTGAACTACCAATATGTGTAATTGCCATAACAGAACCGCTTGCCGTGTGAATTTGATCACCTCCATTGTACTTCTCCCGCATCGTCAGCTTGTCAAGTTCGCCGGTGTTGTGGTTGGTGGCTCCGGTGTCGGCATACCAGTTGGTATCGACGCCATAGGTGGCTGCATGCGCCCCCTTTTCTTCTGGTTCGGCATCTTCATAACGCCACCAGCAAGCCCGCGCACCCCCTAGATGATGCTTATAGCAGATTTGGCACTCAGGGTAGTCGTGTTGCTGCTGATCACGTCCTTGCTGCGGCTGCTGTTGTTGTCATGGACGTCCTCTGTAGCTACCACCACCGCGAGCAGGAGAGGGCTGGTGATCTCCACGACCGCGTCCCCTTGATCCCCGCCCACGATAGGGTTTGCCACGAGTCTGACTCCGGCCTCTGTAGGCCGCGTTTGCAGAGGTGTGGAGCCGCCTGAAGATGCATCGCCCAACATCTCCATCCTCTGATCAAAGGCAGAGATTTGGGCAAAGACATCATCGGCGGTGATTAAGTTCTTGACAGCGCCCACTGCCGCAACTACAGGATCATAGTCGCGGTCCAATCCTGCGAGGATGTAATCCACCATCTCCAGGTCGGACACCAGCGGCTGCTAGCTCATCGCCAAGATTCTTCATCTTCGCCATGTAGGCGCTGCTTGACATGGTGCCCTTCTTGGTGTTGGTGATCGCAATCCTCAGATTCGTGATCCAAGATTGAGACTGCGAGGCGAAGAGGGTAGTCACCGATGTCCACAGATCGAAAGTGGACTCCTTCCCGACAACCTGCGCAAGAATTTCTGGCGACATGGAATTCAGTAAATATAAAAGAACCTGCTGGTCTTTGGCGATCCAGGGTCCATATAGGGGATTCGGCGCCATGGCCGAACTCTTGTCTGCCTGTGCAACCTCCACCATCTTGGGCGAAGCAGCGTTGCTGTTGTCCAGCAACCCAGTCACCTGGGCACCTTGCAGGGCTAGGAGGACTTGCGCCTTCCAAAGGATATAGTTTCCTCTGGCTAGTTTCTCGGACGGCGGCGCACCAAGGTTGAGTGCTACGGCCGTCGAGGAAGATTTGAGCCTTATAAACCTACAAGAGCCTGATTGATTCCGGTCTTGTAGTAATACGACTCTTATGTTTGCACGCTTATTTCCTCCGTCGGTGATGCGGAAGGCCATGACGCAGAGTTGTGCAGCGGATGCAATCACGGAGCAATGATAGGTGATGACGACGGAGTTGCACGGCACGAACGACCAAAGTTTTGGAGCGGACAAGTACGCAGCCGATTAGGGGTAGGGTTATCGCGACCGAACCTCGCTCATGATGCCAATGTTAGAAATTTAGGGTTTGCGTTTTATCCTCTATTTTTTCTGCGCTTATCCATGGTGCCGTTCACAATTCGTATATCTGAGACTATGGGATAGGGACCTTCTTATACTGTATTCCAAAGAGTCCACCTCTTATACAGATAAGATTCCTAGTCATTACAACTAGTTTCTGGATAGCATCCAGATCAAATTACCAATCATGATCATATTTGTTTGTTAACGGATTCTACCCATTGTGTCTCCGGAGCACGCGCTTGTGGGCAACGCGCCGGAATAGAGTGTAAATTCCTCTAATTACGTAGATCAACGTTAGGGCCATAATCTAACTATACAATCTAGCTCCTTCCAATCATCAGTGTACCAGGTGGTTTTTCCAATATAAATAGTATATTATGTTCCACTGATAATCGACCAGCTTCCTTAAGCATATAACTTAAGTACGTTCCAACAAATGATAATTCCATGTTAAACATGTAAAGCAATTCCATGTATAATTCCATAATAAGGTATTCTGAATATTAGTAATTCCTAGTTTTTTAATATAGTTGCAGGACACATAATTCCAACAATACGTTCTTAGAGGTAGTGACAGAAAACCCGCACGCTGCAGGAATGAAATGACCTCCACCTTTCTGTTGTCGATGAAACAGTTCTGCTTCGTTTTGCCCCTCCGCTAGTAACTTGGCCTTTTGAAAGGGCACTTTGGTGCTTGAATTTTGTTTTCCTGCTTGTTTCACCTACCGTCCGATGGGCTGCCCCAATCTTGGGATCACACACTAATATATCCTTATCAGGTGAGAGTTTGTTCAATGATTTTATAAGGTGTTTGTTCGAGTAATAGTGCCAATCAACAATGTTCCTTCCAAAATTGGTATCCAATTAGACCAAACAGAACTCTTGCTCTTTGTCTTTCCCTCAATAATAACAAATGAAGGAAACATATTCCATCGAACATTCTGATCATTACCATTGATGTAAAAGAACATACAACACCAAGGAAAAGAAAAAAAGGGGGGAGATGGATTTCTTGAAGTGGGGACATCTACAATTTCAGCAAGGCATGAAATGCACGGCCACAATAGAAAAGCCAGAAAAGAAAGATGGTCATAATAGATGGATGGATCTCTCGGGTTAGAACTGGATGCAGTTTCAGGCATGAAATGTACCATCAGCGGTGTGATTTGGCCCATTATTTTTTCTTGCTTGCTTTCTTTTAGTAAGGTCAAAGCGCCCCAATTATTCATCATCTGGAAATCGATACGCACTTAGAGGTAGCGTTGGAAGACCCACATGCTACACGAATGAAATGGCGTTGACCTTTCTGCTGTCGATGATACAATTCTGCTTCGGTACGCCTGTCGCTAGTAACTTGCCTATTCGAAAGGACGCTTTCAGGTTTTAATTTTGTTTTCCTGCTTGTTTCTTCTAGCGTTCGATGGAGTGCCCCAACCTTGGGTCACACACTAATATATCCTATAAGGTGAGTTGTTGACATATAATGTGCTGCCTAGTCTCTTTCATTAGATTGGTTTTTTGATTGCATTGGCTAGAGCATGCACTTCTACTTGGTATCGGAGCCAAGAGGTCTTGAGTTCAAGACCCGGCTGGCGTAATTATATTGCAGCCCACTTTTGGTTCACGTTTAGGCCTGAGGGAGCCACACGTGAGGGGGAGTGTTGACGTATAATGTGCTGCCTAGTCTCTTCCATCAAATCGATCTTTTGGTTGCATTGGCTAGAGCATGCACTTCTACAATGTTCAATGATCTTATAAGGTGTATGTTGGAGTAATAGTGCCAATTAACAATGTTTTGGTGAAAATTAGGTATCCATTGGACTGAACAAAACTCTTTCTCTTCGTCTTTCCGTTCATAATAACAAACGAAGGCAACATATTCCATAAACCTTCTGAACATTACCATGATGTAAAAGGACAGACAACATAGAGGCGAGGAAAAAAGTGGGGAATGGATTTCTCATGGCAGGATAATCTCCAATTTCAGCCAGACATGAAATGGACAAACGCAATAGCGACTCAGAATAGAAAAATGGGCATAGTGGATGAATCTCTCATACCAGGATTGGTTGCTGATTTCAGGTATGATATGTACCATCATCGTTATGATTAGGGCCATAATTGTTTCTTCCTTATTTTTTTAGCATGTCGAAAGTGCCTTGGTCTGTCGTCATCTGAAAATCAGTACATCCTTAGAGGTAGTGATAGAAAGCCCACATGCTACATGAATGACGTGACATCGACCTTTTTGTTCTCGATGAAAAAGTTTTGTTGTACACTCCACCCTTAGTAAATCGCATTCCCAGAAGTACCCTTATATTCTTGAATATGTATTTTGATGCATGTTTTGTCTAGCGGCCAATGGATTGAACGAATCTTGGGATCACATTCTAGTATATCCTATCAGTTGAGAATTTGTTCAATGACCTTAATGATAAGGTCTTTGTCAGATTAGTAACACCGATCAAAAATGTTCGCATGAAATTTAGTATCCAATTGGAACCTAACAAAACTCTTCTCTCGAGTTTAACAATTTTATTGTGCATCGCATTGGGCGGGGAAGATGAGTGTCTTTCTGTCAATAACAGCAAATGAAGGCAACATATTTCGTAGAACCTTCTGGTCATGATCATGATGTAGATGGAAAGACAACATAAAGGCACGGGAAAGGGGGGCGGGGGCGGGGGTGATTTCTCGGAGCAGGATTATCTGAAATTACAGTCATGCATGAAATATCAACCGACAACACTATGATTAGGGCCATTATCTTCAATTGCTTGGTGTGTTTTTATCCAGGTGATAAAGCGCAAACTAGCGAGTTGCTAAATTGTGTGAGTCGCGGCCCGATCTTTCACAGTACTGTCATCGTCACGGTGTAGCAGAACGGTCTGTGATAACTAGAAAAATATTGTACTCAAAGTAAATGATCAGGTAGAAAGAGATTTCGGCCCTTGCTATTATCCAACAAGAACAAAAACTAATCTGCGGCAAGATCACCAGCCTCAACGCAGCAGCAGTCGATCCCTCAAAGGGTCACAGAAATGCAGTACTTGGTGTCCACCGACTGAGAACTTTTCTTGTTTATTTCAATCTCAGTAGAACAAAACTCAAAACTAGAATACACGGCCAAAGCCTGCCTGTTATATAGGGGACGCAAATATGACCAACCCGACTCAAGCACCCAAGGTAGAAATGGACTCTATCTCCTACACAAACTAATCAAGGATTTTAACTAATTAATTATCTTGCCATCTATTTGAATTGTTTGGATTAATCACCTAGGAGACTAGATAACAACGCAACTAGTACTGGAGCAAAACAAAATAGACTTGACTCACGTATACGCCACCTATACCAAACCGAATCAAACTTGACTCTTTTATTTCCCACCATAACGTGTGTACAGCACATGAGTTCTAAATGTGGGCTTAACTAAATCCGGTGCAACAAGCTCAATAGGGATTCTTCCAACACAAATAATCTGCTTGATGTTCACATGATCAAATGAGTATGTAGTTGTTTTGGAACTCTCAGGTATGACACAGATGCCCACATCGTCCCGTCCTTCTGGGAACGAAGCCATCCTCAGCTGCATGGTGGTTTTAGAGACCTTCTTCTTTATTGAAAGAATATCATCCTCCTTAATAACATTAGCAAACATTGGCTGCAACACACGGCGCCTTCCAGCGCCTCAAAAAGAATAAGTGTTGGACCTTCACTCATTGTGGCACGATGATTATATAGCCATGGCCTTCCTAATAATAATTGACATGCATTGACAAAACATCACTGATAACTGTATCACTATAGTCGCCAACCAGAAAATTGACACGCACCTTTTGAGTAACTTCCAATTTGGCCGACTGATATAACTGTTGAACATGTGTATATGTACGTAGGTCTGAGTTTTGTATGCCGTACATGTAGTGTCTCTCTCCTTCTGTATGTACGTGTATCTTAGGAGACAAGACACCGCTCGCACCCCTTGTACCTATATATATGTGCCTAGTGCACGATCAATGATATATCGATGCACCGAATCATTCTCTAGATGATATCTATCGCAAGTCGATCTTCCCGCTTCCGCCTACCCTAGCCACCGCTGCCTCGGGCCGCCGCCACCACTCCCTCCCCGTGCGTCTCCCCTCCCCGCGCGCACTCCCCTCCCAGCCGCGTCGCCCTCCCGCCGCGCCACGCCACTCCCCCAGTCGCGCCGCCCTTCCACCGCCGCTTCGCCGCCCTCCCCAACCCTTGCCACCATGTCGTCCAACGCCTCCTCCATCTCCAACCCCTTCGTCGGGCCGGATCCTGCTGAAATCCGCGACATCAACATCCACGAACGCATCCCCGTGGTCCTTGATGCCTCCAACTCCACGTACTTCGCGTGGAAGACGTACTTCTCGCTGCTCTTCCGCGAGAACGACCTCGTGGATCATGATGACGGCACCGTCGACTCCGGCGCCATGGTGGACGACTCCGAGTGGACCGCGATCGACGCCACGCTCATCCGGTGGTTCTTCACCACCATCTCCAAGGACCTGTTTCACACGGTCGTGAGCGATGGTGACGACGCCCGCGCCATGTGACTTAAGCTGAACGGCCTCTTCATCGACAACAAGCTTAGGCGCCACATTTTTTTGCAGCAGGAATTTTTTGACTGTCACAAGGATGAACAGTCCATTGATGACTACTGCCGCCGCGTGAAGACGTTGGCGGATGAGCTCCGCGACATCGGCGCCAAGGTTGATGACGAACTTCTCCTCAGCACGCTCATCGCCGGCCTCAACGAGGACTTAGGCAACGCCGCCTCCAACCTCACCTTGATGCTAGAGCCCTCCTTCCCCAAGTTCGTGGCGTACTTGCGGTTGGAGGAGCGCTGGATGAAGAGGGTCAAGAAGCGTGTGCAGCGTCACGCCCTCGCCGCCGGCACCTCCCATGGCGCCCCACCAGCCGCCGCCCCCCGCGCCTCCGGGGTACTTGTCCCTACCGTCCGCCCCTCCCGCTGCCCCCCAGCAGCAGCAGCCGGGCGGTCGCAAGCAGCAGCAACAGGCGCCGGGGCTTGTCAACAGCAGCAGCAGGTCACCCCTCCGTGGACTTACGGCACCAACCCATGGACAGGCGTCGTCCACGCGTACTCGATGCCGGTCCCTCGGGCCCCCGCTCCGGGCATCCTTCGGCCTCGTCCGACGAGTCACCAGGCACTCTTCGCCGCGCAGAACACTGCCCCCTACAGCGAGTACGGCACCACGCCCCCGCCCGCGCCCGCCTATGGGGCCGCGCCCGCCTACGGAGGGTTCTACCCTCCTCAGGTGCTGCCGCTGTGGGACCCGACCCTTCTCACTGCTATGCACTCCGCTCCGTCACCGAGTAACTACGGTGGCGGAGGTGACTGGTACATGGACTCGGGCGCCACCGCTCACATGACTGCTCATCCCGGTAACCTCACGTCCGCCACCCCCGTTCATACTCCCACTGCATCACTGTTGGTAACGGTTCCTCTCTACCCATTACACATGTCGGTCATATGTCGTTTCCTTCTACTTCTACTCCCGCTAACATGTCTAATGTTCTTGTGTCTCCTAACTTAGTTACCAATCTTGTTTCTGTTCGTCGCCTTTCTCGTGAGAATCCTATCACTATTGAATTTGACGATATCGGCTTTTCTGTGAAGGACGCCCGCACACGGATGGTACTCCACCGATGTGATAGCCCGGACAAGCTTTACCCGGTGCATCCCACCGGCGCCACCACCACCCATCCCGCCACCCTCGCCGCCAGTGTCGACCTTTGGCACGCCCGCCTCGGTCATCCCAACTCCACAAGTATGCGTCAGATTCTTCAGAGTTTTTCTTTCTCATGTAATAAGGTTGACGACCACACTTGTGAGGCCTGCCGTCTTGGCAAGCACGTTCGTCTCCCCTTTAGCGAGTCTACAAACATTTTCACCTTTCCGTTTCAGTTATTGCATAGTGATGTTTGGACGTCCCCGGTTGCGAGCAACACGGGTTATTTATACTATTTGGTGATATTGGATGATTTTTCCCAGTATGTGTGGACATTCCCTTTCCGTCGCAAGTTCTACGCTCTCGCCACATTCACAGCCTTTTATTCATATG
Source organism: Aegilops longissima (assembly GCA_021605205.1). Lineage (NCBI taxonomy): Eukaryota > Viridiplantae > Streptophyta > Magnoliopsida > Poales > Poaceae > Aegilops > Aegilops longissima. The sequence continues at coordinate 66,463,551 of CM038681.1, forward strand.
TCACCACACAGTTTGGTCGTCATATTCTTGCCTTGCAAACTGACAACGGAAAATATTTTGACAACGTCGCCGTCCGCAATCTCCTTGCATCCCATGGCACTATCTTTCGGCTCACTTGCCCCTGCACGTCACAGCAGAATGGTCGCGTCGAGCGCGTCATCTGCACTCTTAATGACTGTGTCCGCACGTTGCTCTTCCACTCCTGCGTGCCTCCTAGGTTCTGGCCGAACACGCTCACGACCGCCAGCCTCCTCATTAACATTCGCCCGTGTCGTCCACGCTAGAACTACACTCCTCACCAGCTCCTCTTCGGTGTGGTTCCATCTTATGATGGTCTTCGCATTTTCGGGTGTCTCTGTTATCCTAGCACCGCGTCCACCGCTCCTCACAAACTCGCTCCCCGGTCGCTTCCTTGTATCTTCCTTGGTTATCCTCCCAACACCAAAGGTTACCGGTGCTATGATTCAATGTCCCACCGCGTTTTCACTTTGCGGCATGTGTCCTTTGATGAGCTGGTGTTCCCATTTCAGCATGTACCGTCACCCTCGGCGTCTCCCGCGGCGTGGTTCGTCCCTGCCTCCACCTCAGGCGAACCGCCCAGCCGCGCACCGGGCTCAGCCCTGCCCATGCCCCCGTCGCCGCGGCCCCTCAGCGGCCCCCATCGCTGCTGCCCCCTAGGCTGCCCCCGTCGCCGCGGCCCCCATCATCGCGGCCCCCTCGGCGGCCCCCGTCGCGGCCCCCTCGACGGCCCCCGTCGCCGCTGCTCCCTCGGCTGCCCCCTTGAAGACGGCGGCGGCCGCACCTCTCACCGGTGTGGTCACTCGGACTCGGACTGGGACATTTCGTCCTAGCACGCGCTACGCGTCCAATGAGTACGTGTGTGTTGTGTCTACCTCGGCTCCGTCCCCGCTCCCCACCTCCGCTCGCGCAGCCCATCGGGTTCCGAACTGGCTAGCTGCAATGCGTGAGGAGCTCGATGCCTTGCAGCGCAACCGTACGTGGAAGCTTGTCCCGTGGCCTCCCCATGCCAATGTCATCACTGGCAAGTGGGTCTTCCGCCATAAGACTCGCCCCGGCGGCTCTCTCGAGCGCTACAAGGCGCGTTGGGTGGTGCACGGCTTTCGCCAGCGTGCCGGCGTGGACTTCACCGACACCTTCGCCCCGGTTGTCAAACCGGGCACGATTCACGCTGTCCTCCAGCTTGCTGTTTCTCGCGCCTGGCCAGTTCACCAGCTCGATGTGTCTAATGATTTCTTGCATGGCCATCTCGACGAGCAGGTGTTTTGTCAGTAGCCTACTGGTTTCGTCGACGCCGACTATCCGGACCACGTGTGCTTGATCTCCCGTTCTCTTTACTGGTTGAAGCAGGCGCCTCAGGCCTGGTACCAGCGAATCGCGGCATTCCTTCAGCAGCAGGGGTTCCGGTCCACATGGTTCGATGCCTCCCTGTTTGTTTACCACCAAGTCACCGCGTACCTCCTCATGTACGTCGACGACATCATCCTGACTGCATCCTCGCCAGCGCTACTTCAGCATATCACAGCTCTCCTTGGCACCGAGTTCGCCCTCAAGGACTTGGGGGCTCTCCACTACTTCCTTGGTATCGAGGTTGTCCGCCGTGCCACTGGCTTCTTCCTGCACCAGCAGAAGTATGCCTACGAGCTTCTGGAGCGAGCCAGCATGCTTAATTGCAAGCCCGCTTCCACGTGTATCGATATGAAGGATAAGGTGTCCGCCGTCGAGGGCTCTCCGGCGTCCGACGCTCCCTTCTACCGCTCCATTGTCGGTGCTCTTCAGTACCTTACACTGACGTGTCTGGATATTCAGTATGCTATCCAGCAGGTGTGCCTCCACATGCATGATCCTCGTGATGTACATTGGGCTGTGGTGAAAAGTATTCTCCGGTATATATGTGGCACCACAGCTATGGGCCTCACCCTGACGGCATCGCCTGACACCAGCCTTGTCGCCTACTCCGACGCCGACTGGATTAGGTGTCCCAACACTCAATGACCTACTTCCGGCTACTGCGTCTACCTCGGAAACTCTCTGATTTCGTGGTCATCCAAAAGACAACCCACGGTCACACGATCAAGTGTCGAAGCCGAGTACAGGGTTGAGGCCAATGCCGTCACGGAGTGCTACTGGCTCCAACAGCTACTTCAGGAGTTGCTATGTGAGGTCACCAAGGCCACGCTTGTCTACTGTGACAACGTCTCTGCGGTCTACCTCGCTACCAACCCCGTTCATCACCGACGGACGAAGCATATTGAGCTCGACATTCACTTCGTTCGGGAGCATGTCGCACATGGCCGTGTTCAATTTCTGCATGTGCCCACCGGTCAGCAGTTCGCCAATGTTATGACGAAGGAACTACCCACCTCGACTTTCGAGGGCTTTCAGTCTAGTCTCCGCGTCATCGGCGACGCTTCGACTGCGGGGGGGTGTTGAACATGTGTACATGTACGTAGGTCTGGGTTTTTTATGTCGTACCTGTAGTGTCTGTCTCCCTCTGTATGTACGTGTATCTTAGGAGACAAGACACCGGTCGCACCCCTTGTACCTATATATATGTGCCTAGTGCACGATCAATGATATATCGAGGCACCAAATCATTCTCTACAATAACCATTCGATTCAGTGTGGTTGTGGGTGCTTCGAGGTAGGCAAAGCTAAAGCATCCACCAAGCCCTTGCTGACCATATTGGTGTAGCTTTCACTGTCAATGATCGTCTTACAATTGGTGTTGTTAATCTTACAGTGAGTCTGAAAAATATTCCAACGCTAGCCCTTATCCTCAATATGATCCTCTAGTAGTCATTGCACCATCAAGGGTGGATATAATTCAACGGCTTCAAAACTTGCAGTCACCTTTTTAATATCATCAGATTTTTCAGTAGAAGTATCAGAAGTTGCCTCTTCATCACTAGCAGATTTATATCCATCTTTTGTGAGCAATATTCTCTTCTCATTAGGACATGCACGCTTCATATGTCCCCTTCCTCCACACTTGAAACACTCTATGTCACTAGAACGGTTGGTGGAATGCACACTTGTATCAGCTCTTGAAGCTCCTAATTTTGACATCCTTATGCACAAAACCATTAGATCGATCCGATGATGCCATCTTGGAACTGGTGCCAACTTCATCAGATTTTTGTTGAGGACGTCGCCATGAGTTAGAAGTGGTGCTATGAAAAATATTAGCTTGGCGTCGCTTAATTTGTTGCTCTACACACACAACTTGGTGCACTAAGATCTTGCATGTTGTAATAAACCACCATCTCTCACTGGTACATCGACGTCCTAAACAAACGGTTTAAAACCCCTTTCTGCGACGGCATTTGGAACCGTCGCCAAGTGAGTGTGGGCGATAGGGGGGGGGGGTCCTTCCCACATGACCCAGAAATCATCGGGGATAGGCCCTGGTGGGACCCAGGCTGGGACCGTGTGCGATCAGGCGAGGCATGGAAACCCAATCATTTCCGTAGGTATGTACATCCCACACGGTGAATCCCAAAAATCATTTCCGTAGGTATGTACATCCCACACGGTGAATCCCAGAAATCATTTCCGTAGGTATGTACATCCCACATGGTGAGTCCCAGAAATCATTTCCGTAGGTATGTACATCCCACACGGTGAATCCCAGAAATCATTTTCGTAGGTATGTACATCCCACACGGTGAATCCCAGAAAATCATTTCCGTAGGTATGTACATCCCACACAGTTCTTTGTGTGGAAACGTTTGTGCAAGGTGGCCCAACACAAACAGTTCGCTGCCGGAAGCCGTGTGTGATTGTTAGTTGATCGAACACGCCTACTTTCTAGAAACCATGCGGGTTGTTTGAGTTCATCACCCACGGTGCTCTCTGAGTAACCGTTTGCAATAGAAAACCCCAATAAGCAGGGTAATTAGCCTATTATTGATAACCCATGTACTAATCAAACTGATATTTCTTATAAAACACGCCAGATATTTCATATCCGTATAAAAGCAACCAGGATTTCATAATCGAATTACATCAGATAGCTTCGGCACTCAGTTACGCCATTACACAACAGCACCAAGTTTCACATGCAACATCAAAAACCTTTGGAAAGTAGCATCATACACGGTAAATAGACAGATGAATCTCATCTGGGAAATTGCAGAAGCGGAAGGCAAATATTGAGCCTTTAGTGATGTTGAATGTCCTTGCAACTTTAGGCCAGTGGCTATGGATAATTACCTGCCCAACCTTCGTCCTCTTTAGCAAGACTTCAATATTGTACCGTGGGTGTTGAATGAATACCTTCCTCGCCTCTTGACCATGCAGGTGGTTTGAGAGGTAATCATCGGTGAACTACTTTGAAAAGTACTGAAAACAAAGCTATGCATAAATCGCTGTTGTAAATTTTGAAATGGCGCAAGGGGTAAAAACAAGGTAAAAGAGTTGGTACCATCCTGTAGTTGACTGATGTCTTCTTCATTGTGTAAACAAAGTTCTTGCTGTTATTCGTCGCAAGTTTCTTCATCCTAACAATCTTTCCGAGTTTCTTGACTTGACTGATATTCATGGACATCTCATTTCCCCATATGCAAAATGGGCCAAACTGTGGGTCTAAGCCACTTACAGCAGGACCTACAATTGCAAGACCAAATTGTAAGAAACCTAAATATTAGAATGATCCCTGCAACTGCACAATAATGTGCTATTAGCGAAAGGACCCTTCTTGAACAAACCTCGATGGTAAACTGCAGTGTCTCCCATTGTTTCCCTGCAACACACATAAGGAAGATCTTGATCAGGTTAACTGAGAGTTGCCATACTATCAGTAGAATATGTATTGAGTACAGCAAAAATCGATTGGTGTCACATGCATAACAATACAAAATTATACCCACGGCAAATGAAAATCAAATAGCAGAACTGAACCAAACAGTTAAATGGACAGTAGACCAAATGAACCAAAATAGTTAACTGAGCACGACATTGCATAATAGAAACATGTACTAGAAGATAAGATAATTAACAAAACAAAGAATGCTTGAGAACAGTACTATGAAATGTAGCAATTGTTGGACCAAAGTGTTAACTGAACATTACATTTCAGAGGACCAAACTGTTAACTGAACATCAGATTGCATATTAATATTATAGAGGACAAATCACTAGAAGGCACTGGCAGTGTCCTCGAGAAAACATCACGAACTGTATTTTAAAGTAGACAACCGCGCGGCGGTGTCGACGGTGGCCTCGAAGACGAGGTGCTCCTCCAAGATCTGGCGGTCGACACGCATGTCAGCCATAGCGACCTCGTTCGCGCGTGCGTCCGCATGCTACTCAACTCCATGTTATACTATGTGTAAAATGGCTGTGGGTGGCGCTTAATTGGAGGAGGGGGGTAGTGATTTTTGTGGAAGGTGTCACTTCTTCAATCGGGTCATGTGGGATGGGAAAGGAGGAGGATGGTGTGGGTGGGGTGTGGGTTACCTGACCATATCGACGAGGCCGCGCAGCAAGAAGAAGGGTCAGCGGCGAGGAGGCCGCGCAGCAAGAATAAGGGTCACCGGCGAGGAGGCGGCGCTGCAAGAAGAAGGGTTGCCGGCGAGGAGGCGGCGCTGCAAGAAGAAGGGTAGCCGGCGAGCAGCCGGCGCTGCAAGAAGAAGGGCGCCGGTGAGGAGGCTGAGCTGCCAGTAAGCAGCAGTGAAGGTTTGAACTTGGAAAGCAAGGAGGAACAGTGGAAATATGGCTTTTGGTAGCAGGGAGGGGGCGGGGAGATAGATATTTCTGCGGTGGCAAAAATATTTCGCTCGGTGCCGCGAGAAACTGGCGCGCAAGTGTGGTTCAAGCGGGGGCGGTGGACTGTAGACGACGAAGCTTCCTGCGTAAGCCAGACAAGATGGTGCGCCAAGATATTTTATATCACATCCCACACGATTCTTTCTAGTAAACTGTTTGTGGAATACCTAATTTTTTTCATTATATTTTGAAAGACAAAATGGTGTCACGAAGGGAAAGGATGGTGTTTGAATTGCTATAACATTAACATATAGTGAACATGCAACTAGTACATGAGTGTCGTGTTTAAATTTGAAATTCTTTCGGGTTCGTTTGGCATTTTTATGCATTAATTGAGTTTCTGGGCATTTAATGTGCATAATTCAAATTTGAACTACAAGCACATGCTCCAATGCACTAAGTTTGCTGAAAAATCACATGTGTGTCTTTGGGTGAATTTATAGGTCCCATGCAAGAAATGGGAATAAAATTCACACATCTGGGTGTCGTGGCTCGGCCGGAATGATTGAGAAACTTGGTTTTTTAATTCCTGTAAATCCAAAACACGGCTGAAAATCATGAAACTTGGCATGGTGTCATGACATGGCACCAACATGCTGTAGTAAATTTTTTGGCCGAATTGGGACAAGCTTTGGTGTAAGCTTCTTGCAAACCGGAGCTTCCCTCGAGAAGGCTCCTGGTTCCGAGAGGGAACGTGTCACCTTCGTGTGCGAAACGACATACGTACACTGCCTTCTCCCGCCTTAATTTTTTTACACTGGCAGATTAGACCAAATAGAAGTATCGTGCTAAATTTTGTAATTATTCTGTGTTTGTTTGGCCTTTTTATACAATAATTGAGTTTCTACGCATTTAATGTATATAATTCAAATTTGAAGTGCTAGCACGTGCTTAAGTGCACCAAAGTTGTTTGAAAAATCACATGTGTGTCCTTGGGTGAATTTCTAGGTCCCATGCAAGAGATGGGAGTGAAATTCAAACATCTAGGGGTCGTGGCTCGGCCGGAAAGATTGAGAAACTTGGTTTTTAATTTCCTGTAATCCAAAACACGCCTGAAAATCATGAAACTTGGCATGCATGCTGCGGTATTTTTTTTGGCCGAATTGGACAAGCTTTGGTGTAAGCTTCTTGCAAACCGGAGCTTTCATCAAGAAGGCTCGTGGTTCCGAGAGGGAACATGTCACCTCCATGTGTGAAACGACATACGTACACTCCCTTCTCCCACCTTAAATTTTTTACACAGCCAGATTAGACCAAATAGAAGTATTGTACTAAATTTTGGAATTATTTCGGGTTCGTTTCCCCTTTTTTATACATTAATTGAATTTCTGGGCAGTTAATATAATTAATTCAAATTTGAACTACAAGCACAGGCTCTAGTGCACCAAAATTGTTTGAAAAATCAGATGTGTGTCCTTATGTGAATTTCTAGGTCCCATGCAAGAGATTGGAGTGAAATTCAAACATATGGGCGTCGTGGCTCGGCCGAAAAGATTGAGAAACTTGGTTTTTTAATTCCTGTAATTCCAAATACGCCTGAAAATCATGAAACTTGGCATGGTCTCATGACATGGCACGAACATGCTGCGGTAATTTTTTCGGCCGAATGGGACAAGCTTTGGTGTAAGCTTCTTGCAAACCGGAGCTTCCCTCAAGAAGGCTCGTGGTTTCGAGATGTAACGTGTCACCTCCGTGTGCGAAACGACATACGTACACTGCCTTCTCCCGCCTTAATTTATTTACGCAGCCAGATTAGACCAAATAGAAGTACCGTGCTAAATTTTTGAAATATTTCGGGCTCGTTTCGCCTTTTTTATATACATTAATTGAGTTTTTGACATTTAATGTGCATAATTAAAATTTGAACTACAAGCACAGGCTCCATTGCACCAGAGTTGTTTGAAAAATAACATGTGTGTCCTTGGGTGAATTTCTAGGTCCCATGCAAGATATTGGAGTGAAATTCAAACATCTGGGCATCGTGACTCAGCCGGAATGATTGGGAAACTTGGTTTTCAATTACTGTAATTCCAAAACACGCCTGAAAATCATTTAACTTGGCATGGTCTCATGACATGGCACCAACATGCTGCGGTAATTTTTTTGGCCGAATTGGGACAAGCTTTGGTGTAAGCTTATTGCAAACTGGAGCTTCCCTCAAGAAGGCTCGTGGTTCCGAGAGGGAACGTGTCACTTCCGTGTGCGAAACGACATACGTACACTGCCTTCTCCTGCCTTAATTTTATTTACACGGACAGATTAGAACAAATAGAAGTATTGTGCTAAATTTTGGAATTATTCTGGGTTCGTTTCGCCTTTTTGATACATTAATTGAATTTCTGGACAGTTAATATGATTAATTTAAATTTGAACAGCAAGCGCAGGCTCCAGTGCACCAAAGTTGTTTGAAAAAAATCATATGTGTGTCCTTGGGTGAATTTCTAGGTCCCATGCAAAATATGAGAGTGAAATTCAAATATCTGGCCGTCGTGGCTCGGCCGGAAAGATTGAAAAACTTGGTTTTTTAAATCCTGTAATTCCCAAACATGCCTAAAAATCATGAAACTTGACATGGTCTCATGACATGGCACCAACATGCTGCAGCAATTTTTTTGGCCGAATTGGGACAAGCTTTGGTGTAGGCTTCTTGCAAACCGGAGTTTCCCTCAAGAAGGCTCGTGGTTCCGAGAGGGAATGTGTCACCTCCGTGTGCGAAACAACATACGTACACTGCCATCTCACGCCTTAATTTTTTTACACAGCCAAGTTAGACATAATAGAAGTATTGTGCTAAATTTTGGAATTATTCCGGGTTTGTTTTGCCCTTTTTATACATTAATTAAATTTCTGGGCAGTTAATATGCATAATTCAAATTTGAACTACAAACACAGTCTCCAGTGCACCAAAGTTGTTTGAAAAATCACATGTGTATCGTTGAGTGAATTTCTACGTCCCATGCAAGAGATTTGTGTGATATTCAAACATCTGGGCGTCGTGCCTCGGCCGGAAAGATTGAGAATCTTGGTTTCTTAATTCCCTTAATTCCAAAACATGACTGAAAATCATGAAACTTGGCATGGTGTCATGACATGGCACGAACATGCTGCGGTAATTATTTTGGCCAAATTGGGACAACCTTTGGTGTAAGCTTCTTGCAAACCGGAGCTTCCCTCAAGAAGGCTCATGGTTCCGAGAGGGTATGTTTCACCTCCGTGTGCGAAACGACCTACGTACACTGCCTTCTCCCGCCTTAATTTTTTTTGCACAACCAGATTAGACCAAATAGAAGTCCCGTGCTAAATTTTGGAAATATTCCGGTCTCGTTTCGCCTTTTTATACATTAATTGAGTTTCTGGGCATTTAATGTGCATAATTCAAATTTGAACTAGAAGCACGGGCTCCAGTGCACCAAACTTGTTTGAAAAGTCACATGTGTGTCCTTGGGTGAATTTCTAGGTTCCATGCAAGAGATTGGAGTGAAATTCGAACATCTGGGCATCGTGGCTCGGCCGGAAAGATTGAGTACTGTAATTACAAAACACGTCTGAAAATCATGAAACTTGGCATGGTCTCATGACATGGCACCAACATGCTGCAGTAATTTTTTTAGCCGAATTGGGACAAGCATTGGTGTAAGCTTCCTGCAAACTGGAGCTTCCCTCAAGAAGGCTCGTGGTTCGGAGAGGGAACGTGTCACCTCCGTGTGCGAAACGACATACGTATACTGCCTTCTCTCGTCTTAATTTTTTTACATAGCCAGATTAGACCAAATAGAAGTACCGTGCTAAATTTTGAAATTATTCCGGGCTTGTTTCACCTTTTTTATACATTAATTGAGCTTCTGGGCATTTAATGTGCATAATTCAAATTTAAACTACTGTGCTCCAGTGCACAAAAGTTGTTTGAAAAATCACATGTGTGTCCTTGGGTGAATTTCTAGGTCCCATGCAAGAAATTGGAGTGAAATTCAAACATCTGGGCGTCGTGGCTCGGCCTGAAAGATTGAGAAACTTGGTTTTTTAATTCCTATAATTCCAAAACAACCCTGAAAATCATGAAACGTGGCATGGTCTTATGACATGGCACCAACATACTGCGGTAACTTTTTTGGCCGAATTGGGACAAGGTTTGGTGTAAGTTTCTTGCAAGCCGGAGCTTCCCTCAAGAAGGCTCGTGGTTCCAAGAGGGAATGTGTCAGCTCCGTGTGCGAAACGACATACGTACACTGCCTTCTCCCGCCTTAATTTTTTTTACACAGCCAGATTAGACCAAATAGAAGTACCGTGCTAAATTTTGGAATTATTTCGGGCTCGTTTCGCCTTTTTTATATACATTAATTGAGTTTCTGGGCATTTAATGTGCATAATTCAAATTTGAACTACAGGCACATGCTCCAGTGCACACAAGTTGTTTGAAAAATCACATGTGTGTCCTTGGGCGAATTTCTAAGTACCATGCAAGAGATGGGATTGTAATTCAAACATCTGGCCGTCGTGGCTCGGCCGGAAAGATTGAGAAACTTGGTTTTTTAATTCCTGTAATTCTAAAACATGCCTAAAAATCATGAAACTTGGCATGGTCTAATGACATGGCACCAACATGCTGCGGTAATTTTTTTGGCCCAATTGGGACAATCTTTGGTGTAAGCTTCTTGCAAACCGGAGCTAACCTCAAGAAGGCTCGTGGTTCTGATAAGGAACGTGTCACCTCCGTGTGTGAAACGACATACGTACATTGCCTTCTCATGACTTAATATTTTTACACAGCCAGATTAGACCAAATAGAAATATCGTGCTAAAATTTTGAATTATTCCAGGTTCGTTTCGCCTTTTTTATATGTTAATATAATTTCTGGGCAGTTAATATGCATAATTCAAATTTGAACTACGAACACAGTCTTCAGTGCACCAAAGTTGTTTAAAAAATCATATGTGTGTCGTTGGGTGAATTTCTACGTCCCATGCAAGAGATTGGAGTGATATTCAAACATCTGGGCGTCATGACTCGGCCGGAAAGATTGAGAAACTTGGTATTTTAATTCATGTAATTCCAAAACATGCCTGAAAATCATGAAACTTGGCATGGTGTCATGACATGGCACGAACATGCTGCGGTAATTTTTTGGGCCGAATTGGGACAAGCTTTGGTGTAATCTTCTTGCAAACCAAAGCTTCCCTCAAGAAGGCTCATGGTTCTGAGAGGTAACCTGTCACCTCCGTGTGCGAAACAAAATACATACACTGCCTTCTCCCACCTTAATATTTTTGCACAACCAGATCAGACGAAATAGAAGTACCGTGCTACATTTTGGAAATATTCCGGGCTCGTTTCCCCTTTTTTATACATTAATTAAGTTTCTGGGCATTTAATGTGCGTAATTCAAATTTGAACTAGAAGCACAGGCTCCAGTGCACCAAAGTTGTTTGAAAAATCACATGTGTGTCCTTGGGTGAATTTCTAGGTCCCATGCAAGAGATTGGAGTGAAATTCAAACGTCTGGGCATCGTGGCTCGGCCGGAAAGATTGGGAAACTTGGTTTTTAATTACTGTAATTCCAAAACACGTCTGAAAATCATGAAATTGGCATGGTCTCATGACATGGCACTAGCATGCTGCGGTAATTTTTTTGGCCGAATTGGGACAAGCTTTGGGTTAAGCTTCTTGTAAACTGGAGCTTCCCTCAAGAAGGCTCGTGGTTCCGAGAGGGAACGTGTCACCTCCGTGTGCGAAACGACATACGTACACTGCCTTCTCCCGCCTTAATTGTTTTACACAGCCAGATTAGACCGAATAGAAGTACCGTGCTAAATTTTGGAATTATTCCGGGCTCGTTTCACCTTTTTATACATTAATTGAGTTTTTGGGCATTTAATGTGCATAATTCAAATTTGAATTACAAGCACATGCTCCAGTGCACCAAAATTTCTTGAAAAATCACATGTGTGTCCTTGGGTGAATTTCTAGGTCCCATGCAAAAGATGGAAGTGAAATTCAAACATATCGGCGTCGTGGCTTGGCCGGAAAGATTAAGAAACTTCATTTTTTAATTCCTGTAATTCCAAAACACGCCTGAAAATCATGAAACTTGGCATGGTGTCATGACATGGCACCAACATGCTGCGGTAATTTTTTTGGCCGAATTGGGACAAGCTTTGGTGTAAGCTTCTTGCAAACCGGAGCTTCCCTCAAGAAGGCTCCTGGTTCTTTGAGGTAACGTGTCACCTCCGTGTGTGAAACAACATACGTACACTGCCTTCTCCCACCTTAATATTTTTGCACAACCAGATCAGACGAAATAGAAGTACCGTGCTAAATTTTGGAAATATTCCGGGCTCGTTTCCCCTTTTTTATGCATTAATTAAGTTTCTGGGCATTTAATGTGCGTAATTCAAATTTGAACTAGAACCACAGGCTCCAGTGCAATAAAGTTGTTTGAAAAATCACATGTGTGTCCTTGGGTGAATTTCTAGGTCCCATGCAAGAGATTGGAGTGAAATTCAAACATCTGGGCATCGTGGCTCGGCCGAAAAGATTGGGAAACTTGGTTTTTAATTACTGTAATTCCAAAACACGCCTGAAAATCATGAAATTGGCATGGTCTCATGACATGGCACTAGCATGCTGCGGTAATTTTTTTGGCCGAATTGGGACAAGCTTTGGGTTAAACTTCTTGTAAACTGGAGCTTCCCTCAAGAAGGCTCGTGGTTCCGAGAGGGAACGTGTCACCTCCGTGTGCGAAATGACATACGTACACTGCCTTCTCCCGCCTTAATTGTTTTACACAGCAAGATTAGACCAAATAGAAGTACCCAGCTAAATTTTGGAATTATTCCGGGCTTGTTTCACCTTTTTATACATTAATTGAGTTTTTGGGCATTTAATGTGCATAATTCAAATTTGACTTACAAGCACATGCTCCAGTGCACCAAAATTTCTTGAAAAATCACATGTGTGTCCTTGGGTGAATTTCTAGGTCCCATGCAAGAGATGGAAGTGAAATTCAAACATATCGGCGTCGTGGCTTAGCCGGAAAGATTAAGAAAATTCATTTTTTAATTCCTGTAATTCCAAAACACGCCTGAAAATCATGAAACTTGGCATGGTGTCATGACATGGCACCAACATGCTGCGGTAATTTTTTTGGCCGAATTGGGACATGCTTTGGTTTAAGCTTCTTGCAAACCGGAGCTTCCCCCAAGAACGCTCGTGGTTCCGAGAGGGAACGTGTCACCTCCGTGTGCGAAACGACATACGTACACTGCCTTCTCCCACCTTAATTTTTTTACATAGCTAGATTAGACCAAATAGAAGTACCGTGCTAAATTTTGGAATTATTCCGGGTTCGTTTGGCCTTTTTTATACATTAATTGAGTTTCTAGGCATTTAATGTGCATAATTCAAATTTGAACTACAAGCACATGCTCCAGTGCACCAAAGTTGTTCGAAAAATCACATGTGTGTCCTTGGGTGATATTCTAGGTCCCATGCAAGAGATGAGAGTGAAATTCAAACATCTGGGCGTCGTGGCTCGTCCGAAAAGATTGAGAAACTTGGTTTTTTAATTCCTGTAATTCCAAAACACGCTTGAAAATCATGAAACTTGGCATGGTCACATGACATGGCACCAACATATTGTGGTAATTTTTCTGTCCAATTTGCGAAGGCCACACATTAACAATCAACAAAGTCATTTTGGAACAAGTGTTGTCACGTTACAAATCGAAAACACGAGTATTATTGAAACCGTGGGCGTTCGACTTACCAATTACGTGCGGCCACGCATCCCCTTTTTTTATTGGGTAGGAGCTGCCTGCGGGGTAGCTATTTGAGTACGGTAGGCATGCGATCAGACCCCTGCGCCGTGCTCATCGGGACGAGAGCCCTTTGACCACTACCTGCCGCGCACCTCCCTCCCAACGTCTCCATTAATAGCGCCCGAGCGCCTGTTCTACGGCGTGGCTATATGTCGCACTAGACTGAGATTTAAGAGTGAAAAATGAAAATATGAAAAGAAAGTTTTGCACGGATCTTGATGTAAGATCCGACGGACCTATATAGCATCGACTGCGACTTATAGCAAGCATGATGAATATAAGGACGATTACAGTGGATAATAATTGTCTTACATATTTAGAAACATAATTAAAAAAAGCCACATGCGGCAACGCCCGAAATACACAAGGGCAAAAGAAGAAGGAAGACTACGATCTGGCTCGTTGATCTCTAGTTTCTTGATGCGTTGCTGCAGGCCGCCGGAACTAGTCTCCGCGGTGAGCGGCGACGAGCTCCTTCTTGTCCTCAAGATGCTGCTTGAGAGCATCCACGGATTCCTCCACCAGCCTTCTGCGCTCGATGCGCAGCATGGCATTCTCATCCATAAGTTTCTCGACGATGATGTCGGTCCTCTTCAACAAGGCAGTGGTCTGCTCCTGCTGCTCCGCACTTCCGTTGATCTTCGCCCTGAGCAGGTCGCGCTCGGCCCGGAGCTTCACATTGCTCTCATTTAGTTGCCGGATGACGTCGGTAGACTGTTCAAACGCGGCTTTCAGGTCATCCTGCAACCTCTCCTACCTGGAGATCTGATCCATCTGCCTAAGGACGAGGGCACGCATGCGCCTGTAAGAGTCCTCGCCTGCTCGCGAGGCATTTTCCCAGGCCGCTGCGGTGTGGGAGGACATCTCTGCTGCATTCGCGGTGCGGCGGGACATCTCTTCCGCTTCCATGGCGCGGTCGGACCAGTCTGCTGCATCGACAGCGCGGAGGGTCCTCCGTGCTGCTTCGGCGGCGCGGAGGGACCTCTCTGCTGCTACGGCCGTGCGGTGGGACATGTTGGCTGCTTTCGCGGCGAGGTGGGACATCTCTCGTGCTCCCGCTTCCAGGCTCGCCTCTCCCTGGTGGCAATTTCTCGACCTAGAACTCACGCTGGCCATGGCGGACGCAAGGGAACGATGATGAATGACTTGTTTGTTTTTGACTTTTTGTGGATGAGGAGTTGAGGAGGAATGTGCAGTCATCTTGGAGTAGTAGTATTTATAACCGCGTAGTAGTACGCTCCTAAGTGGGAAACCGTTTAGGTTTTGATCGGTGTGGACAGGGTTGCAATTTGGAATGTGACGGGACGCGGCCTCCCTATTCTTATAAAAAATGTGACGGGACGCATGCTCAAACTTTACTGACGGTTATAAGTGCGGCACTATTCCCGGAAGGCGTAATGTGGGCACGTACGCCTTCTCGGCCGCGTACGTGGCGTTTGCACCATAGGGTGCACCGTAATAGGCAATGTCAGCACACGTCTTGTTCCAACAACGGTGCGCGCTCGTTATTACCATCGCGCACGCTTCTTTTAATTAGAATGGGTGTGCCCGTCTAGCTCACACACATTGATCTATCTAATTGTTTCAGTTTGTTGTGGATAATCGCAAAGAGTTCATCCATGTGAAGTGTATGCCATCAATCGCAGACACTTTTATCTAGCTTACCGGTTTCTGTTCTGTTGCCTAATCGCAAACAGTTAATCCTTCTGAAGCGTATGCCCTCAATCACACACACCTTGATCTAGCTGACCGTTTCTTTTGTGGTTCCTAATCACAAACAGTTCATCCGAGTGAACTGTATGTTGTATATCGCACACACCTTCATCTTGCTGCCTGTTTCTTTTGTGTTGCCTAATCACAAACAGTTCATCTGAGTGAACTGTATGCTCTATATCGCACACACCTTCATCAGGCTGCCCGTTTCTTTTGTTCCGCCTCATCGCAAACAGTTCATTGGACTGAACCGTATGCCCTGGATCGCACACGCAACTAAAATCTGAACCGTGTTTGATGCATCCTCCATTGCAAATGTTTTGCACCTTTTTTGACAGTTTTTTTACATCCTCATTTGTGATTGATGCATCACACACAGTTTCATGAAAGGGTCTCTGATCGTAGTGTTGCGTTATCAGCATCCTGCAGTAGTGTCTACACGATCCTGCACCTCTATGTTTAGCCCGTTAATGAAACGTGCCATGGTGCCTCTAGATCCTCCGTTTTACCTATATGTATCATAAGCAATTCCATCTCCTTGTAATATTCATCAACGCTCATATTACCTTGAGAGAGTCG
Source organism: Aegilops longissima (assembly GCA_021605205.1). Classification (NCBI taxonomy): domain Eukaryota; kingdom Viridiplantae; phylum Streptophyta; class Magnoliopsida; order Poales; family Poaceae; genus Aegilops; species Aegilops longissima. Next base: position 66,479,445 of record CM038681.1, read on the forward strand.
CTGCAACTTGTTGTACATATCCCTTCTATAGTGCTCAGGAACAAAATTGTTGGAAATATGCCCTACAGCCAATAATATTTGTATTATTATATTTTCATATTCATAATTAAATAGTTTATATTATATGCTATAATTGCCATGATCCTGGAATATGCGATTCAATGGAAAACTCATATGCACGTGTGGAATGATAAATGGTTAAAAAGGTTCCTTGTCTTGCCTCTGGGACTAGCTCAAGTGTTGTTGGTGATCACGTTTTCTGGATCTTAAAATATCATTACGTGTAACAATAGTCCTAAAACAACATTGGGATTATGATGTTGGAAAAACGACCATATTGAATTGACCCAACTTGTTTGTTGTGAATTAGATTAATATCGTTTGTATTCAATTGTAATAACACAGAGTATTAACGTGTGATATTGCTCCTTAGACCATGAGAGTAGCATGATCACTTCTTACCATACGATGGGCTTTGGAGTTACTCAAACATCACCTGTAACACGGTGATCATAACGACAATTTACGGGTTTATTGAAAAGTTTGACAAGTGACCGGATAGTTCAAGAGTGGAATTTGTTCCTCCAAGGACGGAGAGATATTCTTAGGTCCCTATCCATGTGATGGCATCAATCATAGAATTGCCAGACATAGGTGACTTCATCACAGGGATGCCAGAACACAATAACGAGAAAGAAGAACAAAACCGGTAACGAGGATTTCGGTATAGTGAGCATAGTGATGACTCGGGAGGATACTGATGCATCCCGGGTTTTCTGAAGTATCGCGAAGCAAAGGGAACATCATATGATAACCAGATGTTGACCCGAATATCATTGGTGTGCTCACAGGGACCGATATGGAAGTCCACTGTCCCGCTGTCAGCCATTGAACGAACGGTATCGTTCATGTCTGTGAGTTACCGAACCTATGGGGGTCACAAGCTTAAGACAATCACGGTCTGTTGAGTGTTAGTAGGACGGGAGTCATGAGAATATATTTGTGGAATTGTTTCATGAATATTGGGAATAGTTCTGAGAGGATCTCGAAGCGTTTCGGGGTCACGGGAAGGATTTCGGTGAATATCGGATAATACCAAGTATTACTGATATATTACTATTGGGGAACGTAATAATTCAAACATTTCCTACGATCACGCAAGATCTATCTAGGAGAAGCACAACAACGAGCGGGGAGAGTGTGTCCACGTACCCTCGTAGACCGAAAGCGGAAGCGTTAAGTAACGCGGTTGATGTAGTCGAACGTCTTCGTAATCCAACCGATCAAGTACGGAACGCATGGCACCTCCGCTATCTGCACAAGTTCAGCTCGATGACGTCCCTCGAACTCTAGATCTAGCTAAGGCTGAGGGAGAGTTTCGTCAGCACGACGGTGTGTTGACGGTGATGATGAAGTTACCGACGCAGGGCTTCACCTAAGCACCACGACAATATGATCGAGGTGGAAATCTGTGGAGGGGGGGCACCGCACACGGCTAAGATCAACTTGTGTGTCTATGGGGTGCCCCCCTCCCCCGTATATAAAGGAGTGGAGGAGGGGGAGGGCCGGCCTCCTAGGGCGCACCCCAAGGGGGGATTCCTACTCCTACTAGGAGTAGATTTCCCCCCTTTCCTAGTCCAACTAGGAGGGGGAAGGAAGGGGAGCAGAGAGAGAAGGAAAGGTGGTCCGGCCCACCTCCCCAATTAGGGGGTGCGCCCCACCACTTGGCCACCTCCTCCTCTCTTCCACTATGGCCCATGAAGGCCCATTAACTCCCTGGGGGGTTCCGGTAACCCCCCGGTACTCCGGTAAATACTCGATACACCTCGAAACCATTCCGGTGTCCGAATATAGTCATCCTATATATCAATCTTCATGTCTCGACCATTTCGAGACTCCTCATCATGTCCGTGATCTCATCGGGACTCCGAACTACCTTCGGTACATCAAAACACATAAACTCATAATACCGATCGTCATCGAACGTTAAGCGTGCGGACCCTACGGGTTCGAGAACTATGTAGACATGACCCTTAGACATGCTCATATTGGTTCCTACATATGCTACGAAGATCTTTATCGATCAAACCGCATAACAACATATGTTGTTCCCTTTGTCATCGGTATGTTACTTGCCCGAGATTCGATCGTCGGTATCATCATACCTAGTTCAATATCATTACCGGCAAGTCTCTTTACTCGTTCCGTAATGCATCATCCCACAACTAACTCATTAGTCACATTACTTGCAAGGCTTATAGTGGTGTGCATTACCGAGAGGGCCCAGAGATACCTCTCCGACAATCGGAGTGACAAATCCTAATCTCGATCTATGCCAACTCAACAAACACCATCGGAGACACCTGTAGAGCATCTTTATAATCACCCAGTTATGTTGTAACGTTTGGTAGCACACTAAGTGTTCCTCCGGTATTCGGGAGTTGCATAATCTCATAGTCATAGGGACATGTATAAGTTATAACAAAAGCAATAGCAATAAAATAAACGATCATAGTGCTAAGCTAAAGGATGGGTCAAGTCAATCACATCATTCTCTAATGATGTGATCCCGTTCATCAAATGACAACTCATGTCTATGGCTAGGAAACTTAACCATCTTTGATTAACGAGCTAGTCAAGTAGAGGCATACTAGTGACACTCTGTTTGTCTATGTATTCACACATGTACTAAGTTTCCAGTTAATACAATTCTAGCATCAATAATAAACATTTATCATGATATAAGGAAATATAAATAACATCTTTATTATTGCCTCTAGGGCATACTTCCTTCAGTCTCCCACTTGCACTAGAGTCAATAATCTAGATTACATAGTAATGATTCTAACACCCATGGAGTCTTGGTGCTGATCATGTTTTGCTCGTGAGAGAGGCCTAGTCAACGGGCCTGCAACATTCAGATCCGTATGTATCTTGGAAATCTCTATGTCTCCCTCCTTGACTTGATCGCGAATGGAATTGAAGCGTCTCTTGATGTGCTTGGTTCTCTTGTGAAATCTGGATTCCTTTGTCAGGGCAATTGCACCAGTATTGTCACAAAAGATTTTCATTGGACCCGATGCACTAGGTATGACACCTAGATCGGATATGAACTCCTTCATCCAGACTCCTTCATTTGCTGCTTCTGAAGCAGCTATGTACTCCGCTTCGCATGTAGATCCCGCCACGACGCTCTGCTTGGAACTGCACCAACTGACAGCTCCACCATTCAATAAAAATACGTATCCGGTTTGTGACTTAGAGTCATCCGGATCAGTGTCAAAGCTTGCATCGACGTAACTGCCATTTATTTACGAGCTCTTTGTCACCTCCATAAATGAGAAACATATCCTTAGTCCTTTTCAGGTATTTCAGGATGTTCTTGACCGCTGTCCAGTGTTCCACTCCTGGATTACTTTGGTACCTCCCTGCTAAACTAATAGCAAGGCACACATCAGGTCTGGTACACAGCATTGCATACATGATAGAACCGATGGCTGAAGCACAGGGAGTGACTTTCATTTTCTCTCTATCTTCTGAAGTGGTCGGGCATTGAGTCTTACTCAACTTCACACCTTGTAACACAGGCAAGAACCCTTTCTTTGCTTGATCCATTTTGAACTTCTTCAAAACTTTATCAAGGTATGTGCTTTGTGAAAGTCCAATTAAGCGTCTTGATCTATCTCTATAGATCTTGATGCCCAATATATAAGCAGCTTCACCGAGGTCTTTCATTGAAAAACTCTTATTCAAGTATCCCTTTATGCTATCCAAAAATTCTATATGATTTCCAATCAGTAATATGTCATCCACATATAATATCAGAAATGCTACAGAGCTCCCACTCACTTTCTTGTAAATACAAGCTTCTACAAAAGTCTGTATAAAACCATATGCTTTGATCACACTATCAAAGCGTATATTCCAACTATGAGATGCTTGCACCAATCCATAAATGGATCGCTGGAGCTTGCACACTTTGTTAGCACCTTTTGGATCGACAAAACCTTCTGGTTGCATCATATAGAACTCTTCTTTAAGATATCCATTAAGGAATGCAGTTTTGACGTCCATTTGTTAAATTTCATAATCATAAAATGCGGCAATTGCTAACATGATTCGGACGGACTTAAGCATCGCTACGGGTGTGAAGGTCTCATCGTAGTCAACTCCTTGAGCTTGTCGAAAACCTTTTGCAACAAGTCGAGCCTTGTAACAGTAACATTACCGTCAGCGTCAGTCTTCTTCTTGAAGATCCATTTATTCTCTATGGCTTGCCGATCATCGGGCAAGTCAACCAAAGTCCACACTTTGTTCTCATACATGGATCCCATCTCAGATTTCATGGCCTCAAGCCATTTCGCGGAATCTGGGCTCATCGTCGCTTCCTCATAGTTCGTAGGTTCATCATGGTCAAGTAACATGACCTCTAGAACAGGATTACCATACCACTCTGGTGCGCATCTTACTCTGATTGACCTACGAGGTTCGGTAGTAACTTGATCAGAAGTTTCATGATCATCATCATTAGCTTCCTCACTAATTGGTGTAGTAATCACTGGAACTGATTTCTGTGATGAACTACTTTCCAATAAAGGAGCAGGTACAATTACCTCATCAAGTTCTACTTTCCTCCCACTCACTTCTTTCGAGAGAAACTTCTTCTCTAGAAAGGATCCATTCTTGGAAACGAATATCTTGCCTTTGGATCTGTGATAGAAGGTGTGCCAACAGTCTCCTTTGGGTATCCTATGAAGACACATTTCTCTGATTTGGGTTCGAGCTTATCAGGTTGAAGCTTTTCACATAAGCATCGCAGCCCCAAACTTTACGAAACGACAACTTGGGTTTCTTGCCAAACCACAGTTCATATGGCGTCGTCTCAACGGATTTACATGGTGCCCTATTTAACATGAATGCGGCCATCTCTAAAGCATAACCCCAAAAAGATGGCGGTAAATTAGTAAGACACATCATAGATCGCACCATATCTAATAAAGTGCGGTTTTCGACGTTCGGACACAGCATTACGATGTGGTGTTCCAGGTGGCGTGAGTTGCGAAATTATTCCGCATTGTTTCAAATGAAGACCAAACTTGTAACTCAAATATTCTCCTCTACGATCAGATCGTAGAAACTTTATTTTCTTGTTACGATGATTTTCCACTTCACTCTGAAATTCTTTGAACTTTTCAAATGTTTCAGACTTATGTTTCATCAAGTAGATATACCCATATCTGCTCAAATCATCTGTAAAGGTCAGAAAATAACGATAGCCGCCACGAGCATCAACACTCATCGGACCGCATACATCAGTATGTATTATTTCCAGCAAGTCTGTTGCTCGCTCCATTGTTCCGGAGAACGGAGTCTTAGTCATCTTTCCCATGAGGCATGGTTTGCAAGCATCAAGTGATTCCAAAAGCCCATCAGCATGGAGTTTCTTCATGCGCTTTACACCAATATGACCTAAATGGCAGGGCCACAAATAAGTTGCACTATCGTTATTAAACTTATATCTTTTGGCTTTAATACTATAAATATGTGTATCACTACTATCGAGATTCAGTAAAAATAGACCACTCATCAAGGGTTCATGACCATAAAAGATATTACTCATATAAATAGAACAACCATTATTCTCTTATTTAAATGAATAACCGTCACGCATCAAACAAGATCCAGATATAATGTTCATGCTTAACACTGGCACCAAATAACAATTATTCAGGTCTAAAACTAATCCCGAAGGTAGATGTAGAGCACTACAAAAAAAATACACTTCCGTGATGATACGTGTTTGTCACAGTAGGTCACGTTTTTTGTCATGCATGTACATCCATGACAAATTTATGACAGAATCAAGATAGTCATACATGTGCTGTCGTAGAAGTGTTCCATGACATTAAAATTATCATCACGGAAGTGTCCACTTCCATGACGATAAATCGTGCGTCACAGAAGTGCTTTCGTCAAGGGTGACCGACACGTGGCATCCACCGTAACGGAACGCCGTTAAGCTATCGGGTCGGGTTTTGGATCCGATAACCCGTTAACAGCCCCGACCAATGGGGATTTTCCACGTGTAAAATCGTCATTGGCTGGAGGAAACATGTGTCAGCTCATTGTTGGGACAGATGTCATCCATTCATTGGACAGAAGGCGCCTATGATACGTCGACACGTGGCCCGGCCCAATAGAGGCCCATTCCTGTGAAAAGGCTGGCCCGTTTGACTTGGTCAAAAGGTGACGGGCCGGCCCATGGAAAGCCTGTTAACGGCCTGTTCGCATATAGCCCATTTACAGCCCGCTATCCGAAGGCCCGTTACGCCCTACCCGAATTAGGCCCAGTAACGTCATCTCGGCCATCCAATATGATTCCAGCCCGTTTTCACTTCTCGCCCATGTATGGCCCATGACGTCTTTCGGCCCATATGAGGCCCTATGTAACTTTTGGCCTATTAACGGCCCGTGGTGAAACTGGCCCGCGATGAACAGTGTATCACTTTAGACCCATTAACGGCCCGTGGTGAAACTGGCCCGTAATGAGCAGTGTATCACTTTATACAAATTAATGGCCCGTTATTCAGTTAGGCCGTTTCCAGCCCATGTTATCTATCGGCCTTCTCAGAGCCCATTTATTCTTGGGCTCATTTCGAGCATTCGTTTACTTACCGCCCGTTACTGTGATTTTCTGCTTGTGGGCCAAATTCAGCCCGTGGTTACAGTCGGCCCGTTTGTGGTTCGTTAATACATTGGGTCGTTTTCATAGCGGCATCAAATACAGCCTATTAACGATGGCCCGTTATGGTCGGCCCATGAACGGACGATTCCAACTCTAGCCCGTTTACGGCCATAATGCGGCCTATTATTGGCCCATGTTTGGCCAATCGATCATACGGCCCGTATAAGGCCCATTGATGATAGGGCCTGTAGAAGGCCCATTGTTTCTATGGCCCGTAGAAGGCCCAATGTTTCTACGGCCCGTAGAAGGCCTACTGTTTCTACGGCCTGTAGAAGGCCCACTGTTTCTATGGCCCGTAGGAGGCCAAGTGTCACTACAGTAAATATTAGCCCATGGTTATTGTGGCCTAGTTTTAAAAAATAGGTTATTGCAGCCACTAGCAAAATAATAGGGAACAAAGCACTAGCAAAACCGCGGAAAAAGAACTGCACTGACTACAAGCAAACAAATAAACAAGACAACAAGGAAATAAATAAGCAAGCAACTTATGCTAGGCTATCACAGCTATTACACATATTACATCCACTAGGCATCCAAGTTCACCACCAGTGCAAATATAGGGAACACAGCAGCATATAAACGCCGCAGCAAAACAAGTCCAGAACTGAAACCACTTCAGAAGAGTTCAAGAAACAATATCCTGGGTACCCATAATGCTGGCAAGATGCTTAGCAAGCTTATTAACTTTCTCTTGTTTGGCGCTTAAATCCTCCGGCGCTTGCTGTTGCACAAGAAAGTACGCATCTGAATTCTGCAGGGACTTCCTCAGTCCTTCGGCTTCTTGCCGCAGCACAGATGACGGATGCCTTTTAGCTTGTAGCTGAGACTGAAGAAGCCGAAGTGATTCAGGCAGCGAGTTCGAAGAGCTTGTGCCAGTGATCGCCAAGAACTCGAACACTACATCAACGCAGGATGTGGGGTTTTCTCACTGTCTACAAGATCGTTTTTATCACCTTTCTTGGAGACCAACAGGGTTGTCTCACTATCTTGAACCTTATCTGCATTACTTTCTCTACCATTGCATAGTGGGACTTCTCCAATATTCTGTTTGCATACTACAAGAGAAACAAGCAGACACATCACATGTTTAGCTTGTAGTATACCAAACTCATTTTGGTAAACCGGTTCAGTAGTAAGGTGGACAGGATAACAGCATGAAACAAACATATATCTATGTACTATGGTCACTGTATTGTCCATATCATTCTAGTTTATGTTCCCTAATCAAGATAGAGACATAGTTCAACTCATATATTTTTAAGACACGGCAGCATAGACAGAATATAAGTGTGAGAAACTACAGAGCATTGGCAGCACTTGTAATGTGCATCACATGAGAACATAACTGTTTATACAACTTAAACTAAAATCAACATAGAGCAAGAAGTTAGAACAGCAATCCAGTTAAAGAAATAGGTTTAAAACATACATGTTGCACCATTGGAGTTTCAATTGGATCCTTCAAATTCGAAAGTAATTGGTATGAGTAAATACAGTGATGCAACAGCAAAGGAGTATGGACCATAGCTACGAATCGACACGAGAACAGTTGCTCTTACGCTTTAAACGTGGAGTTTGGGTTAGCTGTGGTGGTCTTCGTGCTTTGGGCACTCGCAGTAGCTTTACAAACTGCTCGTGTGGGGGTACTGTGGTGAACATGGTGCTTTGTCAACTATAAGTGGGTTACTATCCGCTGGGGTTGCGGTTAGATAGGTTGTAGCTGGTTCTCTCGCCAACGGTGTAAGTGTGCAATCTGGAAGAGTCTCGATTATGTGTGGTGGGGCTAGTTTGTGGGCCAAGACAACCATGGTTCTATCTGCATCGACGGGTAGCACTGTCTTTTGTAAAGAACGGGTTTTGCTCCCTTAGATACTGCCATCACCCCTCCAATTCAAATGGGTGATAAACAAGAAAAGAAATTGAACATCTGAGACATTGTATGATAGCAGATGTGGTAATTCACATATATGTTGTCTAACCAAACAGACAGCATGACACAATTTCACATATATGATGCCTAACTAAACAGGATAGCATGACACGATTTCAGATATATGATGGATAACTTAACAAGATATAATGGCATAATTCAACATATGATGAGTACCTAAATAGGATGACATGACAAAACTATATGATGTCTTTCTAAAATAGGTTGGGATGAAATAATTCGCATACATGTTGTCTAAGTATACAGGATGGCATGATATAATTGACATAATTGATTCATATACTAAGCAGTTGGCACTCGCATGTATGATCTCTAAACTAAGCAGATAGAATTCAATATTGTGCATATTATGTCTAAACTAAGAAATGCAAGACACCATATGCATCATATAAGAAATATAAACATTGCGACTTAGAGCATACACCTCAGGTGGGATATAGGACTGGTCATCTCTCAATCCTCCTCCGAGGAGCTCCTCAGAACCATCGAGATATATGCTTCAACAGGTACCATTGCCTGCTCTAAAGACCTTGTTTTCACTCCAGATTTTTCCATAACCGGCTCAAATGGCTGATACACATGAAGAGTAGTTCAATATACACAGATTGTCGACAAATGGAATACGTAATGAAAAAAAGATGGCATGAGATAATTCATATATATGATGCCGGCTCCATGGCGGTGCATAATTCACATATATGATAACTGGCTGAAAAACATGGCATTGCATAATTCACATATCTGATATAGAAAGCAAACAGAGGCATTCACACAAGCATGTCTAATCTAAGCAGATGGCATGGCAATGCAAGATACCATATGCATGATATGAGCAATATAACCCAGCCAAGTTAGAGCATGCACCTCGGGGGGGGGGGGAATACGATTGGTCATCTCTCTCTAAATCCTCCTCTGAGGAGCTATCTGTAACTAGCAAGAAATCTGCATCGACAGGTAGCAATGACTGCTCAGAAGACCTTGTTTTCACTCCAGATTTTCCCATGACCGACTCAAATGGCTGATGCACAGGAAGAGTAGATGAATGTGTAAACATTACTGACAAATGGAACACATTATGGAAAAAATATGGCACGATACAATTCACATATACGATGACTGGCTAAACAGGATGGCATTGCATGATTCACGTATATGATGCCTGGCTAAAGAAGATGGCATTGCATAATTCCCATATACTCCCTCTGTTCCTAAATATTTGTCTTTTTAGATATTTCAAATGGACTACCACATACAGATGTATATAGACATATTTTAGACTGTAGATTCACTCATTTTGTTCCGTATGTAGTCACTTGTTGAAATCTCTAAAAAGACAAATCTTTAGGAATGGTGGGAGTATGATATAGAAACCAAACAGGTGGCATTCACACAAAGCAAATCTAAACTAAGCTGATGACATATAAGATGTATAATGTAAGCAATGCAAGGCACCATATGCATGATATGACCAACATCGGCATGCCAGGTTAGAGCAAACACCTCAGGTGGTAAATAGGCATGGTCGGCTCCTTCTGAATCTCCATCTGAACAGTTATCTTCCTCCGGAACACAATCTGGAAATGTAGGAGAGGGGGGGCACTTCGCCCACCATGGAGCAGCGTCTGCATGACATTATATTCACGCATAACGGTCTTCTTTTCTCTACATGTTCAAGACGATTGTGTACAATATCTGACATGCATAATAAAAAAAATAGTTAGATTTTGTAAGGCCTAAGGGGTGCATGCAAAAATCAAGACTGATGGTAGCAAACGAGTGGATGGATCCAAAACTAATGAAAGCAGGTAGATTATAGCTTCAGTTTAAAAAGATAGACAATGGATCATCTATTGTTTGTTGCCCACCCAACATGAACCACATAGAAGACCCCAGATGAACCGGATAGTAGACAGATACTATTCGTTCTTGGCTCGATATGAGACCCATGGGCAATTCAAAACTCAAGATCGAACGATAAAGTAGCAGGTAATAATAACCGATGTATAACGTAAGCAAACACGAAAGATGCGACCTCTCTTCCGGAACTGTCTAGTCCTCGTGTTCATCTGCTCATCGATGATGGTAATGCAGTTGGCGTGGCTGCCGCAACGGGAAGATGATCGAGGAGGCGAAAGAAAGTCTGCGGGGATCTCGCTGCAGTGAACGCTTCGTCGATGGTGCACCTCGGTGGGGTGGATGACGGCACGACAGGAGCAGGACATAACACACAGAGTTTTCTTTCACGCCAATCTGAAAATGAAGTAAATCTGTAAGGGCTCCTTAGAATTGGAGGATTCTATAAACTCAGGGATAGGAAAAACACAGGAATAGGATAGGAATGCACGTGCAAAACAGAGCATTTGGAAACATAGGATTTCTGTCAACCTGGGTGTTTGGCTCACATGAATTGGAAGAACAGAGGAATGGAGAAACAAAGTGATGCGACGAGTGTACAACCTACTTGGCATAGCCTTGTGGACCTCAGCATTATTGGGTTGGACGTGGAGGATGGTGATGATGATGGTGTGACTGTCGGAGGCGGGGAAGAAGATCCGAGGCCTCTGGAAACGGCGCCGAGGGTACTGCTCCGTTGTGATGGACGGTTCCGTCGTTGGAGCAGCTCCGCTAAGGTGCACGGCGACGAGGTCTAGCATGACAAGACAGACAACTTTAATCTGAAGTGGGACCCTAATATCATCTGCAATAGATGATGCAAAATACATCACCAAAAAGTGCTAGATGTAAAACGCATCAGCCGCGCCACGGCCGCTCCGACAGATGTTGTAAGTACTATTCACTCTGAACTTAACTGAAGAAAATGAACTTCACAGTCGAAACTACATTTTACTGTCGAAACTGATTGAACTAGTAGCAGAGCATTGCAATAGATGTTTAGGGCATTCGAGCACTAGTAGCAGAGAAGCAGTGATCTAAATCAGCAGACGCTCGAGCAGGGAACGCACTAGCAGAGAGCAAGCCGTGCAGTAGCACCGCGAGCGAGTGCTAAAGCAGCAACTCCTGTAGCTGCCGGAAGTCGTGCAGCAGCAGCGCAAGCGAGAGCAAGAGCAGAGCAGCAGCACGAACGAAAGCAGGAGCAGTGCAGCAGCGCGACCGACAGCAAGAACAGAGCTGCAGCGCGAGCGAGAGCCGGAGCAGCTGCAGCTAGTGCCGTTGTGGAAGTCGTCGCTGAGGAAGCAACGACATGGGGGAGAGAGGCCGTGGATGATGTGGCCGGCGACGACACCGTCGATGGAGACGCCATGTCTGCTCGGTATCAAGCACCGGCAGCCCCGTGAGATCGAATAAAAGATAAAATGCAGCAGTGAGTGCAGAACCTCCTTGGTGGCGCCGAGTTGGCCTCGGCTTCATCAGAGGAATTGGTGAGGGTGTTGCGGTTCCGGTGGGGCAGGTCAAGACGATGATGTGGAGATTGAGGTGGCGCGATAGACGAGGCGAACGTCATGGCAGCTCCTTGGAGGTGGAGGACGGGGCGGCTGATCCGGCGGGATGATGAGATCGACAACGAATCTTCATCCGGTGCGGTGGATGAGGGACGGCGAGCTGTTGCGGTGGACGACGTAGTCGGGGAAGAGTCTCTGGTTGGGCGGCGGTCGGGTAGCCGACGGAGGAGCGTGGGGTTTTGCAGGTTTTGGCGGCCTCGGTGTACGAATGGGGGGGAGGAGGGGGGCGAAGGGGGAGGGGGAGCCAAGCTTAGGGACGCGCTTGTCCGAAATGTAGAGTAAGTTACCAGCTTACCCCCACCAGTTTTGACACCGCGATGTGGAGCTTCATTTCTGGCTGAGGGGTAGAAGGGGGATTTCGCGTGTCTGGGCTGCGGGAGCGATTTCAGATGAGGAGGGAGTTCTCGCGCGCGTCCAAATTTTGGGATAACAAGGCGCGGCGCGGGTTGAAGAAGCGGGAGTTTTAAAGCAGGTGAGACAAAAGATACTCGAGCTTGAAAATTTCAGGACAACAAGGTGCGGATTCCTTGTTCGGCAGAACAAACTTAACGTGTAAAAAAATCATACAAGACACAAGAGAGTCATGTCCCCTTTTACTATATTGCTATAGATGCCATTGAAAAAACTACAAGAAAAATGTAAAAAAATCGGGAGAACATGATTACCCTGCACAGTTCCAAATCGACTCGCACTTCCCTCAACAACAACAAAAAACAAATCAATTCCCACCAAAGAAAGAGTAATGTCCCTTTTTATATGATTACAGATGCCATGATCTCGAATTTCAATTTTGAATCCACGTTATGTTGAATTGAATATATCATTAGGTGACCTTGCGGTTTATAATTGATGTAGTCATACATTTTGATCTTCCATCATATATGAACATTTTACTCCACCATGTTAACATATATATTGTCGTCTACCATATGGACTAAATTTGAATCAATTTTCCTTATTTGAATACGATTGTTGTCAAGTTATACAATAATTTAAATATTATCTTGATAACAAAAAGACATGCATATAGCAATAATCATATTTCACTATGAACTACATGTACCATACGCTCTCCAATTCAAATATATGTATCCATTTTATGTTGAGTTCAAATCATAGTACATTATTGGTCTAGGTAGCGAGATGTTCGGGATAATCTAAACCCTGTTTTCATACGTATAATTTTTGGCTAAATTGGGACAAGTTTTGGTATAAGCCTCTTGCAAAACCGGAGATTCTCTCAACAAGCCTCGTGGTTCCGAGAGGGGACGTGTCACCTTTGTGTGCGAAACATACGTTGCCTCCCCCTGATTTTATTTACAGAGGCAACATAGAACTATATGAGTGCGCTGTTAAATTTTGGAATTATTTCGGGTTCATTTGGCCTTTTTATACATTAATTGAGTTTCTGGACTTTTAATGTGCATAATCTAAATATGAATTGCATGCACATGCTCCGGTGCACCAAAGTGGTTTGAAAAATCACATGTGTGTCCTTGGTTGAATTTCTAGGTCCCATGGAAGAAATGAGAATGAAATTCAAACATCTGGGCGTTATGACTCTGCGAGAACATCGAGAAACTTAGATTTTAAATTCTTGTAATGAAACTTGGCTTGGTGTCATGTCATGGAACTAACATGTTGTGGTAAAAAAATTGGGCCGATTTGGAAGCTCGTGGTTCTAAGAGGAACGTGCACCCCCCGCCCCTTGAGTTTCTTAACAAAGGCAACATAGAACTACATTAGTACCATGTTAAATTTTGGAATTATTCGGGTTTGTTTGTCGGTTTTATACATTAATTGAGTTTCGGTCATTTAATGTGCATAAGTCAAATTTGAACTACAAGCACATGCTCTCGTGCACCAAAGTTGGTTGAAAAATCACATTTGTGTCCTCGGGTGAATTTCTAGGTCCCATGCAAGAAATGAGAATAAAATTAAAACATCTGGGCATCGTGGCTCGCCGAGAACATTGAGAAACTTGGTTTTAAAATTCTTGTAAATCCAAAACACGTCTGAAAATCATGAAACTTGGTATGGATGTCATGTCATGGTACTACCATGTTGTGGTAAAAAATGGCGAATAGGAACAGATTTTGGTATAAGCTTCTTGCAAACCGAAGCTTCTCTCAAGAAGGCTCGTGGTTCTGAGAGGGAACGTGTCACCTTTGAGTGCGAAACGATATATGTTGTCCCCCTTCAGTTTATTTATAAAGGAAACATAGAACTACATGAGTGCCCTGTTAAATTTTGGAATTATTCCGGCTTCGTTTGGCCTTATGTACACATTAATTGAGTTTTTTGTCATTTAATGTGCATAATTCAAATTTGAACTACAAGCACGTGCTCCCGTGCACCAAAGTTGGTTGAAAATCACATTTGTCTCCTCGGGTGAATTTCTACTCCCATGCAAAAAATGAGAATAAGATTCAAACATCTGGGCATCGTGGCTCGGTCAAGAACATTGAGAAACTTGGTTTTAAAATCATGAAACTTGGCATGGTGTCATGTCATGGTAGTACCATGCCGTGGTAAAAAAAATTGGCCAAATAGGAACAAATTTTGGTATAATCTTCTTGCAAATCGGAGCTTCTCTCAAGAAGGCTCGTGGTTCTGGGAGGGAACGTGTCACCTTTGTGTGCATAATTCAAATTTGAAATACAAGCACATGTTCCAGTGCACCAAAGTTGGTTGAAAAATCACATGTGTGTCCTCGGGTAAATTTCTAGGTTCCATGCAGGAAATGGGAATGAAATTCAAAATTCTGGGCGTCGTGACTGGGTTGGAAACATTGAGAAACTTAGTTTTTTAATTCCTGTAAATCCAAAAAATGCATGAAAATAATGAAACTTGGCTTGGTGCCATGACATGGCACCAACATGCTATGGTAAATTTGCAGTCCGATTTGCGAAGGCGCACACATTAACAATCAACAAAGTCATTTTGGAACAAGTGCTGTCACGTTACAATCGGAAACACAAGTATTATTGAAACCGTGGGCGTTCTACTTACTAGTACCATTTACGTGCCGCCACGCGTCCCCATTTTTTATTAGCTAGGAGGCGCCATGCAGGGTAGCTATTTGAGTACGAGAGGCATGCGATCAGACCCCTGCGCGTGCTTATCGGGAGGAGAGCCATTTGACCTCCATCAGCCGTCCACCTCTCTCCCGAGGTTTGCATTAATGGCGCCCGAGCCTCTGTTTAATGGCGTGGCTATGTCTTACTCGACTGAGATTTAAGAGAGAAAAAAGAAAATCTGACAGCACGGATCTTGATGTAAGATCCAACGGACCTATATAGCATCTACTGCGACTTATAGCAAGACTGATGAATATATAAGGTCGATTTTTTTTATCAAAGAAGGGCTTGCCCCTTCCGATTTTCATTACTGAAAACCACCACAATTCACAAGAAGTTTAGCACAACTCCAGCCTAACACGAAGGGCTAAAAGTACCAGATTGAAATCGCAACATCCCAAGAGGCCAACAAAGGCCAAACATCCGCGCTAGAACCCAACATTTCACAACCGACGACACAATCGACATCCTAAACCGATTATTACATAAAAAGAAACCAGGAAACTGAAGGAAGCCTAGCAGCAACTAGAAGAACAGCAACGCCAGGGTCGTCACAGCAAGAGTTTTCTTCATTCCAGCCTCGCAGCATTGATCTTCCATAGAAAGATAAGGACGATTAATTGTCTTACATAATTAGAAAGATAATTTAAAAAGCCACATGCGGCTACGTCCGAAATACACAAGGGCAAAAGAAGAAGGAAGACAAGGATCTGGCTCGCTGATCTCTACTTTCTTGATGCGTTGCTGCAGGCCGCAGGAACTAGTCTCCGCGGCGAGCGGCGATGAGCTCTTTCGTGTCCTCAAGACGCTGCTTGAGAACATCCACGGATTCCTCCACCAGCCTTTGGCGCTCGTTGCGGAGCATGTCATTCTCGTCCATAAGTTTCTTGACGATGACGCCGGTCCTCTTCAACAAGGCACTGGTTCCTCCTGCTTGTTCTGCACTTCGGACGATCTTCTCCCTCAGCAGGTCGCGCTCGGCCCGGAGCCTCTCATTGCCCTCCCTTAGTTGTCGGATGACGCCGGTAGCCTGTTCAAACGAGGCTTTCACGTCGTCCTGCAACCTCGCCAAGCCGGAGATCTGATGCATCTGGCTATGGACGATCGCATGCATGCGCCTGTAACAGTCGTCGCCTACCCGCGAGAAATTTTCCCAGGCCGCCGCGGTGCGGCGGGACATCTATGCTACATTCGTGGCGCAGCGGGACATCTCTGCTCCTTCCGCGGCGCGGCCAGACCAGTCTGCTGCATCGACGGCGCGGCGGGACCTCCGTGCTGCTTCAGCGGCGCGGCGGGACCTCTGTGCTGCTACTTCCGCGTGGCGGGACATGTCGGCTGCTCTCGCAGCGAGGCGGGACATCTCTCGTGCTTCCGCTTCCATGCTCGCCTCTCCCTGTTAGCAATATCTCGACCCAGAACTCACGCTGGCCATGGCAGACGCAAGGGAAGGATGCTGAATGACTTGTTTGTTTTTGTGGATGAGGAGTCGAGGAGGAATGTGCAGTCATCTTGGCATACTAGTATTTATAACAGAGTACTAATACGCTCCTAAGTGGGAAACCGTTTAGGTTGTGATCGGTGTGAACAGGTTTGGAATTCAATATACTAGCGTGGTACTAATGTGCTCCTAAGTGGGAAACCGTTTAGGTTGTGATCGGTGTGAACAGGTTTGCAATTCAATATAGTGTGGAGTAATTTGGAATGTGACGAGACGCAAGCTCAAAAACTTGTACTCTGAGTTTAGTAGTACGTTATACAGGAAGAGAAGAGGTGCACGCACGCACTCGTCCTCTCACACACGCGTCTGTTTTTTCTCGAAAAGGAGGATGATGACCCCTGGCCTCTGCATGTGGGAGTCACACACGCATCTGTAGCTACGAATTGTAGTGTTCTCAACCATCCGATTGGCTCTATCATGGATGTACCTATATACTAAAACATGTCTAGATACATCTATATTTTGACAAATGGAAGGCATGTATTGTGGTATGGAGGGAGTGCTTGTCATCAAAATGGATAAAAAGGGACGTGTCTAGAACTAAAATACGTCTACATACATCTCCTTTTATCCATTTTGATGACAAGTATTACTCTTACCCAAAGGAACTTTATATCCAACAGACACAAAATATCCGTTCGACTATTGGAAATTACTGATCTGATGTCGAAGTAATTACTGCAGCGCCACCAAAACCCACCATTTCTTAAGCTAAAGTAGACCAAGGTAATCCCTATATTAGCATATTGCTAAGATAAACAGAAGGCACTGTCGAAACATTTAGGACGTGAGCTTGTCAATCTGAATGTGGAGGGACACAAGCTTAGCCCCGGCCAGCAGCTTGGGCGGAACCGTCAAGAAGTTCAGCTCCTGCACGTCGACGTCGCCGGGATCCTTGCTGCTTGTCACCTTCATTTCCACCTTGACGGCGTCGGTCGTGCCTTTGGGCTCCCCCGGCGGGCCGTTCGCCCACAGCTTGGCCAAGTAGTGCGGCAGTGGGGAGGCCCCTCCTCTGATGCAGACGACCGACACGGCAATAGACGCGCCGATGTCGAGCACGCCGCCGACCAAGAAAAACGCGCGGTTGTCCTCCTCCGCAAACAGCAAGTGTCGTGGCTCCGACAGTGGCACTTGCAGCTGGAGCACCTTGCCGTACTGGATCCTATGCACGGGCATGGGATGCGCGGTGCTGATGTGGTGGTAGAGCGCTGGCGGCGGGCCTTCGTAGCCTCAGACGGGCACGGGGCATTTGTAGGGCGCGAGCGGACACACGCTCTAGTGATCGGCGAGCTTGTGGTAAGTGACGTAGAGCCCACGGCCTTCGTGCGGGCAATCCACCATCACCGACGAAAGGACGGAGTCCACCGCCGTGTTCCGCACGTCGAAGCCACCGCCGCGCTCGCACTTCTGGCACTGCCGCTGGTTCCCGGGGCGCTCGACGCGGCAGTCCACGCAGGACAGGTGCCCTCCCTTGCACTGCAGAAATCAATCCAACAGCACATCAATCAACAAACCTGCACCTTGCTCAATCAGCCGAAGGGACGAGGTGTATTTGAACCTCATACACTGGAGGCGTCAAGGGGCGGAGGCACAAGGGGCAATGGAGCACGGTGAGGTCCATGGAGACCTTAGAGAGCTCCATCGTCGGGTCCTGTTCCTGTTCGCTCTCGCCCTCCTCGTGCACAACCATCCTTCAAGGTGCATTAAATCAACACATGCAAGTACTATCAAAAGAAGAGTCACGGCATGCATGCATGCGTTGTAATAAATGCATCGATAAACGCAAATTATTGAAATATATCGAGTGCAGTGCTTTGATGTGTCGCATCAACTCGTACATCAACGAGAAGTTTGATTATCCTCTCCCTCGCGGACTTAATTGCACCTGCCTTTGGCTGTATGACAGGTTGGCCACACACCTATCAGGCCCACATGTCATACACGCAAAGACAGGAGCGTCCCTCCCTCGCCCATGAGCGTGGTGGCTGGCAAGACTAGGAGAAGCTTTCGCTACACGCTCTCCCTCCCGCACGCGGTGGACATGCAGCAGTTCAATCGGTGCGGATGGCCGAAGCGCATCTTGTAGTACTCCTCCAGTGCAGTAGTACACCATCATTGTTCGACTTCCCGAAGAGGCGAAGAGCCAAGCGCAGCCCGGACGCTCGTGTGGCAGTTTCATGTGTAGAGTAGTCTAGATAGCATGTAACGTGCATGTAAGCTTAAAATCATTGGGGTCGGCTCCATGCTATGTGGCCGTCTTGAAGTTTTTTAAAATTAAAATAGTCTTCTGGCCCCTACCTGTCACCCTGGTGATTGTAGTTTGCATGCTCATCTGGTCAAGATAGGAATATATATTTTAATTTGTTTTTTTTCGAAAAGGGGGGACTCCCCGGCCTCTGCATCGGAACGATGCATACGGCCACATAATTTGTGGTGGGTAAATGTTAGAGGTTGCAGCAAATATATTGTACACTGCGGGTCTTTCAGCCAAGTTTAGAGGCAAGCATGTGGGGCCAGTGCTATGATGTGTCGCGTTAACTCGTAGAACGAGGAGAAGCTTGATTTTACTACACGCCTTCTCCCTCGCCCATGCGCCCGGTTGCTCGCAAACGAGGACAGGCTTTTGCTTAGTACTAGTACTTCCACAACAAGCTATCCGTCCCGCTCGCGGTGGACGGACATGCAGCAGTGGATTCGACACTGTAGAAGCAGTAGTGGTAACATCATTGTTCGTCTTCTCGAAGAGGCGAAGAGCCAAGCGCAAACCGAACGCTGCGATTATGTAACATTGGAGCACTCATATAGCCAGGCTCTTGCATGAGACAAAATTTCTATGTGAGCCCACTATTGTACTAGTACGTACAACTACTTGCTAGTATAGCCCTGTAAACTAGAAAGGAGTATTTGCCCTTCTAGAGATTTCAACAAGTGACTAGACTACACCGAGACGGAGTACATATGGAGCAAAATGAGTGAATCTGCATCGTAAATAAATACGTACTAGTTCTATCATTTTCCTCTCCGAGGTGCACAATATTGAGTATACTGACTAGTCTCTTTTTGACACACATTTACGTTGTTGTTTTTTTGACACAGTACAGACGCAAGCGCTCATATACACGCGCATACACTCACCCCTATGAACACACACACGCACGGCACTATCATCTTGAAATTTATGAAGTCACCATAGGCACCTCGTCGTTCACGGGTCCATAGGTGCTTGAATGCCAAGGAGGAAGAGGGTAGCGGTTCCCGAGACGTTGAACGGTCAATGATGCATCCTCAATTACATGCAGAGGGAATTAATTGGAGAAGCAGACTAGAGCCAGCACGATGTGAATGCAACAGAGTTTGGACTCTCATACTATAATAAAGGCGCCCCACCACTCCAATCCATCTACTCCCAAGTCTCTGCGCAACACTGCTCACTCCAATCCAAGACCAAGTGACCAGAAGCCACAAGCACCTATGGAGGCGATGGACGCGAGCGGCAGTCGGCTGTGCCAAATCATCCAAGGCGCCGGCCTACGGCCCAGCACCGCGCAGTGTTTCCACACAGTGCTGGCGACCGTAGGCATCGTAGCCCTCGCCGACGCCGGCTTCGCCTCTCGCATGGACGACATGATGGTCAACTCCATCTGCAAGTTCACCGCCGTCAAGAAGTGCGCGGACAACCTTACCGTACTGCTCCAGCCCGCGCGCCCAGGCTCCTCATTGCCTGCCACCCTCATCGGCCTACATGGTGACGAACTCTTTCAAGCCCTGGTGGCCCTGCAGGCGCCGGAGGTCGCGACAAAGAATGTGCACCTCGAGGTCGCGCTCGCCGCGCAGCGCCTCGCCATGCAAGAAACTGTCGACCTGCACATCCACATCTACGAGGAAATCGTCTACATAGGCCACTACAAGGCAAGCGAGGACAGAAAGACGTTGGCCTTCTTCGAGCGGCTGGAATCTTTGGACACCATTGTTCAGAAGCACGTCGACCTGGCCACGAAAGCCGCTGCTACTTAGGCGCCGTTCGGTGGGCTGGCGCCCTGGGTCGAGGAGGTGGATGTCGTCGATGGATGCATCTCTTCTTCTTGCCTCCTGTAACCAGCAATGCATCGCATTGTGGCCTTAATATTTTATTAGTATAGTACTCCCTCCGTTCCCAAATATAAGTCTTTCTAAAGATTCCAGCAAGTGACTACTACATACAGAGCAAAATGAGTGAATCTACACTCTAAACTATGTCTTCATACATCTGTATGATGTATTCCATTTGAAGTAGTATCTAAAAAGGCTTATATTTATGAATGGAGGGAGTATATGGAATTTTTTATTCCAAAATAGCGTTTTCCCGTGAGGTCGGGTCATGATTGAGCAAACCCACCCCACCCACCGGGCGTCGGCCGAGTTTAGAGTTAGAAGAGAGAAACGAGGGAGGAGGGCTAGCTGTAGCACGGACGCTGTTGTCAGATGGGACTCGTGTTTATAGAATAGGAGTACTGAGCACTCGTGCCTCTTTTTTTTAGGGAAAATTAGTCGTATGTCTAGTACCACTAGTTGGGTGCGTGCGACCTATAGCTGTCATCACTTTAGGTCTACTTTTCGAACCGCGGCTACGCTTCACAGTACATATTTTTCACG
The DNA here is from genome assembly GCA_021605205.1 of Aegilops longissima. Taxonomy (NCBI): domain Eukaryota; kingdom Viridiplantae; phylum Streptophyta; class Magnoliopsida; order Poales; family Poaceae; genus Aegilops; species Aegilops longissima. The sequence continues at coordinate 66,500,812 of CM038681.1, forward strand.
CATTTATCCTCCTATATGTACTCCTAGGCTATTTCCACATGCTCCCATTCGCCGACATGTGGGAGATAGAGCATCTGGGTCGTAGTGCATGCACGACTCGGAGCATATGCCGGGGTACTTTACATTTCAGACCTCACAAATTACATGCAAACCCCCTGCAGAAGAATAAATAAATCAATGAATTACTACATGAAATCGGATTATTTTCATGGAAACCGGAGCACGTTCATTAAATTTTGGACATAACACGTTTATAAAAAATGACCGGACCTAAACCAGTCTAAGGGCCTCTTTGATTTTTCCCGAAAAAAAATGGCCTCTTCGATTCGCAGGATACTGAAAACACGGGAATGGGGAAAGTATGATGGCGATGAACCGAGACGAGGAGAACTCTAACTCAGTTAGAGGTTAGAGTTAGACTCTAACCCTGAACTAACTCTAAACCAAAGAGGTGTATGGATGGCAGGGTTAGATTGACA